>CM035105.1:36480629-36975267 GCA_020205505.1 Panax japonicus
AGAACTAAAGAAGAGGTTGAGTGAGGCACCTGTGTTGTCATTACCCGATGACAAGGTAAATTTTGTAGTTTATAGTGATGCTTCGTATAGAGGACTTGGTTGCGTGCTCATGCAGCATGGCAAGGTCATTGCGTATGCATCTAGGCAGTTAAAGGATTATGAGAAAGTTTACCCTACTCATGATCTAGAACTAGCCGCAGTAGTTTTTGCTCTAAAGATATGGAGACATTATCTTTATGGAGAAAAATGTGAGATATACACGGACCATAAAAGTCTAAAATATATCTTCACACAGAAGGAGTTGAATATGAGGCAGAGAAGATGGCTGGAGTTGATAAAGGATTACGACTGTGAAATCCTGTATCACCCTGGAAAAGCCAATGTAGTTGCCGATGCCTTAAGTAGAAAGGGTCGGGAAAAGTTGTCTTTGTTAACGGCTAAAACTGAGTTAATAATAGAGATGGCTAGGATGGAGTTAGAGGTGAAGCTGCCCAGTGAAGAAGAAGGACCAATGTTGTTTGCAATGGAGATGCAACCAACCATCGTAGAGAGAGTTAAGGAGGTGCAACTCAAAACGGATGAGTGTGACCGGATGAAGGAACAGCTGACCAACGAAAAAGATGCTAAATATAGTCTTGATAACGAGGGATTGTTGAGATTTAACGGAAGAATTTGGGTTCCGGATGAGACAAAATTAAAGGAGCAGGTTCTACAAGAGGCTCATAGTTCGAGATTTTCGATTCATCCTGGTAGCACTAAGATGTATCAAGACCTTCGACAGAGTTTCTGGTGGCCGAACATGAAGAGAGAGATTGCTGAGTACGTTAGTAAGTGCTTAACTTGTCAGAGAGTTAAGGCTGAACATCAACGACCTAGTGGCTTGTTACAGTCATTAGAGATTCCGGAGTGGAAATGGGAGAATATCACAATGGATTTTGTGGTGGGACTTCCGACTACTCATAAGGGGTATGATACGATTTGGGTAATAGTGGACCGATTGACGAAATCAGCTCACTGTTTACCAATTAGGATTAAGTATAACTTAGACCAGTTAGCTAGACTTTATATTAAGGAAATAATCTCTAGACATGGAGTGCCAGTATCGATTGTGTCAGATCGTGATCCACGATTCACGTCAAACTTTTGGAGAAGTCTGCAAGAGCAGTTGGGAACGCAGTTGAAGCTGAGTACGACATATCGTCCACAAACGGATGGACAAAGCGAGAGGACAATTCAGACATTAGAAGATATGTTAAGAGCATGCGTTATGGATTTCAAGGGTAGTTGGGATGATCATCTACCATTAGTGGAGTTTACGTATAACAATAGTTATCATGCAAGCATAGGTATGCCGCCTTACGAAGCTTTGTATGGTAGGAAATGCAGAACGCCACTGTATTGGGATGAGGTAGGAGAACGCCGAATGTTGGGACCAGAATTGGTGCAACAGACAGCGGATATTGTTAAAAAGATTCAGATGCGTCTCTTAGCAGCTCAAGACAGACAGAAGAAGTTTACCGATCTACATAGAGAAAATCGAGAGTTTGAAGTGGGTTCATACGTATTCCTAAAAGTATCTCCCTGGAAAGGAAAGATACGTTTTGGGAAGAAGGGAAAGTTAAGTCCGAGATTTATAGGACCTTTTGAGGTTTTAAAACGGGTAGGTGAGGTAGCTTACATGGTAGCGTTACCTCCAGACCTAGAACGAATACATAATGTATTTCATGTTTCGGTGTTGCGTCCTTATAAGCCGGATTATAAGCACGTGATAGAATACGAGCCTATTCATGTCAAGAAGGACTTAACATATGAGGAAACGCCAATTCAAATTGTCGATAGGAAAGAACAAGTTTTGCGGAACAAAAGTATAGTTTCAGTAAAGGTGATATGGAAGAACCACGATGCAGAAGAAGCAACGTGGGAGTTAGAAGAAGTGATGAAAAAGAATTACCCGAATTTATTTGTGTAATATTTTTTTTTTTAGCGAGATTCTGGGGACAGAATCCTTATAAGGGGGAGAGAGTGTAACGCCCCAGAAAATTGAACATTTTGTAATTTCTTTTAATAATGAATAAAATAATATTATTTATTATTATTGTGTGTTGAGAAGATGGATGTCGTTCTATAACGTAGAAACGTCGTAACGTCGTAGTATTTTATCTACGTGGGAGAATTAAAGTGTTTGAATTTCTAAAACAAAAATAAAAGTTTTCTGAGAAATTTTTCCGAAAAACACTATTCATCAATTTCTGCTCGAGAATTATTTTTGAACTTCCGAGAAAGACGTAATGTTATAATATCGAGATGATATCAATTATGTAATAATAATCTAAGTATGGAAAATGAAATATTTCGCATGCGTACCTAATTTGAGATAGTTAGGTTATTAAGTGTTAAAAGAAGGAAGTTGCGATCATATAATGTGTAAACATTATATGGAGTAAGGAAGGTAGGTATAATACGACGTATTGTACTATTATGTACGAAGAGCGAAATATCGTATATTTCGAATTAATATACGAAATAGCATACGAGAATTATATGTAGGATATGTATGTTAAGTTATTGAATTTAAGATAATGGACTTGTGTGATTTCTAGTTTATGGATAGAAGCCCAAGTGTATGATTATCACAAGTCCAATCTATTGTAACTCAAGCCCAATAGGAAAGTAGTTGGATTAATTAACCAAGCCCAAGGTGAAGCCTTGACCCATGGGTCAAACCAAGTAAGGAAGTGGGTAGTCTTGATGGGCAAGGATTAAGTGTGATGACCAAGTGTTGTGGTGAGCAAGTAAAAGAAGTGGCTAGCAAGAAGACTTGAAGGTTAAGTTGTGAATAGTAAGGAGGTGGAATGAGGAGGTGGGATTGATTATTGTCCATTTTGCCCCAAGCTTTGGTGGCCTATAAATACCAAGTTCATTTCATCTTTGTTGGTTGTTTTGTTATCATCCAACACTTTCCTCTCAAGCATATAAGCTACTTATTTGGTAGAGAGAATAAGTTACTTAAAGCACTTATAAGCCACTTCAACCTTTGATAGTTTCCAAAGCAAATAGAAGTCTTCAAGGGTAAGACTCATATTTCTTTTTTATCTATATCTTTTCTATGATAGGATTGATAGAGAAGGGGGATTGCTTGAGGATAACATGTAATAAGTTATAAGGAATGAACTTAAGCCGAATAAGTTGAATAAGCAACTTGAACCCTAATAAGTTGTTAGGATCATGAAGGACTTGTCATATAATGGTAGTATGTTGTTTATAACATGAGAACATTGATTGAAGGACTTAAATTATTGGTAAGTCATGAGTATGAAGATTTCTAGTTCATAAGTTAAGAAAGTCAATGACTTATGGAAATAAGTCAAAACCTACTTTGATTATAAGTTGGTGTAGTAAATAACGTGAATTGATGATATGTTGGTTAAAATCCACTTAGAACGCTTAGTATGGTTGATTTGACAAACTTCGCACGATTAGACGATTAACGTCGAATTCGTGAAATTCTCGGAATAGAAGTCATATTTTGTATTGGAAGTCGGAAACGTTGGTTTTCGATGGAGACTAGTCATTGTAGTCATTATAGAGTTGCAGACTCAAAAATGACCGGATTCCAACTTAGAACGAAGAAATGAGCGTTGAACGTTCACGAACGTTTATCATTTTCGTTAAAATGGACTAATAGGTCAAATTTTAGCAAATTAAGTCAAATAGATAAAATTCTTGCATGAACGCATAGATTATGAAATTTGTGAACCCTAGGCTTTTGAACGGACCAATTCAGAGTTAAAACGAAGAAGATATGCGTTGGGGAAGTTAGCAAAATTTTCAAAAACTGCAAAATTTTCTGAGAACCAGAGTCCGCGCCGCGGCGCGACTCTAAGCCTTCTTGGCCGCGCCGCAGCGCGAGGCCGGATGATGGTACACTGCTAACTCGCGCCGCAGCGCGAGTCACAGACCAATTAGTGGCGCCGCGGCGCCAGTGCAAGAAAAAAGATAGAAAAGAAGGGTTCCAAGTGTAGAATGAAAAAGGGATTAATAGTAATGAATTGTGATGTAATCACAACATAACTAAGACACTGTAAGGTGCTTGTAATACACTAATGCATGTTTATAATCAATCAAAGACGAACGGGATATGAATGACGTAATGAAAGCCGAAACCCTTAATAACGAAACTAAGTTAGAATTACATTGAGATGAAGGGTAAAGTATAATAGGAAACATACCTGGTTAATTATGAACTAATATGGTACGTTATATGATTATGAATTGTAGAATCATAAAGACTTAAAGTGTACGAGTATTAACCAGTAACCAGACACCAAAGGCAAGTATTCTAACCCTTTGTTCCAGTTCAGTCTGGACAAGCTTTGTAATTCATGTACTCTTTCACATGAAATCTAAAATGATGAAGTCTTAAGATAATTTTTCCGGCTAGACTTATATTATGATTCTGTCAAGCATGATTTGTAAATTACCGAGTTATATTGGTATGGTTTTCAATCGAAGACCACGCATGTTCAAATGTTTTTATCGTTTAACGACAGGCACGTGAGGTTGCCACAATTAAACGTATACACGTTTAAAGAATGTAGTGTTGATCAACATAGAGTACTATGAGCTGATCACTCAGAAGTGCTCGTAAGTTATGCCGGACTTACGGACTTAGTGCCGGGATGTCCTTTTCAAAAGAACTTATGTATGCTCATAATCTTGAGCCATAATTGTTATTCTACTGAATATTGATGGAAAAAGGTTTTGAAGGAAATGAAGTGCTATTTTGAATCACTAATAGTACTTCGTAACTATTGTTCAGTTACTGAAGATATATTAGTTCTATGTTTCAAGCATGTTATTTATTAGAATTATAGTACTTGCTGAGCTAGCCATGCTCACTCTTGCTTGAACCATATGAACACAGCTAAGATCGAGCGGACTGAAGGATCCGGCAAGGATAAAGGCAAGGCGAAGACGAAACCGTAGCATACTTATGTAATAGTATAGGAAGAATGTCTGTAATATATTGATATTATGACAAGAACAAATGAAAGGGTTACAAAGAACCTGGGTAATGTAATATTATTTTGATATATATGGAGTTATATTAGTCCTCTTGTGACTATTTGAGGAAATGTGTGAATGAATGGTAGTACCGTGTAGCACCATTTGTCGGGTTGGAAGAGACCCGGATTTGGGGGCGTCACAGAAGAAATGTGAGTTCTGGCTTGAGGAAGTTGTATTCCTTGGGCACGTGATATCAAATCATGGGATATCGGTTGACCCGACAAAGAATGAAGGAATTAAAAGTTGGGAGCAACCTAAATCAGTGACCGAAGTACGTAGCTTTCTCGGCTTAGCTGGTTATTATCAGAGATTCGTAGAAGGGTTTTATCGAATCGCTACTCCATTAACTTAGCTGACTCGAAAAGATACAAAATTCGATTGCAGTGAGGAATGTGAGAAGAGTTTTCAAGAACTCAAGAGGAAACTCATTTCAGAACCTGTTCTGACAATACCATCTGGCTCGAAGGGATTTGTCATCTACAGTTATGCTTCAGGCAAAGAGTTAGGATGTGTTCTCATGCAACATGGGAAAGTCATAGCTTATGCCTCACGACAACTCAAAGAATATGAGTAGGAATTATCCTACTCATGATCTAGAGTTGGCAGCATTCGTTTGGTCGTGGAATATTCTTACTGTCGGGGAATATTCGTACGACGGCGCAGCCTTGTGTGGGCCCATAACGGAAAGCGATTGGATGAAGAAAACGACAAGTATATGTTGTTTATAAATAACGGCGTAGTTGATACTGTTGGAATACCCGGTGGTTGAAACACAGTAATACGTGTTGTTGCACAGTAGCACACGGTATTGCTCCAATTATTGATTCTTACGTAAGAAGGCACTACTCAATAATTGTTACAGTAATTACTGTTCAGTATTTTATTTTATTGATTCAATAATTGCTACGTTGATTTTTTATATTACTGTTATTTCAATAATTGTCACTACGCAGTATTTTTCATTATCGGAGCAATAATTCATATTATCTGAATAATATTTTTAGATAACATTATTGGCAATGTCTAGAAAGTTCTGTCTAAGGAGAAGTTTGGTCACCTAATTGCGTTCCAGTAAGGAGAAATCTTTATTGGAAAACCCCCTCTTTCCTGGGAACGGCCTGATTGCTAGTACTGTGATTCTGTAATATTATTTGTGAATAATTAATTATTGATTTATATGATGAGGAAATTATTGATTTTATATGGTTATAGATGGAGAAAATTTTTAAAGTGACAATTGTTAAAAATTTGATATTTTATCTTTTTTAATAAAAAAATATTTTATTATATTATTATAATAGAATAATGATGATATTTTTACAATGAATGTGGGATATATGAGTATATGAGGAGGAAAAGTATTTTTGTTGCATTAAATGATTAACACATGTTTTGTATGTCGGTGGACCCCATTTCTTGACTGAAATTTGATTTTAGCTTGTAAAATCGCCCGTTTATGGATTTCAGTTAATTTCTGTTTGGAATTTGGAAAAACTTTCTTCTGCAAAGTTGTAGAGAATTGAATTTCCTATAAAAAAATCGCGAGATTTGAATTTTCTGACAAAAGGGCTATTTATTATGAATTATTAAAGTTTCAAAGCTCCGAAATAATTGATTTTTGGAAGTTTAAAATAATTTAATTAAGAAAAACGTTTTTTGTGTTTGGTGGGCATCTTTAATACATGCTAAATTGCTGGATTCAGATGATTCTAAGTGGGCGTAGACAAATTAATATATATATTAATATTTTATTAAATTTTGTGCTTTGGTGTTCTAAGCATTTTCCTATAAATATGGTGCTTAGGTTAGAATTGAAAATCACACCAGAAACTACAGATTTCTCTCTCTTTCTCTCTCGATATATCGAGCGTATTTTGTGAGTATTTTTATACTTTGAGTGTTGCTATACGGTGCAAGTTCCTTCAGCACTATATCTAATATTCCAACCAGAAGTACTATTCTAGCTAAGGTAAGGGGTGTTATTTTCTACAAAAATGATATTATTTCTTCAATATCATTATGTCAAAATATTGGTTGGAATTTTTATCATATTTAGAACTTTTTCAGGTCGGGGTTACTATTCACGAGTTACTATTCATGAGTTACTATTCATGAGTTATTATTCACGAATACTATTCACGAAGCATGATGATATTTTTTGTAGCAGCCCTGAATTTGGGTCCCAAATCGCCGCGGATCCGGTATAATATTTCTATCACTATTTTTGGAAGATATAAACATAAATTGTTTATACATTAAACTTTACACACTTATCCCCAAGGTCGAGTAACCTTAACTTATACACAATTCATAAACTATCTAAAATACAACACATTTATCAAAATACGCTATTACAAACTAGCCGCACTTTATATCTCAAGCTGAACTTGGCTTTAACCTTTTTCCTGTATCGAACCCATTCGCCTTATCTGCAATGTTTTATCATGATATAGCAAGGATGAGCATGAAAGTTGCCCAACAAGTTTAAATACAATAATATAACGATATATCATGATTGAAGAGTATGAATAATAAGCTTGCTATAATTCATCAATATAATTGAGAACTAGTACGAATAAACTTTTGACTGAACAAGTTTTAAATATGAACAAACATTTCTGAACCAACTGGTGATGAAGGTGATCAGTCTTTCATACCTGACTTATACATGCAAGATGTACATAATAAAATTTTTGTGGCAATCAACAATGATTAACCATAAGCTTGAATAAAACACTCTTATAAGAGTTAAGTACAAAGAAACTTGCCTGAACCGTTGATTACCGCAACGCAATTTATAACGCTTTATCCGAAGACCTAATATTAGTAATATAGATCTCTAATATTAGAATAATATCATCACAGTATAATACTGTTATATTTATACACATAGAATAACCTAAACACGTTACACATAATCCTATCAGTCTATACAACACATAAGACATAGCATCAAGTCAAACTATTTATGTCTGAGTTGAAATCGACAAAATTTTATCATCCCGACGGTCTAGTCGGACGAATATCGAGTTTAAGTTCAATTAAACTCTGGCTAAACACTTAACAATTATCACAGATAATTTTCTTATCAGTCAAAATAATTTTTAAAGACTTATAATAATTTTTAGATAATTATTACCATTTATCAACATTTTTCAATCATTAAAACTGTATTTAAATGAATTAAATACCACATAATTCCTTAATCATTAATATTCATTTAATATAAAATATTAATGAAAATTAAAACATAATATTATAATATAATTATAATATATCAAAATATTTTTAATATCTTAAAATCATAATTATATGATTTTTAAACACTTAAATCCATTATCTGATAATTAATATTAATATTAAAATATTAATATTTTCATGCCAAAATATCAAAAGTTATATTTTATAACTTAAAATATTTTTATAACACTTAAATCATTTTTATATGATTTTTAAATCATTAATTCCATTTTTCATTAATTTATTTAATATAGTTATTAAATAAACTAATTATCATTAATATTGATTAATTAATGAATTTCATCACAAAATATTAAAAGTCATCAAAAATAACTTAAAATATTTTCTAACACCATAAAATAATTTTTCATGATTTTTCATGAATTAAACCCATTTTTAAATAATTTATTTAATATTATAATTAAATAAATTAAATACCATTTATATTTCAAAAGTATTAAATATTTATGAAATATACTTAAAATAATTAAAAACTATTTTTTAGACTTTAAAATAATTTTTCGGAATTTATTATGTATTTTTAATAATTAAAAACCATTTTTTTCTATTTTTAATCATTTTTCAGAAAATAATAATAATAAACTGTCGCTAAAGGGCCCTATAGCGACATAACCGTCGCTATAGGTGTTCTTGGTGTTCTTGGCCATTTCTAGAAATTGATATCAGTGCACAAGGGGGGTAGTTTGACCGGGTTTAATTCAGTGTTCTAAATGATTACTGGGCAGGAATTCATACTAAAGTTGTAGTACTCATGTAATACTACCACAAGAAACCAAGTTCATGGCCAAACAACACAATAACAGAGAGATCAAGGCTTCCGAAAAGTCTGACAATATTGTTCTTCATTTCTGGGTTTTCCAGAAAATGAAGAACAGTTGATGGTGCTAGATTGAGCTCCTTATATCTTACAATCTGGACTTTCTAATTATGTTATAAAGGTTCGATCATGTAGAGGACATGTCAAGGTCCATTTTTATACAATAAGATCATCTAAACAATAAAACAAACGTCAGATTAAGCACGGTCAAACTATGTCAGAAGATAAGTTCATCCAGTTTTTTGGGTTTTCCAGAAACCATAAGTCAATGTCGAGTGGCCTGGTTTGACCACCCCTTACTTCGATTCGGTTTGCGATATAAGGAATATTAAAGCATGTATCTATAGTTGATGAGTGGGATTTAAACCTGTGAATCGGATATTTTCTGCCTTAATTACTTGCCTGGATTCATAGTTTTTATATAGTTTTATTGGGAATATAGTGTTTTTGTATTTAATCGTTGCATTGCAGAGCTTCGCAGTGTTTGTGCTGCTTTGAAGGGGCAAAACTGTCTTTTTGTTCTTTCCCGCGCCGCGGCGCCAATGCCAGAGTCATTGGCCGCGCCGCAGCGCCACTTTCTGCCCATGCTGACAAAAATCCGCGCCGCGGCGCCACTTATCATATGCTGGCTCGCGCTGCAGCACGAGCTCAGTGTCCCAGATCCTTATGCCGCGCCGCAGCGCGACTCAAGAGCTTCGTGTCCCGCGCCGCGGCGCCACCTCCGATTCCCAGGCAGACAAGAAGTGTTTGACCTAGCAAATGGGAAGGATAAAAGGGGAGAGAGGCGGCTGTTAGAAGATATAGAGGATAGAGGAGAAAAAGAGAAGGAAAGCTAGAAAATAGAGAAGAGGAGAAGAGAAAGCTTGTTGAAAAGAGATCCGTTGCTCTCCATTTTCTCAGATCGTGCAAGTGAAGAGATTGTTTGACTGAAGAGTACTCCTCTCTTTAGGGGTTTTTCTTATTCCAAATCTTCTATTTATTGTATTTGTCTGAAATGGGTGGTGTATTAGAACTATGTGTTAGTCTCATAGTTATGAACTAACTCCATTGTTAGGATTGCAATGTAACTTTTTGAATAGCTTAATCGACTTTCTCTCTCGTTTTATATAATGAAGCATTTTGGAATGGGTTGTTGTATTTTGCTTATAATGTCTGATTTCTTGATAAAGAAATAGGTTTTGATAGTAGTGGAAATTGATAAATGGATATTAATGTCTTCCTTTAAATACAATGACACTTGTTTTGTCCTGACATTTAATTGTGGGCTTATTGTGCTTGTAGGATAGACATATCCTCACTTGCCTTGTGTGACCTTGGAGTTGAGCATAATGACCTTGGTCAGATTAGATTCACTAATAGACATATTGTGTTCTAGCTTGTCAAGGATTAGCATTTGACCTTCGATAGAAGCTTATGCTTACTTTAATCTCGGTTGGCCATTCCTTGATTTGTTTATATTACGGAGAGTTAGAAGATTAGGCGAAGCATTAGGGGAGTTGTAATCCTATCTTTATTTCATAGAGCTGTTTCTTCTCGCAATTTGATTGTCCTATAGAATTTGTTTAACCAACTATCTATTTCTTTTCTTTAGATAAGATTAGTAACGACTTTACCTTAGTAGTTGTTTCCTGTTAAGTCTTTGTCCTCGTGGGTTCAACACCCTCTTATCACTGTATTACTTGTTAGACCGCGTATACTTGCGCGAGTTTATCGGTTGCGAAATCGACCAACAAGTTTTTGGCTCCGTTGCCGGGGAACTTAAGAATTAATTGTTTTACATTATTAAATCTAAGTCATTACAATCTTACTTTAAACCGATTTGTTTAACTCTCTCTTCAGGTAGTCTTCATTGTTTATGCCACCTCGGAAGGGGCAGAATACAATACCTCTTGATTCCGAGGTTGAAAGGACCTACAGACGACTGTTGAGAAAGAAATTTGTGGACACACCCGAGGACATACCTGTGCCCGTCATAATGGCTGAGGAGCTTCAGAAGTCTCTGAGGGATTATGCTATGCCTCGTGTTGATGATCTCCAGGCGAGCATTGTAAGGCCCGCCATTCAGGCTAATAATTTGGAGATAAAGCCGGGCACTATTCAAATGTGCACAAACATTCATTTTGGGGGAATGCCTAATGACGACCCCAATGATCACCTGATTAATTTTGTGGAAATCTGTGACACCTTCAAATGCAACGGAGTGTCTGACGAAGCCATCAGGCTCCGGCTGTTCCCGTTTACATTAAGGGACAAAGCCAAGAGCTGGCTACATTCACTGCCGACTGGCTCCATTATAACATGGGCTGACTTGGCGCAGAAATTCATGGCGAAGTTCTTTCCGCCTGCCAAAACAGCTAGGCTCAGGCACGAAATCACGTCCTTTGTGCAATTTGAATCCGAATCCTTATACGACTCATGGGAGCGATTTAAGGATCTCCTGAGAAAATGCCCGCACCATGGTCTGCCGGAATGGCTTCCCATCCAGACCTTTTACAATGGATTATCCGGATCTACTCGTTCGAGTATTGATGCCGCATCTGGAGGGGCATTCATGTCCAAACATCACACAGCGGGGTATGAGCTGGTGGAGACAATGGCAGCCAACAATTACCAGTGGCCTAATGATAGGCAAGCTCCGAGAAGAGCAGTGGGGGTTTATGAAGTGGACTCGGTCACATCGCTAGCAGCTCAGGTAGCGACGCTAACAAAAAGGCTTGACACCTTGGGACCTTCTGCAGTTCAAAATGTGCAGAGTGTCATGGTCCAGTGTGAATTATGTCAAGGAAGCCACCCGACCGATCTGTGTGCTATAAGCCCTGAATCGGTGCAATTTGTTTCTAACTACGGGCGGCAACAGAACTCAAACCTTCCCACTCATTACCATCCGGGGTTGCGAAATCATCCAAATTTTTCATGGAGTAATAACAACAACAACAACAACAACAGCAATAACCCCAACCAACCACAACCTCCTTCTACTAGGCAGAGTTATGCTAACCCTCCTGGATTCCAACCTACAACTCAGTTCAACCAACAACCTCAGAGCATTCAGAATCAGTTTCACCATCCTCCCCCTCAACAGGAGAGAAAACCAAGTTTAGAAGATCTGCTTTCTAGGTACATAGCCCAGAACGAAACCAGAAGTAACAATCAAGAGGCCTCCATTAGGAATCTTGAAGTACAAATGGGTCAGTTGGCTACTGCATTAAACAGTCGGCCACAAGGCGCATTGCCTAGTGACACTGATGTAAACCCTAAACGGGAAGGCAAGGAACAGTGTAAAGCAGTAACCCTCAGAAGTGGGAGAACCACTCAAGTACAAAGTGGCGAGGAAATTCCTGTGGATGACAATGGGGAGACTGAAGAGGCAACTCCTGAAACGGATATTTCTGAGAAAGACGGGGGTGACGCAAGTGGTCAAGACAGACCCCCAACACCATCTCCTCCGATCACTGCAATACATCGGCCTCTCCCTCAATTACCCTTCCCCCAGCGGATGCAAAAGCAGAAACTAGATAAGCAATTTTCCAAATTCTTAGAGGTCTTCAAAAGATTGCACATAAACATTCCATTAGCAGAGGCGTTGGAAGGAATGCCCAGTTACGTAAAGTTCATGAAGGACATTTTTTCCAAGAAGCGGAAATTGGGAGACTATGAGATGGTGGCTTTAACTGAAGAAAGTAGCGCAATCCTCCAAAACAAACTTCTGCCTAAGCTCAAAGATCCGGGCAGTTTTACAATCCCGTGCACAATTGGGGACCAATTCATTGGAAAGGCTCTGTGTGACCTAGGGGCCAGCATAAACTTGATGCCCCTTTCCATTTACAAAAAATTGGGTCTTAATGAAGCCAAGCCGACTAGCATCACCCTGCAATTGGCTGACAGATCTTTAACTTATCCGAAGGGAATTGTGGAGGATGTGCTAGTGAAGGTGGACAAGTTCATATTTCCGGCAGATTTCATAGTTCTTGATTTTGAGGAAGATAGAGAAATCCCGATAATATTGGGAAGGCCATTTTTGGCGACCCTGATTGACGTCCAAAAAGGGGAGCTAACAATGAGAGTTCAAGACCAAGAGGTGACCTTCAATGTTTTCCGTGCTCTGAAATATCCTAACACCCCTGAGGATTGCTTCCAGGTCACTACTATTGCTGAAGCAGTGAATGGGGTATTCTCAGAGACGTGCATTAAAGATTCTCTAGAAGCTACACTAACAGGGGCGAGTACTACCGAAGAGCCATCACATATTGAATGTGCCATGTGGCTTGATGATCCGCTAAGATCAAGGCATTCGCACCGCCAATTCGAGTCTCTTAAAGATGATGAGGCATCAACTTCCAAGGGTTTGCCGTCAATCATTGAGCCTCCAGCTCTTGAGCTAAAACCGTTGCCTAACCATCTAAGGTATGCATATTTGGGAAATTCTCTTTCATTACCTGTGATAATTTCTGCTTCTCTAACCAAGTGTCAGGAAGAGAAGTTGCTCATTGTGCTAAATAACTACAAAACGGCGTTGGGATGGTCGATTGAAGACATAAAAGGGGTCAGTCCAACTCTTTGCATGCACAAGATCCTATTGGAGGAAGGCTCAAAACCGTCTATAGAGCACCAGAGGCGGCTAAATTCGATAATGAAAGAGGTCGTCAGGAAAGAAATCATTAAATTGCTTGATGCGGGCATTATCTACCCCATCTCCGATAGTCCGTGGGTTAGTCCGATCCAGTGTGTGCCCAAGAAAGGAGGCATGACAGTTGTGCCCAATGAGAATAATGAGCTTATTCCCACCAGGACGGTTACTGGGTGGAGAGTGTGCAAGGATTACATGAAACTGAACAAAGCAACCTGTAAGGATCACTTTCCTCTTCCTTTCATTGATCAAATGCTCGATCGGTTGGCGGGACATGAATACTACTGTTTACTGGATGGATACTCGGGGTACAATCAGATTTCTATTGCCCCGGAAGATCAGGAGAAAACGACATTCACATGTCCATATGGGACTTTTGCCTTTCGGAAGATGTCTTTCGGGTTGTGAAATGCCCCCGCTACGTTTCAGCGGTGTATGATGTCAGTCTTCTCTGACATGGTTGAAAAGACCCTGGAGGTCTTCATGGACGACTTCTCTGTGTTTGGGAGCTCGTTTGATAACTGCCTAACAAATCTGACTGCAGTTCTCCATCGCTGCGCCGAAACAAACCTTGTGCTAAATTGGGAGAAGTGTCACTTCATGGTTGAAGAGGGCATTATTTTGGGTCATCGGATTTCTGCTGGAGGTATTGAGGTTGATAAGGCCAAGATAGATGTTATCAACAACCTTCCCCCGCCCACCTCAGTAAAAGGGGTAAGGAGTTTTCTCGGGCACGCCGGATTTTACAGAAGGTTCATCCAGGACTTTTCGCGCATTACCAAACCATTGTGCACCCTGCTGGAAAAAGATCAACCCTTCCACTTTGATGCCGCCTGCTTGGGTGCTTTTGAATCCTTAAAGACAA
Organism: Panax japonicus; assembly: GCA_020205505.1. Lineage (NCBI taxonomy): Eukaryota > Viridiplantae > Streptophyta > Magnoliopsida > Apiales > Araliaceae > Panax > Panax japonicus. The sequence goes on from CM035105.1 coordinate 36,495,267, forward strand.
GACTTGTCACAGCACCTATTGTGGTAGCTCCTGACTGGACCTACCCTTTTGAGCTTATGTGCGATGCTAGTGATTTTGCTATAGGGGCAGTTTTAGGCCAGCGAAGGGAGAAGGTCTTCCACACTATCTACTATGCCAGCAAGACACTGACGGACGCGCAGTTAAACTATACTACCACTGAGAAGGAGCTGTTGGCAGTAGTGTATGCTTTTGATAAGTTCCGTTCATACCTCATCGGGACGAAGGTGATCGTATACACCGATCACTCGACAATCAAGTATTTGATTGAAAAGAAGGACGCTAAGCCGAGATTGATACGGTGGGTTTTGCTCCTACAAGAATTTGACTTAGAAATCAGAGACAAGAAGGGAACTGAGAATCAAGTTGCCGACCATTTAAGTAGATTGGAAAATACTTCTTCGTCTACTGAAGCCGACGGGGCTATAAATGAATTCTTCCCAGACGAGCAGCTCTTATTGGTACATGGCAAAGCCCCGTGGTATGCGAACTTCGCAAATTACGTCGCTTGCCATGTTATCCCTCAAGGCCTGAGTTTCCAACAAAGGAAGAAATTCCTTAAAGATACCAAGCAATATTTTTGGAACGAGCCTTTCCTATTCAAACAGTGTTCGGATCAAATCTTGCGTAGATGTTTGCCTGAAGAAGAAATTGAAGACGTGTTGCATCATTGCCATTCATCTAATTATGGAGGTCATTTCGGAGGCCAGCGAACTGCCGCTAAAGTGCTACAGTCAGGATTCTATTGGCCCACCCTTTTTAAAGATGCTCACGCATATGTGATGCATTGTGACAGATGCCAACGGGTGGGCACTATTTCGAAGCGGCATGAACTACCGCTGCAAAATATTCTGGAAGTAGAGTTGTTTGATGTCTGGGGCATTGATTTTATGGGACCTTTCCCTTCCTCGTTCAACAATCTCTACATCCTGGTGGCAGTTGACTATGTCTCAAAGTGGGTGGAAGCAGTTGCCTTGCCGACAAATGATGCGAAGGTGGTGCTTCAGTTCCTCAAAAAGAATATTTTCACCCGTTTTGGCACACCTCGGGCCATAATAAGCGATGAAGGGTCGCACTTCTGCAATAAGTATTTTGAAGCACTTCTAGCCAAGTATGGGGTAACTCATAAAATAGCCACTGCTTACCACCCTCAGACCAGCGGCCAAGTTGAAATTTCGAACCGAGAGGTGAAACGAATCCTGGAAAAGATCATTAACCCAAACCGTAAGGATTGGTCGAAGAAGCTTAATGATGCACTATGGGCCTACCGCACAGCTTATAAAACGCCCATCGGAATGTCCCCTTACCGACTAGTTTATGGAAAAGCTTGTCATCTCCCGGTCGAATTGGAGCACAACGCTTATTGGGCGATTCAAAAGCTTAACTTTGATCTTGAGGCAGCCGGCGAAAAACGGCTGTTACAACTGAATGAAGCAGATGAAATTCGTCTGCAGGCATATGAAAACGCCAAGTTGTACAAGGAAAAGACCAAGAAGTGGCACGACAAGAAGATCCTTGAGAGGCATTTTGAACCGGGTTAGCAAGTTCTTCTGTTTAACTCCCGGCTAAAATTTTTTCCCGGGAAGCTAAAGTCCCGATGGTCGGGCCCCTTCACTATAGCTAAGGTTTATCCCCATGGAGCAATTGAGCTTAGGGATCCAAATTCCGATTCCACATTCAAGGTGAATGGGCAACGTTTAAAGCACTACTGGGGCGGTGAGGTTGACCGTCAAAATACCTCCATTACACTTGGAGACCCGACCTAAGTCGGGATGAATAGTCAAGCTGACGACTATAAAACACGCGCTTGGTGGGGAGGCACCCCCATCTCGGTATAAATATTATTTGTTTCTTCACTGATTTCCAGTTTTCAGTGATTGTTAAGTTTATCATTTAGCTTAGCTGATAGCTTTTATGTTTTGTATTAAACATGTTGCCAATAGTGTTGGTTGTGTTTTTAACAATGTATATTTGCTTGTGTAGTGTAGTTGTTGTGTGTGTTTTGGTCTGTGCAGATACCAGGTTAAAAAAAAAGGGGGGCTCAAAGTTCAGGAACTCGCGCCGCGGCGCCACCAAATGTGCCCAGCTACTGCTAACTCGCGCCGCGGCGCCATCCAACAAAGAGGATCTCGCGCCGCGGCGCCACCAAATGTGCCCAGCTACTGCTAACTCGCGCCGCGACGCCATCCAACAAAGAGGATCTCGCGCCGCGGCGCCACAAGAAGTGGCCAGTTACTGCAAACTCGCGCCGCGGCGCCAATCAATGTGCAATATCTCGCGCCGCGGCGCCATCAGCGAGATTTTGTTTCCCCAGTTGCGTTATAAAGCAGGCTGATCGGCTAAGTCTCCTGCTCTTCTCAACCATCTTTGCAGTCTCCCTCTTGGCATCCTGCGCGCCTGCGATCCATCAGCCATATAACTGTATTCATCGGTCGTGCCTCTACTCAGCCCCTAAAATCTGATTTGAGCATCAATTCTTCAAAGGCTCCCCCCACTCAAGTGCTAGGGTTTCCTTCCAAAGGTAATTTTGAGAGTTTTCTTTGGATCTGAGATTCTGTTTAAGTTCTTTTCCGTGCTCTTCTTCTAGTGTGATTTGGGGTGATTTCCACTGACGGAAATCTGGTTAGAGCTAGTTCAATTAAGGGCTGTCTAGGTTTTGTTTGGGCATCGCACGCAAGGTGTTTGACAAATTGCCTGAGCCAAAAGTGTAGGCCAATTGGGGCTGTCTTGGTTTATTTTTCGCTGGGTTTGCTTTGGGGTTGAGGTTGGCCGTGCTTCTAGGGTCGTTCCGCTAAAGTTTGATTCAAGCTTACTGTTACCATGGCACCAAAAAGGCAGCGTCTTAGTGTCGGTGGATCTTCGTCTTCTGCCGCGGCACCGCTACAGGCTTGGGACCCTGCCAAGTTTGTCAGTGAGGCAACGTGGAAGCGGTACAGAGACTCCTTTGGCAAGCGCAATTTGCTTCCTGAGCGGGGGTTGCGGCCCGATAGAAAGGACGGGGAGCTCATGAATATGATTATCGAGCGGAAGTGGGTAAACTTCACCAAGCTGCCCGTTTCTGCTGTTGTGCCTGTGGTTCGGGAATTCTATGCCAACGCCAGTCCTGATGGTCCTGCTGTGGTTATAGTCAGGGGTAGACCGGTGTCATTTGACAATATAACAATCAATGCACTGTTCGAGGCACCCAACTACGCGGGTAATGATTATATGCAGCTGGGGCTCCGCAGTTATGACCAGGAGGATGTTATCCGAAGGCTCTGTAAGCCTGGCACGACGTGGAAGAAAAATGATTATACCGGTGAGAAGACCAGCTTCCCGGCTGCTGCGCTCAGTCGCTATAGGAAGGCTTGATACAGATTCATTTGCGCCTCCATGCTACCGACCCGTCACCTAAGCGATGTGACTAAAGACAGGGCGATTCTGCTTTTCGCCATTGTCACGGGCTTGAACGTGGATATAGGAGTTCTCATCCACGACTCGATCATTAAGGCAATCAAGAGTACAGTCGTTTCGGGACTTCCCCATCCATCTGTGATCACGACATTATGCAAGCATGCAGGGGTACAGTGGGGGCTTGATGAGACAGTTTCGCCGCCCATGACTATAATTGACCATCTGACGATCAAACGCTTCACTGTTTGGGACGGGGCAGAATCTCATGTAAGGGACGAAGGGTATGGACCGCCTACAGCACCGCCTCCTTCCACCGAACCAGAGCCACCTCAAGCACCTGAGTCAGGACCGGCTAGTCAAGGTCTTTTGACAGACATCATGGCATCCCTTACCCTGCTGCATCAGAAGCAGGACGCCGAGGCACAGAGGCAGCGGAGGCATATCGCTGCTGTGGCTCAAAGGCAGGAGATAGCGATGCAATACCAGGCTGAGCTGGTGAATATTATGCAAGGGATCTACACTGATTATTGTGGCGAGGGCATTGACTTCACGCCATACCAGTTTCCCGATCCTCCCATCTTTCCACCTTACCCTCCTCCATCACCGCCCGCCGAAGCTGACGGCGCTGATGAAGATGAAGCTGAAACTGCTGCGGAGTGAGCGATCTCCAGGGAAGCCCTCTTGTGTATTCAACTGCTTTATGTTTTAGCAATGGGGGCATTGCTCTCCTTAAGTTTGGGGGTGTTGCTTTTAATTTTTATCTGTTTATCTTAGTGCTACCATGTTAGGACTACTATCTGACTTTATTTCCTTATTATGTTTTGGTGCAGTCTTTTGAACTGCGGGAGTTGGTTGATTATCTTTATCATTATGGATGCCTGAGCTATTTTTGGTTTTATGTTGATTTTATTTAGCATGATTGTGGTTTCTAGCCATCTTTTTGGGGCTTTTACAGATTTGGATGTTTGTGCCATGTTAATGGCCTTCTCACCCTATTTTGAGTTGCTATTTAGCAAGGGTGTTATATTTATCATTGCTAATTTTTGTTGGATTGTGGCTATGTCTAGCGCCAAATGAATATATATCTCGTAGAATTGTGTCAAGCTTGCCTTGTGCTAGGGGTTTATGAATTGACAAGTTTAGACTGTTATTAATCCGTCCTTCTAGCAAGCTCTGACCAGCTGTGTTAACTAGTTATTCTTCGAATTTAGTTTGTGTGTTGATTGTGTTGACTAGTTGTTCACTCTTATAAACTTTCATTTGTGCAAGGTAATAAAAGACTTGGGTGTCTATGCAGTTTTGGATCTTGGTTTCTAGCTAAGGGTGTTTATATCGAAAGTTGTGCGGTGGGTCGAGATGGAGCGTAAAACGCACTCGCCCATAAACGCAGAGCCGATATCGAGATGGAGCATAAAATGCACTCGTTTAAAAAAAAAAAAAAACTTGTTTATATCGAAAGTTGTGCGGTGGGTCGAGATGGAGCGTAAAACGCACTCGCCTATAAACGCAGAGTCGATATCGAGATGGAGCATAAAATGCACTCGCTGTTAAATTTTCGTTCTTGTTGTGAAGTCTCAGTTGGCTTATGTTGATTACGTGGCCTTTACTGCTCGAGTTATTAGATTCTTCGGGGTGTTCTACACCTAGTGCCCTAAAGTCGTCTGGCTTGGGAGTCGCTGATCAAAAGCTCATTCATGGGTAGTTCTGATTAGCCTAAGGTAATTAAGTACTGTCCGAGTCTGATTTTACTATCGGCTTGCTAAAACCTTTTGATCTTTCCCTGCATTTGCGTCTTGTTCTTAATGCTTGTTGAATGTTTAAGTTGCGGAATGTGCTTGGTTTTAACAATTAACTATGCGAGCTTATTTGGGCTATGATTAGTCAGGACGGTTGATCTTCACACACATGCTCAGATTAGATCGATTACAGTCTTATGCTTGAATTAGATTGAACCCTTGTTCATCCAAGTGTTTGACTCTTTCTTTTGGGGGTAGTTTTTATAGATAAACGTAGCTGCGATGCTAGTATATATTTTTATGTTCCTTTCGCATTCTTAGTGTCTACTGTTATTATTGTGTTAGATAGTTTGCTCGAGGACAAGCAAAGACATAAGTTTGGGGGTATTTGATGAGTGGGATTTAAACCTGCGAATCGGATATTTTCTGCCTTAATTACTTGCCTGGATTCATAGTTTTTATATAGTTTTATTGGGAATATAGTGTTTTTGTATTTAATCGTTGCATTGCATAGCTTCGCAGTGTTTGTGCTGCTTTGAAGGGGCAAAACTGTCTTTTTGTTCTTTCCCGCGCCGCGGCGCCAATGCCAGAGTCATTGGCCGCGCCGCAGCGCCACTTTCTGCCCATGTTGACAAAAATCCGCGCCGCGGCGCCACTTATCATATGCTGGCTTGCGCTGCAGCGCGAGCTCAGTGTCCCAGATCCTTATGCCGCGCCGCAGCGCGACTCAAGAGCTTCGTGTCCCGCGCCGCGGCGCCACCTCCGGTTCCCAGGCAGACAGGAAGTGTTTGACCTAGCAAATGGGAAGGATAAAAGGGGAGAGAGGCGGCTGTTAGAAGATATAGAGGATAGAGGAGAAAAAGAGAAGGAAAGCTAGAAAATAGAGAAGAGGAGAAGAGAAAACTTGTTGAAAAGAGATCCGTTGCTCTCCATTTTCTCAGATCGTGCAAGTGAAGAGATTGTTTGACTGAAGAGTACTCCTTTCTTTAGGAGTTTTTCTTATTTCAAATCTTCTATTTATTGTATTTGTCTGAAATGGGTGGTGTATTAGAACTATGTGTTAGTCTCATAGTTATGAACTAACTCCATTGTTAGGATTGTAATGTAACTTTTTGAATAGCTTAATCGACTTTCTCTCTCGTTTTATATAATGAAGCATTTTGGAATGGGTTGTTGTATTTTGCTTATAATGTCTGATTTCTTGATAAAGAAATAGGTTTTGATAGTAGTGGAAATTGATAAATGGATATTACTGTCTTCCTTTAAATACAATGACACTTTTTTTGTCCTGACATTTAATTGTGGGCTTATTCTGCTTGTAGGATAGACATATCCTCACTTGCCTTGTGTGACCTTGGAGTTGAGCATAATGACCTTGGTCAGATTAGATTCACCAATAGACATATTGTGTTCTAGCTTGTCAAGGATTAGCATTTGACCTTCGATAGAAGCTTATGCTTACTTTAATCTCGGTTGGCCATTCCTTGATTTGTTTATATTACGGAGAGTTAGAAGATTAGGCGAAGCATTAGGGGAGTTGTAATCCTATCTTTATTTCTTAGAGCTGTTTCTTCTCGCAATTTGATTGTCCTATAGAATTTGTTTAACCAACTATCTATTTCTTTTGTTTAGATAAGATTAGTAACGACTTTACCTTAGTAGTTGTTTCCTGTTAAGTCTTTGTCCTCGTGGGTTCGACACCCTCTTATCACTGTATTACTTGTTAGACCGCGTATACTTGCGCGAGTTTATCGGTTGCGAAATCGACCAACAATAGTACACATAACGTACTACAACGTGATAACAACAAAATCAACAATAAACATCAAAACTGACAGATCAAGGCATAAGAAAATGTTGTCAGACCCGGTTATATGATTTCTGGGTTACCCAGAAATTAGACGGTAAAGCTCGGTCAACGGACTTTGAACTTTAATAACGTACGATCTAGACCTGTTATGGATGTGATTCCAACTCCAGATGAAAGACCACATAACATACTAGCAATACATATAGTTAAAACACAAAAACAACTATCAGACACGGATCTATGGTGTCTGACATTTAACTGTCAGACAAGAATTTTCCAGATTTCCAGATTTAAGAAATCTTCAATTTCGAGCATCAAAATGATATGGATCTAGGTTTTGACAACCCAGATCATCAAATGACACTCTCTAACATATCAAAACAACAAATCCTAACATCTAACATCAGATCATGAAATTTCAAGAATTAGGGTTCTTATACCTTCAAGCTATGATTCAATGAATCTGATCCTTGGACTCTATTCTTGGTGATATAGAAGTTGATTAGGGGACTGATCTACTAGCCAATTTCAGAGGTTAAGAGAGAAGTAAGAGTTGGTGAGAGCAAGTTGGCAAATAAGCAAAAATGTGAACATTTTCTCTCTCCCAATCTTTATATATTGTGATATAAAGTTGTTAGATCTAATGTGTTGTCAATAAGAGGCTGTTTTGATGAGATTTTTAAGTCACGCAAGTCAAAATAATTGGTAATCAACTAAAGTAAAGCCAATTTTACAAGTTAGCTTAATTAAAGAAATGAAAAAGGGCACTTTAGTCTTTTCCTTTTATTTCTAGATTTCTTATTTGTTGTAAACCCTTAAGGTTTAGGGTTTGTTAGGGTTTAGGGTTTACGTTTTAACCCTTAACTTCCAAATTGAATTTCTACAATTTCCAATTTAGATTTTAAAAAAATAGAAAATTAATATTTCTAACTTATAATTAGAATTTTCTAATTATATAAAAAATTTCTTAATCGTACTTTAAATATTACTAATTAGGATTAGTATTTTCTAATTAAAATCGCTAATTAAATAATTATGGTCAAAATAACTAGCCTATTGAATTCATACCCCGAAATCTCAAAATAATTATCAACATAACATATAAAAAAATTATTCATAAAAATATGGAAAGTTTCGGGTCCATACATTCTCCCCTCCTTATAAGGATTCCGTCCCGGAATCATCATCACCGTATACTTAATTTATATATATATTGTAAAACCCCAACTTTTATGAATAAAGATGATTTTTCTATAAATATCATTTTTAAATATTATGGAATGAATTTGATATAATGTTATAGTTGTGGGTAATATTTATAAATTTTGAAAAGTATGCAAGTTGTTATATAATATTCGATTGGTCAGGGAATATTCGTTTTAACAGGGAATATTCGTACAACGGCACAATCATTGGTGGACCCCACAACGGAATTATTGTCGGATTGAGAAAACGACAAAAATATTTTAAGAAAATAACGGTGGAAGTTTTACCGTTAACTGTTGAAACACCCGGTGTTAAAAGTTCAGTAATATGCGTAGTTGCATAGTAGCATACGGTATTGAATATTGATGCTTACAGGAGAAGTCACTTAGTTTTGTTCAATTATTGCTACAGTAATTGCTGCATAGTATCTCATGTTATTTGATTCAATTATTGTCCATATTTTATATATTATTAAATCAATAATTGAGACGACGAAGTTATTAATATTAGTATTTGCAATATTAACGATGTCTAGAAGTTCTATCAAGGAGAGGTTTGGTCACCTAATTGCACGTCAATAGGGAGAAATCCTTATTGGAAAGCCCCTTTTTTCCTAGGAACGACCTGGTCGATTAATATTGTGAATTATAATAATGGTGATAAATTTTGTTTTATTATTATTATAAATGTAATAAAAATAGAAGACTTTTTATATAAAACATAATACTTTTTATAAAGTTTTGTTTTATTTGATTATAAATAGAATATATTATATTTTATTATGTATAGTATTTGCATAGTGCATGCATAGTGTTTGCATAGTAAAATCTTTTTATATAAAACAGAATACTTTTATAAAGTTATTTGATTTATTAGATTTTAAATAAAATATATTATAATTTATTATGCATAGTGTTTGCATAGTGCCTGCATAGTGTTTGCATAGTAAAAACTTTTTATATAAAACAGAATACTTTTTATAAAGTTTTGTTTTATTTGATTATAAATAGAATGTATTATATTTTATTGCATAGTGCAACATAGTATCCTTTCCATTCTCCTATAAATAGGATGCTTAGTTAGAATTGAAAATCACACCAGAAATTCAGAGAATTCTTCTTTTATAATCTTGAACGTATTTCTTTAGAGTTTTAAGAAGCTTTGAGCGTAGAAAATAGTATAAGTTTTCTTCAAGAATATCATCGTCCTACCAGTCGAAATACTCTTCTTTTTAAGGTAAGGGGTATTATTTCTTTCGTATTCATGAAGAAAGCTATTGTTATTCAATTCCTTATTATTCTGTTGGAATAACTTGTATACACGGACTACCGTATACATGGTAAAATTCTTCTGTTATTCCATTCTTTATTATTATATTGGAATATCCTGTCTGTGCGGATTACGCATGACCTGGTTCAATTCTTTATTTTTCTGTTGGAATATCTTATCTATGCGGATTACGCATGACCTGATTCCATTCTTTAATATTTTGTTAGAATAACATGTCTGTGCGGTCTATCGCATTTCTGGTAAATTGTGTTGTTATTCCATTCTTTATTATTCTGTTGAAATGATCTGTCTACGTGGATTACCGCATGGCGGGCAAAAATCTATTTGCATTTTCATATATTCTATTATACTCAGTTGGTTAAAGTTTTGGCTTCTATACTATATGAAATTAGTGGAATATCCTTGATATTTGCGCTTCATCCAGTATCTTTTTATGGAAATATTCTTCTGAGCATTCTTGAATTTTTTTTCCACAAAACAGTATCATGTTGACAATATGCACATTATTGATTTCTGGATAAATTAAATTATAAATCTTTACAAATATATCCTTGAACTTGTTTTATTGAATTTTTATATCATTGTCATCATCCTCATGTTTATAATATGTTGAAAGTCATCTGTGGCCTGTAGTACATAGATGGACTTGGTATGATTATGACAAGGGATTATTTGGTATAATCATGACCGTAATGTTACAAATGATGTGGTAAAAGTCCTCATTGGTCGTAGTGCATTGATGGATAGTTGTTGGCATGATTATGACCATTGATGAATACACGAATATCCTTGGCCCGTAGTGCATGGATAATTTGTGGTCGTGATACTAATGAATATCCTTGGCCATAGTGCAGGGATGATGTGGTTTATTTATTAAGCTGAGTCTCAGTGATAAAAGTGATGAAAAACCTTTTAAATCATAGAATATAGTAGATTTTATTCTCTACTTGACTCTTCTAATGGATTGCTTGTTTCGCTGCAGTTAAACTTGATGTTTATTATATTTTATCAGTTTAACACTATTGAAGGCTAACGATAAATTATCCTGCATTATCTTAGTCATAATATTTCTTACTGGGCTAGTTGAGCTCACCTCTTCTTTCACTGTTCTCTTCAAGAAATGAGAACGTAGCCGGGACTAGTCGGGGAATGGAGTGACGGTCCAGATGATAGCATTAGTAGTCCTCACTATTCTGTTAAATAGTGTGGCAATAAATGTAATAAGGACTCCATTGAGTGTGGATATTGTCTCGATGACAATATTCTTATTAAAACTCTCAGTTATGTCTTGTCGTATTCTACACGACAGTTGTATTATTAAGTTGTATTTGAATTTTTGTACCATGTATTTGGCAGCTCAAGATGGGTGACGTATACCTATTTTGGGGGCGTCACAGTTGGTATCAAAGCTTAGGGATATGATCCCTGGCTAAGATGTGAAACTAGAACTAGGAGGGGAGAGACGGGGAATTCCTTCGCTAGTATGACCTACCTAAGTTTATTTGGTATTTAATTGGTCAGTCAGAGTATAGGGATAATAAGTTAAATGTCAATTAACCCTTATTTTGTGGCAGTATCTGAAAATGACATCTGAGAATGTTGAGAATAGCAATGGAGCACAAGTGACCGTTGAGTCTCTACATATCAATAATCAGGATAATGTGCATCAAGAAGGCGATAATCCTCATGCAAACAATAACACTGACCAAATGATGAATGATGGAATGTTTAGAGGCTTTATGCAATTCATGCAACATCAGACGAGAGCGGCTCCTGTTCAAAATGTAGGTGGAAACACTGAAAACTCTCAGACGGTCACCGGTAAACAGTTCAAGGAGTTGGGACCACCAAAGTTTATTGGAAAGCCAAAACCACTTAAGGTAGAAGCGTGGATAAAGCAGATCACCAAGATATTTGATGTCTTGGGATGCTCCGAGGAACAAAAGGTTCTCTTTGCCACCTTTATGTTGCGAGGAGAGGCGGATTACGGGTGGAAATCTGTAAAGCGTACTCAACCTGCCGCACAGAAGATGTCTTGGGTGAATTTCCAAGAACTATTCAACGACAAGTACTTTCCCGAAAGTATTCATCAAATGAAAGAGGTAGATTTCATCAAGTTGGAGCAGAACAATATAACCGTGTCACAGTACGAAGCTAAGTTTGCCGAGTTGTCCCGATTTTCATCTCAATTGGTTGATAATGAGGAGAGAATGACGCGGATGTTTCTTAGAGGTTTGAAACCCGAGATACGTCAATATCTAATTTTTCATAAACTGTGTTTGTATTCAGATGTTGTAAATAGGGCTCGGTTATTGGAGTGCGATAACGAGTCAACGCAACCAAGAGAAAACAGCTGACAAAATGATAATACCAATGGTAGCAGTCATCAAAGTGGTGACAACAAACGTAGCGGGAATCAACATGTCAGAAATGGTAACCACTTCGGTAGAAATCATGGCCAAGACAACAAAAGTAGACATTTCAAAAAGAGGAGATTCAACAATGATGGAAAGACTTCATCACCAGCACCCGTTGTTAAGGAAGGAGAACGACCACCTATCATATTCTTCAAATATGGAGGGGAGGGACATATCATTCCAAACTGCGCGATGCCATCCAAAGCGTGTTATAATTGTGGAAGAGAAGGTCACCTAACCCGATTTTGTCATGCACCGAAGACAAGTCCAGTTGGAACGATGACACAAAATACCGTCCCAGACAAGTCAAAACTAGTAGTTCAAGGGAGAGCTTTTGTTGTGACCTCCCAGAAAGCAAGGATCCCGAACGATGTCATCACGGGTATGCTTATCATAAACTTTAGTGAAGTATATACCTTATTTGATACCGGTTCTACCCATTCTTTTATTTCTCCTACTTGCGCTCAACGATTAAATTTGACTCCGGAGAAATTAGACTTTGACTTATCTGTGGAAACTTTGTTGGGAGAAACCTTCATTACATCCATTGTTTATAAGTCATGTTTGGTTCAAATCGGTACCCTCACATTATCTGTCGATCTTATTTCATTGAAAATACTTGCATTTGATGTGATTCTAAGGATTGATTGGTTAACAACTCGTCATGCAAAAATTGATTATTTTCATAAGGTTGTTAGCTTTCATATTCCTAACCAACCTATTATGCGAATTCAAGCAACCAAACCATTAAAATAAATCACCGTCATCTCAAGCCATAAAGCTATTCATTTATTGAAAAACGGATGTCAAGTTTTCTTAGCTTATGTCACAGATTTAAACAAAAATACGTCAGATTTGAATGATATTTCTATTGTTAATAAATTTCCTGATGTATTCCCTGAAGAACTTCCTGGCCTACCCCCAAAACGTGAAATTGAATTTTGTATCGACCTTGAAGCCGGTACAAAACCCATTTCCAAAGCCCCATATTGAATGGCTCCTATTAAACTTTAGGATTTAAAGACCCAATTGCAGGAATTGTTAGACATTGGTTTCATGCGTCCTAGTACATCTCCTTGGGGTGCTTATGTTCTATTCGTGAAGAAGAAAGATGGGAGTATGTGACTTTGTATTGATTACCGGGAATTGAACCATGTCACCATTAAAAATAGGTATCCGTTACCTCGCATTGATGACCTGTTTGACCAGTTGCAAGGAGCACAATTCTTTTCAAAGATCGATCTTCGTTTTGGATATCATCAGCTGAAGGTTAAAACTGAGGATATTCAAAAGACTGCCTTCAGAACTTGGTATGGGCATTATAAATTCTTAGTCATGTCTTTTGGATTGACTAATGCTCATGCTGCCTTCATAGATATGATGATCCGAGTATTCAAGGAATATTTGGATCACTTTGTGGTCGTCTTTATTTATGACATCCTCATATATTCCAAAAGTCGTGAAGATCATGAGCAACACTTGAGGCTGATACTCCAAAAGCTTCGTGAAAACAAGCTTTATGCCAAGTTAAAGAAATGCGAGTCTGGCTTGAGAAAGTAGCATTCCTTGGGCACGTAGTATCAAGTCATGGAATATCTATTGACCTGACAAAGATTGAAGCTATTCAAAGCTGGGAGCAACCTGAGTCAGTGACCGAAGTACGTAGCTTTCTTGAATTAGCTGGTTATTATCGGAGATTCGTGGAAGGGTTTTCACGAATCGCTACTCCATTAACTCAGCTGACTCGAAAAGATATAAAATTTGGTTGGAGCGTGGAATGTGAGAAGAGTTTTTAAGAACTCAAGAGGAGACTCATTTTAGCACCTGTTCTGACAATACCATTTGGCTCGGAGGGATTTGTCATCTACAGTAATGCATCGGGCAAAGGGTTAGGATGTGTTCTCATGCAATATGGGAAAGTCATAGCCTATACCTCTCGGCAACTCAAAGAATATGAGAGAAATTATTCTACTCATGATCTAGAGTTGGCAGCTGTTGTATTCGCACTTCAAATTTTGAGGCATTACTTGTATGTGGAGAAAGTGGAGATCTTTACGGATCATAAAAGCCTCAAATATTTCTTCACCCAAAAGGAACTCAACATGCGGCAACGATGTTGGCTTGAACTGTTAAAAGATTATGATCATACCATTCAATACCATCTTGGAAAAGCGAACGTGGTAGCTGACGCATTGAGTAGAAGATCATATGCGGGTACGAGTGCGATATTGTCAATGCAAAGGCCATTCTGTGTGATTTGCAAAGGATGGAGATAGAGTTAAAGACTCCAGGGACCAACGTGATGATGGCAAATATACGAGTAGAATCGACTTTAATCGATAAAGTTAAAGCTACTCAAGCTACAGACTTGGAACTGATGCGTATGAGGAAAAAAGTGCAAGAAAGTGCTATGCCGGAAGCAAGAATAGATGAGGAAGGAATACTTCGAGTCAACTCCAGACTTTGTGTTCCAAATGACCCTGATTTAAAGTATAAAATCATGATAGAGGTGCACAACACACCGTTTGTAATCCATCATGGGAGTACCAAAATGTATCATTATCTTTGATATACATTTTGGTGGAGTAATATGAAGAGGGAGATCGCGGAGTTTATCTCAAGGTGTCTAACTTGTCAATGAGTCAAGGCGGAACATCAAGAACCAAAAGGTCCATTGCAACCACTTAAAATTCTAGAATGGAAGTGGGAGCACATTACCGTGGATTTTGTTACCGGTCTTCCCAAGGTTTTTCAAGGTATAGATGCGATTTGGGTCATTGTTGATAGATTGACCAAGTTGGCTCATTTCTTACCTATACGAGAAACTTATACACTTTAACGTCTTGCTCGTATGTACATAAATGAGATTGTAAGACTGCATGGTATGCCAGTATCCATTGTTTCTGATCGAGACCCAAGATTCATTTCATGATTTTGGGTTAGTTTGCAGAAAGCTATGGGCACGGATTTATGATTTAGCTAAGCATATCATCAAACGGACGGGCAATCGAAGAGGACTATTCAAACTCTTGAAGATTTATTAAGAAACTGTGTCCTTGACTTCAAGGGAATTTGGGACAAGTTCTTACCATTGGAGGAGTTTTCCTACAACAACAGTTATCAATCAAGTATTGGCATGGCTCGATTCGAGGCGTTGTATGGAAGAAAGTGTCGTTCTCTAGTATGCTGGGATGAGGTGGGTGAAGCAACGTTGTTAGGACCGGAGTTGGTACGTATGACTATGAAAAAGATTCAAACGATCCGACAACGTATAAAAACCTCACAAGATCGACAAAAGAGTTATGTTGATCTTCATCGAAAGGACGTAGAATTCGATATTGGATATCATGTGTTGTTACGTGTTGCTCCATGGAAAGGAGTTACGAGATTTGGAAAGAGAGAAAAGCTCAATCCTCGATTCATTGGCCCATTTTTAATCCTCGATCGAGTAGGAACTGTGGCCTATAGACTCGCTTTACCGCCAAGTATGTCTCGTGTTTATAACATTTTTCACATATCTATGTTACGTAAATATGTGAAAGACCCGAACCATATTATTGAGTTAGAACTAGACGAAATAGCAAAAGATTTAACGTATAAAGAGGTTCCTGTTAAAATCTTGGATAAGAAAGAAAATGTTCTACACTCCAAGGTTATACCTCAAGTTAAAGTTTTGTGAAAGAAAGACGATGTTGAGGAAATGACCTAGGAGTTAGAATCTGAGATGAAATTAAGGTATCCTTACCTCTTCGACATACTAAGTACGTACCCTAATTTCGAGGGCGAAATTTCATAAGAATGGGAGGTTGTAAGACCCCAACTTTTATGAATAAAGATGATTTTTCTATAAATAACATTTTTGAATATTATGGAATGAATTTGATATAATGTTATAGTTGTGGGTAATATTTATAAATTTTGAAAAGTACGCAAGTTGTTATATAATATTTGATTGGTCGGGGAATATTCATTTTAATGGGAAATATTCGTACAACGTCACAATCATTGGTGGACCCCATAAGAAAATTATTTTTGGATTGAGAAAACGACAAAAATTTTTTATGAAAATAACGGTAGAAGTTTTGTCATTAACTGTTGAAACACCCGGTGTTAAAAGTATAGTAATACGCGTGGTCGCATAGTAGCACACGGTATTGATTATTGATTCTTATGTAAGAAGTAACTCAGTTTTGTTCAATTATTGCTACAGTAATTGATGCATAGTATCTCACGTTATTTAATTCAATTATTGTCCATATTGTCCATATTTTCTATCTGCAAATAAAAAAATATTTGCAAGGATGAGCTACAGAAAGCTCAGCAAGTTTTTAAACAAGTAACAATTATACCCACACCAATTCTGGATTGAATGAACATAAAGTTCAGAGTTTTTCCACACACACACACACACACACACACACACACACACACACACACACACACACACACACACACACACACATATATATATATATATATATATATATATATATATATATATATATATATATATATATATATATATATATATACACTGAGGTTTATCTGCCAAACCTGACACATGCATTACGAGTTTCTGTCAGTCCTATAAACTTAGAAACCCGAGTTGATCCGCTTAACCAAATAACCTAGAAGTATGCATATCATTATATTTAAATAACCCCTGGTCATTACTATAAATGTCGGTACATGGAACCCGTTCAGCCTGTTACTGCCAGTCATAATAGTGTCAGTATATATGTTTATACCAAACAACATTGGTTTCTCACCATGTATGCTTTGATATCAAATCAAACGCATTTTTACAGAAACAATAGCTCGTATGTCTTGGTTATGTCTGAACAATAAATCATAACCTTTTAACAACAAAAATCATGAACACTATATATCACAAGATCATATCTGATAAATAGAAAACTTGCATTTAATAAATAAATTAAATGAAGCTCAAAAACTTGTATTTGAAATATAAAGTTTGCACAAAGTGCAGAAAAACTTGCTTAATTAAAAGTATAGTTCAAGAACTTGTTTGTACCGTCAAGTACTGCTACACAAAGCTAATTAAGCTTCAGTTCAAAGACCTATTATTGATAATACTGATCTTCCAATTAGCATAATACACTTTATATCACAATACTATTACTCGGATAATAAATTAACTAATATTTAACCACGTAATCGAACATTGAATAATTCTTTAACTTATTAGAATATTATCGTCATTTGATAATATTATTATCACATAACCATCATCTTAAATTCTCGTCTAATATTATTAATTTTTTAATAATATTTTATTTACTTCTCAATTTCTTAGTAATATCATAATCATTTAGAAATATTATTAATCATATAATAGTATTTTATTCATTATCTAATATTATTAATCACGTAATAATATTTTACTTGTTTCATAAATAATAAAAGTCTCACACATTTTAAGATATAAATATTTTACATCTTGAAGCTTAAACCATTTAAATTTCATTTCAGAAATATATTTTATCTTTACTCCCTAATTCGGAATTTAAATAGCTAATGCATAGCTTTTATAGTAAAACTCAATTTACTATAATATTTTTTTAATTTAAATAATTTTTACATCAGTTTGTTCGTTCATAAGTCAACACTGACTGCTGCCTTATATATAACTATTTTATCTCACTAGCACATTCACTTTATTTTTCATTTTACGATTATTTGTATTTTCTCTTCACACACATATACATATATATATTACGTTACATAAATCTCAGCTCAAAATTTTCATTTTGAGCACCAAAAATCTTAAAATATTATTTTTATGATTAATACAATTTTTTAAAGGTTCTCGTTCTTAATTACACCACAAAATAATTTCATAGGCAACTATAGATTTTATTTCGCTTAAATATGTAATTCATATTTATTACATATTTTTATTACTTTATTTATACCCGAAAGAAAGATTCTTGACAAAAAAGCACTTATATTTAAATCTCACCCCGTAGGACTTTATTAGATTTATTATAACTTATTATTTTTCCAGAACGCGATTCGAAACGTCGAACGTCAAAGTCGCTTGACGCACCGACGCTCGGCGTTCGCTCGTTTACAAGTTCTGACATGCATATTCGCTCATTTTTAATTCTCAAATCGCAAGTCATATAATAGTGAAAATTTGAACATGTTCTAGACCTCATGTCATAGTATTTTAGAAAAATTTCATACCGCGAAAATGGATCATGGAAGCTCATCAAAATAATGCGAGAAAAGGACGTCAAGCAGCAGTCAACATAGCCCAGGCGCGCGCGATGATCAGCAGGCGCTGCTGCTGCTGCTCTGCCTGTTGCGCATCTTGAGGCAGCCACTTTGTGATTTCCTCACGTGTTACTCGTAAGTTTGATTAATCTTATTTTTGGATATGTTTATATGGCATACCTAAATATTTTAAAAGATAACACCCAATAATTTCGGACAACTTAAGCAGCCTAAAACAGACCCAGAAAATGTCAACTCGCAACAGTTTTCATCTTTTCCCCAAATTTACCCTTTTTCGCTAGAACAGTCATAACTTTTTTGTTTTAAATCTTTTTAGGCAATTCTTGAGCCCATGCGAAGCTAACTTCCAGGACTACAACTCTTCCCTACTGACCTTTTTCCAGATTCCGAACATATTCGCCCAGAAATTCGTGCAAATGGACTGAACCGAAATGAGTTTTCCAATTTTGACTTGACTACTTTAAAATGGCATAACTCTTTTCTCCGAAGTTGGATTTGGTCCGTTCCAGAGTCTACGAAAAGCTTATTTAGTGTACTACAACATACTAAAAGCCCAGAATTTTAAGAGCACTCTAGCTAATTTTGAAGTTTTCTTTTAGGGGCAGCAGTCTTTGCAAATTTGGAGTTTAAACAGCTACTGCATAGTTTTTATAGTAAAACTCAATTTACTATATTATTTCTTTAATTTAAATAATTTTTACATCAATTTGTTCGTTCATGAGTCAACACTGACTGTTGCCTCATATATAAATATTTTATCTCACTAGCACATTCGCTTTATTTTTCATTTTATGATTATTCGCATTTTCGTTTCATATATGTATATATATATATATATATATATATATATATATATATATATATATATATATATATATATATATATTACGTTACATAAATCTCAACTAAAGAAACTTCATTTTGAGCACGGAAAACCTCAAAATATCATTTTTATGATTATTACTATTTTCCAAAGGTTTTACATTTTTCGCTGTACCACAAAATAATTTTATAGGCAACTATATTTTTTTTATTTCGCTTAAATATGTAATTTATATTTATTACATATTTTTATTGATTTATTTATACCTGAAATGATGTTTCCCAGAATAAAATATCATTTATAAACAAATCATGTCCCGTAGGACTTTATTAGATTTATTATGACTTATTATTTTGCCAGAACGCGATTCGGAACGTCGAACGTCAAAGTCGCTTGATGCACCGACGCTCGACGTTCGCTCAAATTTTAGTTCTGCCATGCATGTTCACTCATTTTTAATTCTCAAATCATGAGACATGTAACTGCGAAATTTCTGGCTTATTATAAACCTCATGGCATAGTATTTTAAAAAAATTTTACACCGCAAAAATGAATCGCAAAAACTAATCAAAACAGTGCGCGAAAAAAACGTCGAACCACATCACAGCACGGCGTCGCGCGGCTGGGTAGGCATGCGCGGGCGCTGCCTGGCTGCTGCCCTGCCGTGCCCATATCAACCTAGCTACTTCGCGATTTTCTCACGCCTTGCTCGTTTATCAGAAAATTCCCAACTTTGGATATGTTATACATGGTATACCAAAGTATTTTTAAAAAATATCACCCAGTAATTTCGGACCTCTTAGGCAGCTTAAAATAGGCGCCAAAAATGTCCACTCGCAACTATTTTTAACTTTTTCCCAGATTTACCCTTTTTCGCTAAAACAGTCATAACGTTTTCGTTTTAAAACATTTTTAGGCGATTCTTGAGCCCACGCGAAGCTAACTTCCTGTACTACAACTCTTCCTTACTAACTTTTTTCCAGATTTCGAACATATCAGCTCAAAAAATTTGTACAAAGTGACTAAATCGAAATGAGTTTTCGAGTTTTGACTTGTCTACTTTAAAATAACATAACTCTGTGCTCCGAAGTCGGTGGGGAGAGAGAGTAGGTGGGGAGTTGGTGGAAGAGTTGTCAACAACTCTTGTACAAAAAAAACATGTGCTCCTTTCTCCATAAAGGAGTCGGCAATACTCCCTCCTTGCATCAAATTTTATTTATTTATTTATTGCTTTATTAGATTCGTTAACTAATTAATTCAATTACTCATTTAATGTTTTTGTTAAGTAATTTAATTACCCAACTTTAGTAACTTAATTTATTCAAATAAGTTACTACATAATTCTCCTTAAACTATTTTATCCTTATGAAATCATATAATTTATATAACTAATCTTTGATATATAAATTATAAAACATAACATAATATACTTAAATTACATATTTATTTTATAATTGCAAAATAAATATGCTACACATAATTTCTTATGTAAATATAATTATTTACATACCCAAGATATTATAATATAATGTACTTACCTCATTATCATAAATTTAATTAATAATTTATTTACTTCCTTAATATATTACAATAAATATAATATCTTTCTTTTATTAAAAAAATTTTATATAAGAATTTATTCTAATATTCTAGGGTAAAGTATATATAAATATTATATGCTTAAACTGCCTCTTTTTGCTTCATTACGCAAATTGTTCCCCAACAATTTATTTCCTCACGTAATATATATATATATATATATATATATATATATATATATATATATAATATTTATTAACTCACAATTCCAAGTTACACTAAACATGTACACATCACATATAGAAAATAATTTATAATTTTATTTTCTCACATTATAAATTGTTTATATCAATTTATTTACATATAGCAAATATAATTTAATATATTTACCATATTACGTAAACGTGCATATTCTTCATAATTCATAAAATAATTTATATATTCATAAATCAGACTAGACGTTTAATTTAATGTCTATTAAACCTCTTAATACGGGTTACTACATTCAATAGGCTTTCTTCATATGGTCCGACATATATATTATTACATAATCTCTTTCAATTATTAAACTGTATTGATTTTTCTTAAATTTTTTAAATAAATCATCTATTTCCACTTTAGATTTTAAAGTTTAACCTTTAATTTAATCATTTAAGATTTTTTAAATTTTTTAGTTGTCACATTTACCCCTTCTTCTAAGAATTTCGTCCTCGAAATTACAGCATACTAATCTCTACTCCTTTTATTCATCAAAAATAGGTTTCAATTTAACCTTTAAATCTTCCTCCTTTAAGGATTTCACTTCTTTTATCTCATTATACCATGACTACTCACTTGGAGTTTACATCTGTTGGAGAGTGCATGTTTTGATTTGATGTTTCAAGTAAATACTCATGATTATATGTAAAGTCCTTCAAGGAATATATGTACAAGGACTTAGTGATAGAGCAAAATTGTTAGGCTGGTCTAAGCTTTTAATGGTTATCATTCTGTAAATTAATGTATAGATAAAGAGATCAAAGATGTTAGGTTGATCTATGTCTTGAAATGTAATAGATAGGCTTCAACAAGAATCGCAGTCTATTGAGTTGACCAAGAGATTGCAGAAGCCAAGGAAGGATTGTAGAGCTTCACAGATCATAGTGTATCTTCCTTGAAGGGCCTCTCCAGAAGTCGTAAAATGGACCAGACGTTTGCCAAAACTAACTCATAGATCGTAGTGTGCTCTCAAAAATGTAGAGTCTGCAAGACAAGAAAGTGAAGATCGTAGTGTGCAAGCCCTTAAGAGAAATTGTAGTGTTCTCGTTTGATAGCATCTGACCAAGCACCAAGGTTGCAAAACACCACGATCTGAGTCATAGAGTATCATCTGCCTATGTCAGAAGCATCGAACCTTGTCCTTTTGTTTAAGGATAAATTCCAACAAATATGGAATGGGGTATAAACGTTTAAGTCCTCACAAGTCACAACGACACAAAAGATATCCTTAGTATATAACAAAAGAAACGTATTGAAGAAGATAAGGAAAGGACCATATGACAGAGGAAAACATCTTTTCAGGTGTTAGGTGAGAAAGCAGTCTGCTGTGTCAGTGGGCCAGAATGCAATTCAAAAAGTGTGCAGAAAAGTCTCCATCAAAGTTCAGAAATGTCAAACGCATTTAATGCTTCAACAAATGTCTTCAACGGATAGATTTTAAGGATCACATATATGCAAAATAGATGCAGATGAGAAGGATAAACAAGCAATTGATCAAAAAGCAAAAGAACACTCAACGCTCAACTCTACAATCTGAGAAAAAGAGAAAGCTTACTCAACTAGTCAGTTCTTTCGAATAAGTGCTTAACGACAATTGAGTAGCACCAACCAAGAACTCAAAAACTACCAATCAACTGAAGTAAGAGTTCCAAGTCAGAAGGACTTGAAGAGTTCTAAGTGAACTGTGAAGAACCAAGTCTGCTGGACTTGAAGAGTTCAAGAGTGAACTAAGAAGTTATTAGACTGCTGGTCTAGAAGGAATCTATGTGATTCAGAAAGTGTAAAAGATATCCTTAGTGGATTTCCTACTCGAGGAGTAGAAGAGTGGACTAGGAGCTTTAAGTGCTCTGAACCACTTAAAACTGTTGTGTCACTTAGATTCTTACTATAACTGCTATAACTGTTATAACTGCTATAATTGCCTCATTCACACAAACTCACCATATCTAAAAGGGAGATTAAACAAACCATAATTCCGATGTTTTTTAATCATTATCAAACTAACAAAGTAAAACGAAAAGAATTTTCAAATATCTATTCAACCCCCCCCCCCCCCTTCTAGATAACTATTGTGCCTCCGGGAACTAATAATTGGTATCAAAGCAGGTTATATCATATATCCTACAAAGCTTAAGTAGATCCAATAACACATTTACCAAGCGAATCAAAGATTATAGGAGGCAGCAAGCCACCTATGTGTAATAAAGATTAATTCTCCAACTGGAAAGTTTAGATGCATGTATACATGGATTCAATAGATGAAGATCTATTTAAAACTATTCAGAATGGGCCCTCCTTTCCTACAAAGCTTGTACCAACTACAGAAGACCCAAACAGAATACATATCAAGGTCAAAGGAGAATGGACATACAACAAGAAGAGAGCTGTTCAACTCGACAAGAAGGCCATGAACATTTTGTTTCAATCCCTAGAAGATGATCTGTTCAAAAATGTGGTCAACAGCAAAACAGCAAAGGAGGTTTGGGAAGCACTGCTCATCATGCATGAAGGAACAAAAGAAGTCAGAGAAAACAAACAATCTCTCCTGACACAGCAATATGAAACGTTTGCACACGTTCAAGGAGAAAATGTCACTGCCACCTACGAGAGATTCAACGTTCTGCGCAACTCTCTACGAGCCTATGGAAAGATCTATCCAAACAAAGATCTAATCATAAAGTTCATGAGAGCCTTACCAAGCATGTGGGATGCCAAAACCATTGATATTCGAGAGTCAAAGAATCTCCACGAGATGACTGTTCAACAGTTATATGGAAACCTTCTTACATACAAACTGGAGCTGAATCAACGAGCAGAAACTCTATTCGAAGGAAGAAAGAAGGATAAGGGTGTTTCTCTCAAAGCAACTGAAAACACCTCCAAAGTCAACACTGAAATTAACTCTGACTATGATGAAGATGATGATGAGGAATTTGCAATACTGGTGAAAAGACTCAGAAGGTTCATGTGTCAAGGTAAAATCAGTAAGCCAAAGAAAGTCATCAACAACAGCAGTCAGGAGCAAATTAATGATCTATGCTACAATTGCAAGAAGTCTGGCCATTTCATTACCAACTGCAACAAACCTCTCAGAGAAAAATTAAAGAAGAAATCACATCCAAAGAAGGAATACAAAGGAAATAAAAGGCCTCAGAAGAAAGGCAAAGGCCTTGTAGCTGGAGGATCGTGGAGTGACTCAGACAATGACTCAACTCCTGAATCTAGAGATGATGAAGATCCTCACATGGCAAATCTTTGTCTAATGGCTAAGAATGCAAAGGACAAATAGAACTCCAACATACATGAAGTAAGTATAGATGAGGTATTTGACTTCAACTCTCCTGATGTAGACATTGATGATTTAAGAACTGCACTGCATGACATAACATTTGATCTGCATCAATACATGAAATGGTTTAGAGTTCTATCTAAGAACTATTCACTTCTTCAAAAGGAGAAAGAGAAAGTTCAAGAAAAACTGGAAACAACCCTTCTAAGTATTGACTCTCTCTCGAATTTTGAAGCTGAGAACTCAATACAAAAAGAGAGTCAAGTCTAACCTCTAAAATTGAGGAACTAGAAAAGATAATCTCTAAATAGAATAAATCCTCTTCATCCATAGACTCCCTGATCTCTAGCCAGAGAAGTGTCTCTGACGGAACAGGATTAGGCTTTGGGGAATCTACCTCAGAGCCATGTGTGGAAAAGGTAAAGGAAACTAGCATCAGCAATGTTTCAAGTTTTAGTAGAGGAATTATATTTATGAAATCCTCAAAGAAGGATGAGCCAGTCAAACCCTGCTATACATATTCAATCCATATTCCAAAGAGTAGGGATCTCATGCTAGCCTGGGTTTCAGAAAAGAGAAGAGTAACCTAGCCACTACTCACCAACCTCGAAGGATCGTAGAGTCGAGTAAGACAAACTCTGCAAATAACCTGGGACGGTACAGTAGAGGTAAGGTACACTCCTCACAAATCATAAAACACCAGGACACATGGAAGAAGGAAAATCAGCTTAACAGAAGGATGACTAAAGATCCACGAAAGTCCAAATGGAGGAAGAACTCTCACACACTCACAAGCTTGCATCATATTAGATGTTTTGTGTGCAATAGAGCTGGTCACAAGGCTGCAAAATGCTATTATAATTTCATGCATGTGAGACCCAAAATTAAGCAGATTTGGGTTCCCAGGGGTACTAACAAAGTAGGACCATGTAAGTATGGGTACCAAAATGAAAGTTTAATGTTACCACAAGAAAAGAGCTCCACGATCACAACCTGGTATCTGGATAGTGGATGCTCAAGGAACATGACTGGGAATAAAGCCTTTCTATCTAACTACATAGAGAAGGAAGGTCCCTCAGTCATCTTTGGAGACAACGGCTCTGGCAAGACAAGAGTATATGGCTCAGCTGGAAATGGTGCAGTATCCTTCAGTAAAGTGGCCTATTTGGAAGGACTTCAACATAATCTTCCAAGCATTAGCCAACTCTGCGACAAGGGTCATCAAGTAACATTCCTCAACAATCAATGTCAAGTCTGAGACCTGAAGATATTTGCGGTAAAACTAACCGGAACAAGAGAAAGAAATGTCTACACAGTAAATCTTGGACAACTAAGCTCAGACGAGACAATATGCTTTCTGGCTAAAGCATCTGAAGAAATGAGCTGGTTATGGCATCGAAGACTGTCTCATCTCAACTTCAAGAGCATGTCCAAACTAGCCTCAAAAGATCTAGTTGCGGGTTTACCCAAGTTCAATTTCGTTAAGGAAAGGCTATACAATGCCTGTCAGCTTGGAAAACAGACCAGAAGCTCATTCAAGAACAAAACTGCCAACTCAATTGACAAGCCCCTGCAGTTGTTCCACGTGGATCTATTTGGGCTAATTCCAAGAACGAGCCTCAGAGGAAAGAGATACTCACTGGTCATAGTCGACGACTACACCAGATTCAAATGGGTGTTCTTTCTAACCTCTAAGGATGAAACAAGCTCCCAACTGATCAAGATGTTCAGGCTAGTTATGAACAAGAAAGGGGAGAAAATCAAGGCTATAAGGAGTGATCATGGTAGAGAATTTGATTTCTCAGAAATAGACCAGTTCTGCACAGACAATGGCATCAGTCATAAATTCTCAGCTCCATGAACTCCTCAACAAAAGGAGTAGCTGAGAGAAAGAACATGACGCTGATAGTGGTTGGAAGAACTTTACTAGCACCAACCCATTTGCCTGAATAATTCTTGGCAGAAGCTGTCAACCCTGCATGCTACGCTCAAAATAGATCACTCATACACTCTACGATTAAGAAGACTCCCTACGAATTGTGGAAAGGAAGAAAGTCAAGTGTCAGCTACTTTCATGTATTCGGCTAAGCATGCTACATTCTTAACAATGGAAAGTAGTATTTGACGAAGTTCCAACCTAAATCAGACGAAGGAATCTTTCTTGGGTATGCCACAGACAGTAAGGCCTATAGAGTGTTCAATAAGAAGACACTAAGTGTTGAATTCTCAATTCACATCATCTTTGATGAGATAGACAAAGACAAAACAATGCCTCAAGACACTATGATCGATAGTTCAGACACTATGAACGAGGTCGTTGAGCTCAACACTACGATCGTAGTTCCAGATAGTGAAATCGTTGAGCAAGGAAATGAGATCGTAGAGAGGCCTACATAAGACAACGAACCCCCACATCAAGAAGAAGAAATTGATCTTGAAGATCTCAGACAAGAAGGCATAAGGACATATGTTCCAACAAGAAACAGATGGGCAAGATATCACACTCAAGACTTAATCATTGGAGATCCGAGTGCAATAGTTAAAACAAGAGCTGCCACCAAAAATGAATGTTTCTATCTAAGTTTCCTGTCACAAATGGAACCTAAGAAGATAGAAGATGATATGGAAAACTCCAGCTGGATAGAAGCCATGCAGGAAGAACTTAACCGATTTGAAAGAAGCAAAGTATGGAGATTGGTACCAAGATCAAAGAGTCATCCTGTCATTGGAACCAAGTGGGTTTTCAAAAACAAGATGGATAAAGATGGAGTAATAACTAGGAATAAGGCAAGACTAGTGGCCAAGGGCTAATCTCAGGAAGAAGGCATTGACTACGATGAGACATTTGCACCTGTTGCCAGACTAGAAGCCATCAAAATATTCCTTGTCGTTGCTGCTCACATGAAATTCAAGGTCTTTCAGATGGATGTCAAAAGTGCATTCCTGAATGATGAACTTCAAGAAGGAGTCTACGTAGAGCAACCTCCAAGTTTCATCAATCCATCTCTTTCTAATTATGTTTATAGATTAGACAAACCCTTAAATGGTCTTAAACAAGCACTTAGAGCATGGTATGAAACACTGACTAACTTTCTTATTGAAAATGGGTTCACTAGAGGTAGAATAGATACCACATTATTTCTTAGAAAGCATAAAGACAAAGTCTTATTAGTTCAAATATATGTTGACGATATTATTTTTGGTTCTACTGACGAAAAGTTATGCAAGAGATTCTCCAAGCTTATGCAGAACAAGTTTGAAATGAGCATGATGGGTGAACTGAACTTCTTCCTTGGACTGCAAGTAAATTAGATTGATGAAGGAATCTTCATAAACCAAGCCAAGTACATTAAAGACTTACTTAAGAATTATGGCATGGAATCAGCCTCTCCCATAAAAACCCCAATTGCTCCTGCAACCAAGCTTGACAAAGATGAAAAAGGTAAAAGTATTGATATAACTCAATACAGAGGTCTGATAGGCTCTCTTTTATATCTAACTGCCAGTAAACCAGACATAATGTTTGTAACTTGCATATGTACTAGATTTCAGGCTAATCCTAAAGAATAACATTTAACTGTTGTAAAGAGGATATTCAGGTATCTCCAGGGTACACCTCACTTGGGACTTTGGTATACCAAGGAGTCCTCATTTGAACTAACAGGATGTACAAATGTTGATTTTATTGGCTGCAAAATAGATAGAAAGAGTACCAGTGGCACCTGTCAGTTGCTAGGAAACAGACTTGGTCCTGGTTTATCAAGAAGTAAAACTCAGTATCTACTTCTACTATAGAAGCTGAAAACATTGTTGCTGGCAGCTGCTGCAATCGGATCATATGGATGAAAAATCAGCTAGCAGATTATGGGTTAGAATTCAAATCCATACCTATTCACTGTGATAACACAAGTGCAATAGCAATAACCCATAATTCGGTCATGCATTCTAGGACTAAGCATATAGAAATAAGGTACCATTTCATTAGGGATCATGTGTAAAATGGAACCATATCTTTATAATATATCCCTACTGAAAATCAACTTGCTGATGTCTTTACAAAGCCTTTAGATGAATCCAGGTTTAACAAGTTAATAAGTGAGCTAAGCATGCTTAATTTACAACCATGAAATATATGCTCTAATTTGTGTTAACCATACATATAAAAAAGTTATGTTCAAAATCGTAGACATGATCATAAGAAGTCCACAATCGTAGAGTTGCAGTGACATGAAAGACAATGATCATAGTACAGACTCAACGATGACAGAGCCCCATCAACAAAACAAAGGAGCATCATGTGATGATAAAGTTCAAAACAAAGCAATCTCTCTAATAAGCGCCTCAAGAACAAACCTAACCATTGATTCACACTATGAGGTTGGCCCTTCCTGAGTTATTATAAATCGAGAAGAATACTAAGTCAAAAGTTCATCACAAGGACCCG
Organism: Panax japonicus; assembly: GCA_020205505.1. Taxonomy (NCBI): domain Eukaryota; kingdom Viridiplantae; phylum Streptophyta; class Magnoliopsida; order Apiales; family Araliaceae; genus Panax; species Panax japonicus. The sequence goes on from CM035105.1 coordinate 36,523,751, forward strand.
GACAGACTCGACGATCATAGTTCAGACACGACGACTGCTGAACAGACGAACGCAGACCAGACTCAACAATCACAAAGGCTACCTCAACGATCGTAGTCCTCCCTAAGGACACATTAGCTTAGAAGGGGCTAAGGGTAAATCAGTATAATCCTCCTCAGTGGTATTTGTAGAGCCAAACAGAATTCGACACCTGCCCCACTAAGAAAAATGGAGAGAGGGAAGTTACAAGTATAGTTTGAAAATGCCTTTTTGAAATCACAAGTTCAAAAGGCTTATTTCTCTCATTCTCTCTTTAAGCAGAAACCCTAATTTTTAAGAAAACTCAAACAACCATACTCCCCGCAAAGAAATCATTGTCAGCCTTCAACATCATCTCTGGCTACAGACTTTGCTTCGACGAGTTCAAAATAGTTGAACCTAAATTTCACAAAACTCTGACACTGATAAAGAAGGCTAGTCTCGAAGACGCTCTGGGTACGAGCAAATGGATCTACCTGAAGCTAATTAAAGAATTCTATATGAATTGGGCGTTCAAAAATGATGTCATCGTGACTAGGGTCAAGGACGTGGAAATCAAGCTAACGACTGAGGACATCAACCTAGCCATAGGTTTCAAATCTGAATGGTTTTCGTTCATAGATGGCATAAATGTAACGCCCGAGAAATTTGGATCCTTTGTAAAAATATTTGAAAGAATTAATTAAAGAATAAAATAATATTATTTGTTATTATGTGTTAATAGATATATATCGTTCTATAACCTAGAAACGCTGAAAGATCGTAGTATTTGAACCACATGAGAGAATTAAAGTGTTTGAATTTCCAAGACGAAAATAAATATTTTTTTTGAGAAAGTTTACGAAAAAACACTATTAACCGTTTATCGCTCGGGAATTATTTTTAAACTTTTGAGAAATACGTAAAGTTAGAATATCGAGGCTAGATAGATTATGTAATAATAATCTAAGTATGGAAAACGCAATAATTCGCATGCGGACTTAATTTGGGAATGAGAAATTATGTATTAAAAATCTAATGAAATGGAATTGTGGGTTAAATCTTGTGCAAGTCCATAAGCTCAAAGGTGTAAACCTAGGTAGGATTATTCTTAAAGCCCAAGTAATAATAACATGAAGCCCATGATAGATTAATACAAGCCCAAAGATAAGTTAATTGAATTAACCACTATGTCCAAGTATGATCCATTAGTTAATAAGGATCCATGGGGCAACCCATGGATAAACTTGATGGGTAAGAACTTTAAGTAATGACCAAGGATTTAATGTGGTGGTCAAATATTATGAGTGTTGAGCAAGATTACTTAATCATCAAGACATGAATAGTAAGGAGGTTAGTTTAAGGAGGTGGGATGACATAATGACTTAATTACCCTAACCTTGAAAGCTCTATAAATACCAAGCCCTTTCATTCATTTGAGGTTTGTTATTTCATCCAACTTCTCTCAAGATAAACAACTTATTTGTTAGAGCCCAAAAGCACTTTGAAGCTTAAACCTTCCATTGTTAGTTTTCAAAGAAGAAGTACTAGTTCATCAAAGGTAATTATCTTGTCTCTTCCATCTCTATCATAATAGGATTGATAGAGAAGTGGGATGGTTTAACGATAGCATGTAATAAGTTATTGAGGAATGAACTTAAGACGAATAAGTTGAATAAGTGACTTGAACCTAAATAAGTTGCTGAATTCATGAAGAATTTGCCATTTGTGCCATAAGTATGAGAATTAGTATTTAATAAGTTAATAAGTCATTGACTTATGAGTTTAAGTCAAAACCTACTATGATAATAAGTTGGTATAATAAGTAACTTGAAATGTCTATATGTTGATTAAAATCCACCTAGAATGATTAGTAATGAGGATTCGCCGAAATTTACACGATTGGACGATAATTGTCGAATTCGTGAAATTCTCGAAATGGAAGTCATATTTTGGGTTTTAAGTCGTAAATGTTGTTTTTCAATGGAGACAAGTCATATTTGGCATTATAGAGTTGCGGACTCGAAAATTGCCGGATTCCGACTTAGACCGAAGAAACAAGCGTTGAACGTTCGCGAACGTTTATCATTTTTGTTAAAATGAACTAATAGGTTAAATTTTAGCAAACGAAGTAAAATAGATAAAATTCTTGCATGGTCGCATAGAGAATGTAATTTGTGAATCGTAGGCTCTTGAACGAGCCAATTCGGACATATAACGAAGAAGTTACGAGTCCGAAAGTTTCACAAAATTTCTAAAAATGTCCAAGTTTCTGGTGCACAGAGCTGGCGCCGCGGCGCCAGCAAAAGGCAAATTATCCCACGCCAAAGTGGCCATCAGCCCCTGGAGAGTCACGCCGCAGCACGGCATATAACACAGAGACTCGCGTCGCGGCACCGAGTCCGGCTTTTTGAGTACTAAGTCGTGACACCGCAGTGCGGCACCAAGTGCAATAGCCGGCGCTGCAGCGCCATCTTCATAACCTAGATAATAAAGGATGTTTACAAATTGAACATATAGAGTAATTGATAATCAATTGAATAAAGATCTTAATAAAACTTTGTTAAGACATAATTAAGCCTTAAGTATGAACACTTAGAGTTAAGATTAAGTCAATTACTTATGAATGTAAGGATGACGTAATGCAAAGCCGGAACCTATAATAACAAATCTAATACGTAATTAGATTGAGAAGAAGGGTAAGATTCTTTAGGAACCATTGTGATCATTCATGACCTAATATGCTATGTGATGTTATTATCTAATGTAGAGACCTTAAAGACGTAAAGTGCAAGTGTTATAACTATAAGCAGACGCTAAAGGCAAGTACTCTAACCCTTGTTCCAGTTCAATCTGGACAAGTCATTGTGATTCATGTATTCTTCGCATGAGTTAGTATCTGAAGAAGTCAAAGCCAATCCTTTCGGCTAGACGTATGTTATGTTATTCTATCAAGTGTTGATAAGGATTTACCAAACTAATATTGTTGTGGTTTTCAAAAGTAGATTGTGTATGCTCAAATTGTTTTGTCGTTAAACGACAGGCACGTGAGGTTGCCACAACTTAAATGTATACACTTTTAATGAATGTAGTGTTGATCAATATAGAGTACTATAGGCTGATCACCTAGACGTGCTCATAAGTTATGTCGGACTTACAGACTCAGTGTCGGGACGTCCTTTTCAAAGTACTTATGAAATGCTTACGGTCTTGAACTGGAATTGATGTTTTACTGAATATTGTTGTTGTAAAATGTTTTGAATGAAAAGAAGTGCTATTTTGAATTCTCAATAGTACTTCATAACTCTGCGCCAGTTATTGATGATATATGATTCCTATGTTTCAAGCATGCTATTTTCCTAAAATTTTTGTACATGCTGAGCTAGTTAGGCTCATTCTTGCTTGAACCATATGAATGCAGCTAAGACCAAATGGACCGATGGATCCGGCAAGGATAAAGGGAAGGCAAAGGCAAACCCGTAGATTACATATGTAATAGTATAGGTTTTGTAAGAAATATTATTGATATTATAACAAAGACAATGTATTTGTTATAAAGAACCTGGGGAATGTAAATATTCTTTTAATATATATATATATCTAAGACATATCCGTTCTTTTGAGGCATTTCAATTAAATGTTTATGTGAACTGTAGCACCGTGTAGCACCATTTGTCGGGTTGGAAGACACCTGGATTTAGGGGCGTCACAGGTTGGTATCAGAGCCTTAGGTTATAAAACTTAAGGAGGAAAATAAAACCTTATGCTATAACCTTAAGAAAAGTCAAAGAATAAAAGATGGAAGATAACTTTATAAAAATGCATTATATATGTTACGTGTTTTTATGATTCTACTAACGTGTACTAATCAAACTTTTGTGTTATTGTAGATGTCAGGTGAAAATAGAGATGTGCAAGTAGTCAGCGAAGGGTCGGTAAATCAGATAGAAGTCATACTGAACCCCATAACAGCAGAACCAGAGATAGTGGTGGTGGAGTCTGGAGAGTCAGAAAGTTTAGATCTCATGTCTGTATTTGATGGCATGATAGAAGAAGAAGTGGAAGGAGTGTCCTTTAACCCAGTAGCAATAGCAGCGGAGATAACTCTAGGGGAGTCAATGATGTCACTATTCATGTCAGTGATAGATAAGAATGTACACTACTGTCAGGAGGTCAAGGAGCTGAAGGCGGAGCTCCAAGTTGTTGTAGAAGACAAGACGAACGTGGAGTCCATGTGGGAGCAGGAACATGATGAGAGGGTTTTAGCTAAGGATAAGGTCCATGAGCTAAAACAGGAGGTCTTTGAGCTTAGGACCGAGCTAAAGACCAAGAAATAGAAGATAAGGAGAATGTCCTATATTCATAGGAGTTCTCATATAGATTTCCAGTGCAGGTAGATGGTTATCATGTAGTGACAGGGCAGACGCGGCATACTATCAGCCGTGATATTATTGTCGGTCTTGCCAAAGAAGATTTCGAGAATGCCTTACGGCAAATGTAATCTATTAGGGACTAGAGTAGTTAGATATGTACATATTTTTGTATCTAGTAGTGACGTAAAACCCTCTTTTGTATAATCAAAGGTAGTCTTTTGTAATTCCCAATTGCTGGAAAGTAATGGCGGAAAAGTAATGTATTCAGCTTAGGCTGTGTTATGTAACCGATGTAGTATTATACTACAATGAATTAATATAATTTTCTTTTTCTGGAAAATGTTGAGTAACGAATGTTTAAGTTATTGTTGTAGACACTATAAATGGTCTATACTACTGTTACTAACATTGCAGGAGGACAGATTCATCTTTTAAGAGAGAACCCTGAAAGACAATCCAAATCCATGCCGGATACTACCGGAAGTTCAGCATCAACCCCGGATCGCAATCTGGGAGTAGCAATTCTAACCTCGGATGTAACCCCGAGGCATGCAGATCTAATATCGGAACACATACTAGAGAAGACTGATAAATCTCAGAGATAACCCCGAGGTATCCAGTCTCAGTCCGAACCATGGGAATAGCCACCAACCTTGGTGATAACCCCAAGGAATGCAGTTTCGGTGATAACCCCGAAAATGCTTGTTTCAAATGCGGTCAGCTTCAATCTCGGCGCTCACAATGAGATACACTGCACCAAACCCGACAATAACATCGGGAAGACAGGCACACTTCAAAGGTGACAATGAGGACCCTAGTAATTGCAGCAGTCCAATATCAGTGAAGCCTGAGCAACGTCTGCTTTATCAGTTCAATCCAGAGATAACACCGGTGAGGGGCAACATCGTCATCTCGTCAACATGATGCCATGTCACGTCTCTATGCAACGATGTCCCACAAAACTAACCAATCCTGAGTGACTATTGTGCGGGGTAACGGATGAAAGTTGAAGTTTGAAGACCGGAGGGCATCGTCCCATCTTCAATGACTTCATACAAACTCTAATCCCATGCCATTGTACAACTCTAGACAACGACGGTCCAAAATAAGTCCTGTATACCTCAAACGGATGCCCAGATTGTACTTCTGAAAGTTCGAGTGGACATTACAGTGCCTGAGTGCACGTACTTCGAGACGACCCGACCTGACAAACCCGGGGCCACCCGGGTTGCCTCTGGTACACCTGCGGTGACTTTTCTTATAAATAGAGGGCTTTGACAGCCCATTTTAGAAGATAAAAGGTGAGGAAGCTCTACCCAATTTGCTCTGCACTCACCCCATGCAGTGTACTTTCCCCCTCTAAACACCGGTGAGCTCATATATAGCCCTTTTGTACCTACAAGAGTCAGTGTTTACCCACTCTAAAGATATAGAAGCCTTCTTTATCAGTCAGTTGTAAGCCTTCTCACACACTTTAGAGTCTTTCTCTTCATCTTTGCACACACCCTTCTATACGTTGAGAGTCGTGTTGCTTACTTTTGCCCGGACTTCGGTCCGTGGTTTCATTTTAGTCTGTATATATATATATACACACACATATATATTGACTAACATTATCGAGTTATGCCTCGATTGAGCCTAGACTTCGGTCTGGAGCGTTTATTTACTTTAATATATATATATATATATATATATATATATATATATATATATATATATATATATATATATATATATATATATTTACATTTAGATATATTAACTGTGTGTTGAACTTTGTTCGATGAGCCTAGACTTCGGTCTGCTGCGTTTACTCGCTTTTATATATATATATATATATATATATATATATATAGGTCGGATCCTGTCCGGACACCCGGACAGGTTTAAAATCCGGACCTTTTTTTTTTGAAACAACTAAAAAAAAATAATTATGGAATTGAATTTTTTTACATAATACAGTGTTTTGGGCGTGATTTGGATGCCTATAACAAAACATGTTTTTACAGTCTGGGCAGACTGTACATACATTGGTTGGTGTAGGTATTAAAAACACATTCAAAACACTGTATTATTGAAAAATTTCAGTTCCATAAAAAAAAAAATTTTAGTTGTTCTACAAAAAAAACAAAAAAAAAAATTTGGTCCGGATTTTCTCCCGTCCGGGAGGTCCAAACCTGATCCTATTTATATATATATATATATATATATATATATATATATATATCTTTTACTTCAGTTAATGTAATAGTGATTCCTGCGTGAATCAAATAGTAATTTACTTTTCAGTTTTCTATTTAAACAACTCAAAGAGTTTAGAGTTGTTTAGGCTTAATTCATTGTAGCCTCAGAGCTTCTCTCTCTAGAAAGCTCTTCCGAGGTCCTCTCCCTTCTCTCTAGAGTTAGCCGAAGACGAAGCTTTCATCTTCGATCTTCTTAGTTATATATATATATATATATATATATATATATATTTATATATATTTATATATATATATGAACTGTGGTCGGACTCTGTTCGATGAGCCTAGATTTTATATCTGGTGCGTTTATTCACTTTTATATATATATATATATATATATATATATATATATATATATATATATATATATATATATATATATATATATATATTGTCCCACCTGGAGCTTACTTTGTGTTGGTTGATCGTTTTTATAGCTTTCTTTACATTTCGTCCTGCCTGGAGTTTACTTCGTGGCAGTTGACCTCATTTACAGCATTATTTACATTCTATCCCGCCTGGAGTTTCCTCCGTGGCTGTTGACCGTATTTACAGCTTTATTTACATTTTGTCCCGCCTGGAGTTTCCTCCGTGATGGTTGATAGCTTTTAACACCATTATTTACATTTCTGATCCACCATAGAGGTGCTTTGTGGTTGGTGATCCTGTCTATATATATATATATATTTACAAGTTATATATATATATATATATATATATATATATATATACATACAAGAAGGATCAGGTCCGGACTCCCGGACGGGAGAAAATCCGGACCTGATTTTTTTTTTTTTTTTTTTGGTAGAACAACTAAAAAAAAAAAAATTTATGGAACTGAAATTTTTCAATAATACAGTGTTTTGGGTGTGTTTTTAATACCTACACCAACCAATGTATGTACAGTCTGCCCAGACTGTACAGACATGTTTCATTATAGGCATCCAAATCACACCCAAAACACTGTATAATGTAAAAATTCCAATTCCATAATTTTTTTTTTTTTTAGTTGTTTCAAAAAAAAAAAGCAAAAAAAAAAAAAAAAAAAAGTCCGGATTTTAACAAAATCCGGGAGTCCGGACTGGATCCGGACTCTATATATATATATATATACATATATATATATATATATATATATATATATATATATATATATATATATATATATATATATATATATATATATATATATCTGCTTATTGCTTTCATATAAACTGCAGTATTTTGTGAGCCTGAGAATCATGTGATCACAGATTCATCCCATTGAATCTAGATTCAGTTCCCGTGATGGACATTTTCAACTGTAAGTAGCTTGTAAGTTATTTTGCGGTGTCTGAATTTCCTCAGATTGTATCCATACCCACGATAAAGTCGGCATTATTTTGTACATTATTTTCATACGGATGCCTCACATTCGTAAAATAAAATCAACCAAGCCGCACACTTAATAAAATGGGAGTGTAAAAGGTCTCAATTACTATTGAGCATCAGGGTTTGAAAAACCTTTTTATAAAACGTCATTGTTATATCTTGCTAAAAACTGAATTTTCTACATAAATTCAAACTCTTTGTATATAGGTGCGAATGAGGCCTCGCACTACTTCCAAATAACGGCACATTGACCCACACACACATTCAGATAATATTTTCTTGCAAAGAGGCGGTCACCGTGGTAACACGGATGTCGGGGGGTGCCTAACACCTTCCCCCCGCATAACCAAGTCCCCGGACCCTAATGAATCTTGGTTTCACCGACCCGTTTAGCAGTGTCACATCACTGGGTCAATGTGCAAACCTTTTCTCGGTTGTGTTGGTACAAACATTTAAAAAACCAACTGGCGACTCTTACCAATCCATTGTCCACATTATACATGTCGGACCTTTTTCACTTGTTTTTCAAACAAATCTCACCTAAAATGAGAACACCAAAGAACAAGTAACGGAAAGGGACACCCAAAAATCCCGACGTCGACAGGTGGCGACTCTGCTGGGGAATCCAGTAAGAGGACTTAAGCCGCTACTACAATCTTTTCAAAACAATTATCTACTTGTGTGTGGATGTTGCATTTACATTTTTATGAATGTGTACGAATGCATTTCCTTATTTGCACTTAGTTCTTCGCACCATAACTACTTGTGATATTAGTGCTTCGCACATGTCATCATTTTCATACGGTGAGACGCGATGTATTTGAATGTATGTTGTGTGGTCCCTTCACCAGGAGGCTATCCCGCCAGTGTTTGATTACTGGCCTTGTGAGAAGACTAATTCTCCGAGGTTTAGGAAAGGCACCACCCAAATTCGCTCCAGTTGAAAGACCGGATTAAATTCCCGTCAAGTAGATTGCGATGATTTGGGAACCTTCATGCCGAAAAGCCGCGAGAGTAACCTAAGATAGGTCAACCTCTGATAAACCCAAAACGGAGGAAAGTCTCTTCATGATCTCATTTTAATTACTTGTAAACACAATTTCTTGTAATTTCATTCCATATCTATCTCCATGTAATGAGAAATATAAAGAAATGTGTACAAATACATCTTAACATGCTATAAACAAGCTGACACCCGTTGTGCAGGATAAAAATTCCTAAAATGGACACACACATAGCATGTTATTATATACATTCCCTAAAGACTAAACTATGCCAGTCTTTCGCAGGGAACCAATCGTATCTACTACCCATTCAAAGTCCATAAAGGTAACAGGCCTACAATCAATCATGTCGTCATCCGACCAGACTGAACTTAATCCAGTTTCTCGCAAAGAATTTGACAGATTAAGCAAACAGATTACAGATTTGGCTGTTCTACTCAAAGAATTACACCAGTCTACACAGGGTCAGAAAATACCCGTACATGCTGAATCCTCTACACAAGGGGGAATCCCGGTCATTACCATACCTGAACCACAGTTGGATACGACCAACAAAACTCTTGATGCTGCCCATCACATTGGATATCTAGACACTGGTGACATCAAAAAGAATGTCCCCCAAATGGAAGAGACCCTTCGCGCTATCAAAGGAATTGGAACACACAGAAGTGTTTCATATACAGATCTGTGTATTTGCCCTGGTGTTCATTATCCAGAAAATTTTAAAACTCTTGACTTTGAAAAATATGACGGGTTAGGAGATCCTTTCACACATTTAAAAGTGTTTATTGGAGAACTTGGATCTTATGCAGAGGATGAAAAGCTCAGAATCCAATTATTCCAAAAGAGTCTAACTGAAGAAGCCCGTTCGTGGTACACAAGATTAGACAACTCCAAAATCCATAGCTGGGAAGAGCTAGCACATGCTTTCTTCACTCAATACATCTTTCAAACTCAGATGGCTCCTGATCGGTATCAAATTACCAAGATCAAGAAATAGTCTAACGAGTCTTTCAGAGAATATGCCCAGATGTGGAGACGCCTGGCTGCCCAAGTTAGTCCTGCCATGACAGAATCAGAAATGGTCATGACTTTCATAGACATACAAGAAGCTCACTTCTATGAGAGAGATTTAGCCGGCATCGGCAAACCATTTTCTGAAATGGTCAAACATGGGGAGATGGCTGAGATGGGATTGAAGTCAGGAAAGATTCAAGACCTAGTTGCACTCAAAGTTGTTGCTGATCTCATCCAATCTGGAAATTATGGTAACAACCCCCGGAAGGTCCATAAAAAGAAAGAAGAAGATGTTTCCCTGATACTACAGTGGCAAACAGGCAATCAAAACATGCCTATTCAGAGGAGAAACTACACTCCCTTTCAAGCATAGTCTGTAAACCCTCCAGTACCCAAAGGTGAAGAAGTCAAACGCCCTCAAGTGTTTACACCCTTAGGGAATACCCTCGAGAACATCTTAAATCTTCTGACAACACAGAAGAAAAATACACATCTTCTTCCACTAACCAGCCCTAATGGACGGGGTTTCAATGCTTCTAGGAAATGCGCTTATCATGTCGGGGTACCTAGACATGATACTCAGGATTGTTGGGCTTTAAAACACAAGATCCAGGACCTGATAGAGAATAGAGAGATTGTGGTTACCAAACCAGATCAGCCTCACGTACAAGATAACCCTCTTCCTCAACACAAAGAAGAAGAGGTCAACATGATTAATTGGAGCAATGAACAGAGTTCCAATTTCAGCTGTGATTCTTCCCAGACCATCAAAGACGGTGATGACAGATGGGATTATGCCAAGTTCCAGTTCACAATGGAACAAAAGACGAAAGCTCTCTACAAACAAATTGAACAATTAGCAGAACTAGTAACTTATCAGCATCAAGTTACATGTCAATTAATCAGCCAGGAGCATGCCAGTCTCCTACCTCTTATCATGAATATTCCCTCGTCACTTTTAGAAAATGAAATGTTGGAAGACAAAGTGACAAAGAGAGCAAATGCAAAAGCCCGTCGGGATTTCTCCAACAAAAGAGAATTCGCCTATCTGGGCCAACCTATGGAGGAAATCCTTCATATGTTAATCAATGAAGGAAGGATCAGTTCCCATCTACCTCTGATCAACCCTCGTTCAGGATGGTACAACTATGATAGAGTATGTCAATATCACTCCCAGTCTCGTGGTCACATCAAAGAAAAATGATGGGCACTCCGCCACCTTATTCAAAATCTAATCGACAGTGGTGTCCTGAGCCTAGCAGACGACGATACTGTGTTATGTGCAAGTGAGGATGCAGGCCCTACTCAGTGGAAAAATGTGGTAGCAGTTATATCCACTGTAACTATTGGGATTAATACATTGCTCACAATGCCAAAAATTCAACTCAAGGAGGTAACAATCCTTTGAAAGTGGCCGCTCCCGAGCCAATCAACTTGTCTTGCAGAGCACAATATCCTATTGTTAGCTTGCGCACAGTTCTGTGGAATTATGAAGAAGGTGAAGGATCCACCTCACATACAACTGCTACAATGTCGAAGGAAAATCCACTGTATCTTCCCCAACGGGTGATGAAGCCTACCAACAAATCAAAGGGGAAAATACCCGTGGAGAAGATTGAAAAATTCCTCCGCACTATGGGTCATAACGAAGCCATGGTGGTTTTAAGCTTGAAAGAAGCTCCACAACAAATATCAATTTTGGACTTGGTCCTAACTTCCTAGAGTCACCCGAAGGTCTTGCTAAAGGTTTTAGAAGAAGTCTATTTACCGACATCAGTGGACACGGAAAAGTTTCAACATCTGGTTGATCACATTTTCAACAAAAATGTGATATCCTTCACTGAGGAAGACATATCGCCCGAAGGGACCGGTCATTGCAAGTCGTTGCACATTGCGGTCTTGTCCTCCAGATATATGGAAGCGGGAGTCTTAATAGATGGATGTTCCTCTCTGAATATTTGCCCATACGCTACCTTGGTGAAGATGAACATCAATCTCAATCGAATTCGGAATAGCCATACTATCATCAAAGCTTTTGATGGAGCCCAGCGAAATTCGGTCGGAGTAATTGAGCTGCCAGTCGAAATTGGTCCTCACACATTCTGCGTATCTTTACATGTGCTCAAAACAGATTCGAGATACAACCTGCTCTTGGGACGACCATGGATTCATATGGCTGGGGCAGTCCCCTCCACTCTTCACCAACAGTTGAAATACATTATCAACAATAGCCTAGTAACAGTCAACGCTGAACCAGAGGTTCCTTAGCACGGAGACATGCCGTTCATCAATGCCAATGCGGACATTGAACTAGTCAGTTTGCAAGCTTTGGAAATAAGCAACACCCAATACCATGCTATTGGAGCACCATTGCCCGAACCCAAGATTTTTGCCAAAGTAATGTCGGCCACTCAAGAAATGATGTCGTTGGGTCATAAGCCGGGACAAGGGTTGGGTAAAGATTGCCAGGGTATCAAGTACCCAATTCATTCTAGTCACAGGAATCCTCATAAACATCAGCAGATTCCTTTAGCTTCAACCATGTGGCATTTATCTTCGCCTTCAAACTCTGAGTCCGCACAACCTCCCATAAAGGTGCTAGCCAATGTAATGGCTATGTTATGTCCCAAGCCGGTACCAGTGAAAGGAAAAGAAATCTTTGTTCCAAATCCCGTAGTGGAAGAAGAGGAACTAAGAATCAAGCAAGATGTCATCCAAATGATGTCAAGCATACGCATCATCGTTCATGATGAATATACCAACAGATACACCCAGACGATGATTGCCCAGACGTAATGTCCATCATTCGGGACAGGGAGGATGATGACAATCCCTCCATCACTGCGTTCCACCCGGACTTTGCCCTTGCCAATTGGAACAGGATTCCTTGCATTGGTCGACAAGGGTAAAATGGGAAGAACTCTTTATGCCCTGTAGATATAATAACTGATTACTTTTCTGTACAGTATTAGAAGTTCGTTTTTCCAGTTTATGCTAACATTGTGTATTATCAATGCATTTCATATATACTAAGTGAAAGAATATTTTTTTTCAGGACTCTAAATTTAGATGTGCATGTACTTGCTGATACGGTGCCTCTTCTCCACAAGGATTGTACCTTTGATGTAGAGATGAATTCAGCCTTGGTGGATATACAGGATGACATTGAGGTGCCTCCAGAAATTCAAGAATGGGTCAAAGACAAACCTAAACCCAACCTTGATCAAACCACTTCTTTCAATCTCGGAACCTTAGAAAGCCCTAAATTAATCCAGATTGGTTCAGACTTTACCCCAAACCAATGGAATGACATGGTTACACTATTAACCCAATTCAAGGATGTGTTTGCATGGTCTCATGAAGACATGGTAGGTTTGTCCACTGACATTGTCCTTCATCGCCTTCCCATTAAAGAGGGATTTAAGCCAGTCGAGCAAAAGCTCTGGCGATTGAAACCTAAATGGAGTTTAAAGGTGAAAGAAGAAATTGTGAAACAATTTCAAGCTGGCATCATAATGGAAGGTGCGAGTTTGCGTGGATTACCGGGACTTGAACAAAGCTTGCTTAAAAGATAGCTTTCCCGTGCCATTCATCTACATTCTCATTAACAATACTGCGCAATACGACATGTACTCCTTTGCTGATTGCTTTGCGGTATCATCAGATCATGGTTGCTGAGGAAGATCGTGAGAAAACTACTTTCATCACACCTTGGGGAACCTTTTGCAATAGACAGTTGTCATTCGGCCTCATCAATGCCGGAGCCACCTATCAACGAGCTATGATGGCTCTTTTCCATGACTTAATGCATAAAGAGATCGAGATCTACGTGGATGACATCATTGTCAAGTCCCGAAAGGAGGATGACCATATAGACCATCTCAGAAAGTTATTCAACAGGTTGAGTAAATACAACTTGAAGTTGAATCCAGCTAAATACGCCTTTGGCATTAAATCAGGCAAGTTGCTAGGATTTCTAGTCAGCCACAAAGGGATTGAGTTGGATCCTGCCAAGATCCAAGCCATCACTGAAATGCCCATTCCTCAGATAGAGAAGGAAATACAGGGATTTTTGGGAAGAATCAACTTCATCAGCAGGTTTATCTCCCAACTCACAGCAACCTGTGAGCTAGTCTTCAAGCTATTAAGGAAGAACTCCTCTATGAAATGGAATGATGAGTGTCAGAAGGCCTTCCTTACAATCAAGAAACATCTAGTCAAAGCTCCCATTTTAGTGCCACCCAGGGATGATGTTCCCCTGTTTAGGTACCTGTCCATAAGTGATAATGCTATGGGCTGCATGCTGGGACAGAAGGACGATAGAGGCCAAGAACGAGCTATCTTTTACCTCAGTAAAAGGTTCGGCAGCAGTGAACAGAAGTACATTCTGATCGAAAAGACGTGTTGTGCTTTAACATGGGCTTCCATGAGGTTACAGCATTACCTCCATGGTCACACGACCAACCTCATATCCCACGTGGATCCTCTCAAGTACGTGTTCAACAAACCTATGTTAAATTGCCAATTATCCAGATAGCAGTTGATCCTACAACATTTTGACATCGTTTATGTGACTCAAAAAGTCCATCAAAGGTCAAGGAATCGCGAATCAATTGGTCGCGACACCTTCAGGGGATTTCAAACCCTTGGAAACATATTTCCCTGATGAAGGAGTAATGACAGTACAACAACACCATCAGTACGATACGCGCCAATCATGGAATATGTATTTTGATGGAGATGTTAATATGGAAGGTTCTGGAGCTAGAGCAGTTCTAGTATTTGATACGGGGGAGCAGTATCCCGTTGCCATCAAATTATAGTTTGTCAGTACCAATAATACGGCTGAGTATAAAGGCTGTCTCATGGGTCTAAAACTTTCCCTTTCAATGGGCATCAGGCAGTTAATTGTCTTTGGAGATTCGAAGTTGGTAATCAAACAATCCACCGAAATCTATCAAACCAAGGAACTACATTTGCTGCCTTACCATCGGTAGGTTTTGAAGATGGCTTTGGAGTTCAAAGAAATCTCCTTTCTACACATTCCTCGTAATTGGAATGAATTTGCGGATGCATTAGCAACTTTGGCCTCCTTAATTCACATATCAGACAAGGAACACTTGTCGAGCGTCATGATTTCCCTGCACAAGGCCCCAGCCTATGGGAGTTACATTGGAGAAGTATCAGATGAGCTACCTCTCATTCAACATCCTTGGTATCAACATATCAAGGAATATCTGCGAGATGGATCTACACCCGCTGAGGCAAGCCCGATTGAGAAAAGGCGGATCCATCGACTTGTTATGAAGTTCTACCTGAGTGGAAATGCGCTCTATAAAAGAGATGAAAGACTAGGTCTCCTTAGATGTCTAGGCAAAGATCAAGCCCAAAGGCTTATGGATGAAATCCATGGCAGAGTCTTTGGCCCCCACATGAGTGGCCCCCTCCTTGTCAAGAAAGTCTTCAGGACAGGACATTATTGGCTATCTCTCAAAGCTGACTGCAATGTCCACGTCCAAAGATGCTATACCAGATTCTTGGGAATGCTATACCACCCCCACCACGGGAACTCCACAATATGAGTTCACATTGGCCCTTCTCAATGTGGGGAATGGACGTTATTGGGCCCATCGAGCCTAAAGATAGTAATGGTCATCAATTTATCTTCACCATGATCGACTACTTTACCAAGTGGGTAGAAGAAGCCTCCTTCCCCAGGGTTACTAAAGAAGTCATCGTTGCTTTCATCAGAAACAATGTCGTTTGTCGATATGGACAACCAGAGGTGATTGCGTCAGACAATGCTAAGAACCTCAACAACAGAATGATGGAGGAATTATGCAGTAAATTACACATCAAGCATCTCAACTCTGTCATCTATTATCCGAAGATGAACGGTGCTGTTGAAGTGGCTAACAAAAACATCAAGAAGATTATGCAAAAGATGTCTGCCAACCACAAAGATTGGCCTGACCTATTGCCTCTAACTCTGTTAGCCTATAGAACCTCGATGCGTACTTCCACTGGGGAAACCCCTTACGCTTTAACCTATGGGATGGAAGCAGTGCTCCCCATAGAAGCTGAAACGGAATCCCTCAGAGTGTTGATAGACGCTCAGCTGGATGAAGACCAATGGGTACAAGACAGGTATCACCAATTGTCTCTGATAGACGAAAGGTGAATCGCGGCTATCTTCCATGGTCAGTTATATCAACAAAGGATCACCAGATCCTACAACAAAAAAGTCCGGCTACGGTAGTTTAAACAACATGACTTGGTTTTGAAGAAAATCCTTGACAGCCAAGTTCAATCTAAAGGAAAATTCGCTCCTAACTGGGAAGGCTCGTTTATTGTCAAGGAAGTATTGACAAGAAGCCCTATCAGATTGCAAGAAATGAATGGCGATGAATTTCCACAACTCATCAACTCAGACACCGTGAAACGGTACTATGTCTGAAGTAATTCACAAACACCCTGGTGTCGGACCATCAGATCACTAGTCATTCCGGTTCTTTAACCCTTTACCTATAACTTTTCTACACTTTGCCCCTCAAGGAAACATACATTTCAAGCCAGCAGCCTGGCTTTCTCCTCTGCGTTCCTATAACTTAGCTCATCCCACCACGGATTGAACCTATTGCGTTTGCAGTTTGGTTACCCATATCTGGGATCAAACTTCTCATACTTGTAGTTTATCCTCAACTTAGGATTAAACTTTCTATTCCCCGCACTCTGACTTGCACATGGGATTACGCTTTTCTTCTCACCCTGAGGGGCAAACTACGTCGACCTGATCTCCTCTTCAATAGGAGTACGTAGGCAACCATGTCACATGGCCCGATCGCAATAAAAAAAAGCAACAAAAACATTTCTACCCTTATAAAAACAAAAACAACCAAAAACATTCCTACACCATGTCAGCCATATATAGCGTTGAACCTCTTACACCAGGTTCGAACTACGCAGACCTGATCTCAATAGGAGTACGTAGGAAGCCATTCATGCTGCGGTCTCACCCCATACCAAAACATAAACCCTTGTAAGTTGGTACTGGGATTATCCTTTAATATACTAAATTTCATTTGGCTTCAGACCAAAGGGATGGAATTACCTGAACTCCTCCCAAATAGGAGATTCGGCGACCATCTAAGCTGCGGTCATACCTTCAAGAGCAACATCAATCCATAAGAGATGGAATTAACTAGGCTTCTCCTAAATAGAAGTATTGGCGACCATTTGTGGTGCGGTCAATCTCAGAGGGGAAAGCCATACTCCTCTATACATTTCCATTTAGAAACAAGTCCCAAGACACCAAAGATGGTAGGGATACACAGAGATCGATGATCTATTCTGTACTATCCAGAGACAACTCAATGTCCACCCAGGAGGAATTCAGAATACATCAAGATCACAAGCCCTGAAGCAGCAGGCAAAATATCAAGCAAATAGCAAGGCATATCTAAAAGGGAAGTGATCCAAAAATATATTTCCCTGTCATATATAATGTTGTTTGATATATATACAATGTAAACTGTACATGACAAAATGGCTAAGCTAGTCTGTGCAGGTAAATACAAGCTCATCTACAAATCAGGGTATATGCGAGCTAACAAGCCCAACATGGCGTCCCTCTCAGAAGAAGGAGGCGAAGCTGTGGTCTCCTGTATGAGAATATCCACACGACCCAAAAAAATTTGTAGCAATCTGCATGGTGACCATATGATCATCAATATATGTGCTCATCTCTGCAATCATACCAGTGGTAAGGGACCTCACTGCAGTACTATATGTGATGGCTACATCCCAGGCAGATATAGCACTATCCCGCTCAACTATCACTGCATCTCTGGCTGATATAGCCTCATCCCGCTCAACAACAGTGGCATCTCTGTTATCTAATGCCTCGTCTCTCTCTAATAGAGCTGCGTCTCTCCCAGCAAGGGTAGTCAACATCATAGATCGAGCTTGATCTCTCTCAAAGGTCATCAGATGAAGACTCTCCTCTAAGTACTGTGCCGAGTGCTGAATCACAAAAGTACTAGTACTAGGAGAATCCGGAAGAAATGCTGGCAACCTAGCAGCGGCCTCCTCCTCGATGTAGGTATCAATGTCCTCCACGGACTCTGCATCGTCTGACTCATAATCTGGTACTGCAAATACTGCTGCAGCCGATAAAATCTTTGTCTCCATCCATGCGGAATACTTTGCAGAACAACCGGGATGGCTGATAGAAAAAGTATCTATCTCACGCTGATCCCAGCAAGCATACACACGGGATCGAACCTCTGCTGAGAGATATCGAGAAGCTGAACGCTGATCTATCGCCCCCTCAGAAGGATAGAAATCCTGGAACTGGTCGAACTGCGGCATCACGGCCAGTGGGTGATAAGTAGTCACACCCCTCAATCCAGCCAAAGGGAGAAAATCCATGCCCGGAGCATAAGTAATGAAGCTGTATGGTGAGCAAAGCCCTGAACACGGCAATATGCTGAATGGAACTTTGATATCTGCCAAAAATACGGACCAGGACTGAGCATCTGTACACTCCGATGGCTAAAAGTAGTATGACATGGCCACATTATGGGAGAAGCAATACCCATGTCGTCTAAGGGTACCAACCGGTCTCAAGTGTGACATAAACCACACATACAACATGACCGAACTCCCTGTGAACACTGTGAACACTCTTGTAGGATACGTGCAACAATAGGATGCCGACCGCAAGGTCTCTGCTACGATCATAGGTACAATGTTGCGACCCTCTCTAAGACCTCTCATAGCCATAATAACACCAATGTCTATCTCGTCCATATATCGTGGCATATAGACATACGATAGTAAGTACAGCAACAGTACATCAACTTTGGCCAAACGCCAGTGGTCCTCTGGTGCCGTGAAATCCCCAGAATATCGTGAGTAGCTATCCTCTGAGCCAAATCTGTCATACAGAAAATGTTGGGAGATCACTGATGAGTAGGTTTTATACCTATGAATCCGATATTATTAAACTAAATTATTTTTATATTTAATTGTTTTTAGGATCTTTTTATGTGTTTTGTGTTTATTTGTTGTAGGTTGGAGCTGGAGGGACAAATTGGTCATTTTGGAGAAGAAAAAGGTCAAAAATCATGAAAATTAAAGCTGAGTGGCATTTCTGTAATTACGTGGTCCTGGCCAAGCGCCTAGGCGCTTGAAATTGCCCTATGATGAGCGCCTAGGCGCTCTAATGCGTAGAAAGTTGCGTTTTTATGCTGTCAAGTGGGTTTTTGAAGCAAAAGAGGAGTCTGAATGAGGGCTGAGACCAATACAAATAGGAGAGGACTCTAGAAAAGCAAGGGGAACGAATTTTGCAAGCAATCAATCAATTCTTCAAGAGATTTGCAGAGAGAACAAAGGAAGAAAAACACAAAGGAGAATTGCAAGGGCTGAAGATCAAAGAGAGAGTATTGGAGCAAATTCAGAGTTTCTTCTTCTCTTCTCTAGTTTTATCTTTTGTAACTATCTGGGATGTTTGGATTATTAATTTGGATGATGTTTTTCTTTAATATTATCATGAACTAAATTTTAATTAAGATTGCAACGAAACTTGGTATGTAGTTTAAATTGCAAGCTTCCCATTGAATGAAAGTTGGTTTTTATTGAATTGTTTATTATATCTTATGTTTATTGATTAATTATTTGGCCAACAATTACTGTGATAATCTATATAAAATTGGAAGATGGAGTATAGATTGAGATCTGGATATGATAACATCTGTTCATATAATCTGAATAGGGTTAATATGATTAGCATGTAGGATAAGAATATACCTATGTGTCTTTTGTATCCATTGAAAGAATTTGTGCATAAACCCTAATTAACTTGATTCACATAGGAATATAGTGAATTGATTAACTGGGGTGTTCCTTATAATTCCGCATCTTAAAGATTGGATTTAGGAGGATTTGTTCACGTGTCTTTGGAAGAAGTGCGTGAATATTTATAAAGCATTCTTGGATAACAATTCATATTAATTGATTTATTTTAAATGGGAAGTAAGTTAGTTTAAATGAAATACCAAGGGAAGTTGTAATCTTAACCTGTTAAATCTGCAGTTATTCTTGTGATATTTTGAATTTAATTATTAGTTTGTTAAGTTTAATTTTCAAATCATAAACAAAATTTTCTTAGTTTAAAATAGGATTAATTGCATTAGAGTTAGTAATTGATAAATATTAGTCTATTTCCTCGTGGGAACGATATCCTTGCTTGCTGAATATTACAATTGAACGCGTATACTTGCATGGTAAAGTGCTATTAAAAATTAAGGCAACAAGTTTTTGGCGTCGTTGCCGGGGATATTAGTTTAATATTTTGTCATTATTAATTTTTATAGCGTTAATCTTAATTTAAACTTTTTTCTGTTCTGTTCTATTCAGGTGTTCTTGACTAGTGTATGCAAACGCGATCGAAGAAGCCAGATTTATTGCCTCACGAGGACGACATCGAGAAAAGATTTCAGCGGTTGCGTAAGTGGGTTAAAGAAACCAAAGAAGCACTTGATAAGGAAGATACTATGGCTGAAGAAGAACAAAAAGCACTGCGGGATTATGCTACACCGAGGGTTACTGAAATTCAGTCGAGTATTACGAGACCTGCCATTACTGCTACAAGTTTTGATATAAAATCGGGGACAATACAGATGATTCAAAATTCATGTCAGTTTGGAGGGTTACCAAACGATGATCCGAACGATCACATAGTCAGCTTTATAGAAATCTGCGATACTTTCAAGTACAATAATGTGTCAGAGGATGCAATAAGGCTAAGGCTATTTCCATTTACTCTCAGAGATAAGGCTAAGAGTTGGCTCCATTCACTACAACCAGGCTCAATTACTACATGGAATGATCTAGCTCAGAAATTTCTGGCAAAGTTTTTCCCGCCTGCAAAA
Organism: Panax japonicus; assembly: GCA_020205505.1. Taxonomy (NCBI): domain Eukaryota; kingdom Viridiplantae; phylum Streptophyta; class Magnoliopsida; order Apiales; family Araliaceae; genus Panax; species Panax japonicus. The sequence goes on from CM035105.1 coordinate 36,544,690, forward strand.
ACAGCAAAGTTGCGGAACGATATCTTCTCTTTCGTTCAGCACGATTCAGAATCATTATATGAAGCTTGGGAGAGATTCAAAGATTCATTGCGAAAATGTCCACACCATGGGATTCCTAAATGGCTTCAGGTGCAAACTTTTTATAACGGTTTATTCAGCACAGTGAGATCGAGTATAGATGCTGCAGTAGGAGGAGCTATTATGGCCAAGAATTGTGATGAGGGGTATCAGTTTCTTGAAACCATGGCAGCTAATAATTACCGATGGCCAACAGCAAGAACAACTCAGCCAAGGACAGTCGGAGTGTATGAAGTGGATGCGATGACAGCATTGTCAGCTCAAGTCAGCTCAGATTTCTGCTCTTACAAAGAAGATAGATGCACTTGGGGTACAACCAGTTCAGAAAATGGAAACGATATGTGAAATATGTGCGGGTAACCACTCAAGTGATCAATGCGCAATAAATCCTCAGTCAATCCAGTTTGTTTCCAATTATAACAGGCAGCAGGGCAGTTATTCAAACAACTACAATTCAGGAGTGAGAAACCACCCGAATTTTTCTTGGAGTAATAATCAGTCACATGCTCAAGCCCAAGCTCCAAGGCAAACATATCCACCTGGATTTCAGCCACATCAACAAACTCAACAACACCCACAACCTCATCAACCTAATAAGTTATCACAAATGGAAGAATTGTTGGCAAGATTGGCAACTCAGTTTGAAGCCACAACTAAAAACTAATCAGCGGCAATCAAGAATCTTGAGAATCAAATGAGGCAAATGGATAATGCTTTGAATACTAGAGCTCCAGGTTCTTTACCTAGTGATATGGAGAAAAATCCAAGGAATGATGGAAATGAGCACCGTAAGGCAGTTACACTCAGAAGCGGGAAGGAGTTGACTACAGATTTGGACGGACACAAGAAAATAATATCTGTTGAGGATGGTGAACAAGAGAGTGGAAATTCGGAAAGTAAATCTGGGGAAAAAGTTTTGACAAAGCAACAAGAAGATAAGCAAACAACAGTTGTACCACCTGTGCCGTTTCCTCAAAGATTTCAAAAGTAAAAATTAGATAGACAATTTTCAAAAATTTTAGATGTGTTCAAAAAGCTGCAAATCAACATTCCATTCGCAGATGCTTTAGAACAAATGCCTAGTTATGCAAAATTTATGAAAGATATTTTAGCAAGAAAGAGAAAGCTAGGGGAGTTCGAAACAGTAGCATTGACAGAAGAATGTAGCGCAATTCTGCAAAGAAAGTTACCACCGAAGTTGAAGGATCCGGGTAGCTTTACAATACCGTGCACGATTGGGCCCCAGTTCTTTAACAGAAGTTTGTGTGATTTGGGTGCGAGTATTAACTTGATGCCACTTTCGATCTACATTCAGTTGGGATTAATAGCCCCAAAGCCAACAAATATCTCTTTACAGCTCGCAGATAGATCAGTGACATACCCTAGGGGCATTGTGGAAGACATATTAGTGAAGTTGGACAAATTCATATTTCCAGCGGACTTTATTGTGTTGGACTACGAAGAGGATAAAGACATACCCATTATCCTTGGAAGACCGTTTTTAGCCGCTGGAAGAACATTAATTGATGCACAAAAGGGAGAGTTAACAATGAGAGTTCAAGATGAAGAAGTAACTTTTAATGTTTTCAAGGCTATGAAATTTCCGAAGGAAGAGGAAGAGTGCTTAAGAGTTGATCTAATTGAAGAAGCAACTGAAAAGGTATTTGGTGAATCTATGATTGAAAACCCTCTTGAAACCGCATTGGTTAGTGAAAATTTATTTGATGATTCAACGGTGATAGAATGAGTCCAAATGCTAGATTCAACTCCGAAGTTCACACGATGTCTACAAAAATTTGAACCTCTGGATTATCGGGGAAAGATAGATGAAAAGGTGACATCATCCGTAGAGGAACCGCCTACCTTGGAACTTAAGCCATTGTCTAACCACCTCCGGTACACTTACCTTAGTTCTTCTTCCTCCTTGCCAGTCATTATTTTTGCATCACTTGATAAGGTTCAAGAAGAAAAGCTACTAAGGGTACTTCGACAATACAAGACTGCTCTTGGATGGACTATTGCAGATATCAAGGGGATAAGCCCATCAATTTGTATGCATAAGATTTTGTTGGAAGACGAAGCGAAACCGATTATTGAACAACAACGAAGACTCAATCCCATCATGAAGGAAGTCGTTAAAAAAGAGATCATTAAATGGTTAGATGCGGGAATTATCTACCCTATCTCAGATAGCTCATGGGTAAGTCCGGTTCAATGCATGCCAAAGAAAGGGGGAATGACAGTAGTTGCGAATGAGCAGAATGAATTGATCCCAACGCGAACAGTTACTGGTTGGCGGGTGTGTATGGATTACAGAAAGTTGAATAAGGCAACTCGTAAGGACCATTTTCCTCTACCATTCATAGATCAGATGTTGGACAGGCTTGCAGGGCACGAGTAGTATTGCCTCTTGGATGGATACTCAGGCTATAACCAGATTGCCATTGCACCCGAGGATCAGGAGAAAACAACATTCACATGCCCATATGGCACTTTTGCTTTTCGCAGAATGTCTTTTGGGTTATGTAATGCGCCGGCGACATTTCAACGGTGTATGATGGCTATTTTTTCAGATATGGTTGAACAAAATCTTGAGGTATTTATGGATGATTTTTCAGTTTTTGGGGATTCGTTTGATTATTGTTTGGAAAATCTCACACTCGTGCTCAAACAGTGTATGGAAACAAATTTGGTATTAAACTGGGAGAAATGTCATTTTATGGTGCAAGAGGGGATAATCTTGGGTCACCGAGTATCATCAAAAGGAATTGAGGTTGATAGAGCAAAAATAGAAACCATTGAGAACCTGCCACCACCAATTTCTGTAAAGGGTATTCGAAGTTTTTTGGGACACGCTGGTTTCTATAGACGATTTATAAAAGACTTCTCCAAAATCACAAAACCACTTTGCAATCTTTTGGAGAAGGATGTCCCATTCAACTTTGATCAAGCATGTCTAGAAGCTTTTGATGTGTTAAAGAAGAAACTTGTTACCTCACCTGTAATCATAGCACCAGATTGGAATATCCCGTTCGAATTAATGTGTGATGCTAGCGACTTTGCGATTGGTGCAGTTCTTGGCCAACGAAAAGATAAAATTTTTCACGCTATATACTATGCTAGTAAGACATTGACGGATGCTCAACTGAATTATACCACTACCGAGAAGGAGCTATTAGCAGTTGTTTATGCATTTGATAAATTTCGTTCATATTTGATTGGAACAAAGGTGATTGTGTTTACAGATCATTCGGCAATTAAGTACTTAATAGCAAAGAAAGACGCAAAGCTGAGATTAATTAGATGGGTATTATTGCTACAAGAGTTTGACTTGGAGATCCGGGACAGAAAAGGAACTGAAAATCAGGTTGCTGATCATTTATCACGGTTAGAGAATTCAGAACTAAAGAAAAATGACACAACAGTGATCAACGAATTTTTTTCGGATGAACAGCTATTTGCGGTAAGGATGGATACACCATGGTATGCAGATTATGTAAATTTCATTGTCAGTAAGGTGTTTCCGCCAGATTTGACAAGCCAGCAGAAGAAGAAATTTCTCCATGATATGAAACAGTATTTATGGGATGAGCCATTTTTATTTAAACAATGTGGCGATCAAGTAATAAGAAGGTGCGTCCCGGAAGTTGAAATGGAGAGTATTCTATACCAATGTCATGCATCTGACTATGGTGGACATTTTGGGGGAGAAAGAACGGCAGCTAAAGTGCTTCAATGTGGATTTTTCTGGCCAACACTCTTCAAAGATGCCCGTGTGTTTTCGTTAAAATGTGACAGATGCCAGAGAGTTGGTAATATATCAAAGCGACACGAGATGCCACTTAATATGATCCTGGAAGTCGAATTGTTTGATGTTTGGGGAATTGACTTCATGGGACCATTTCCACCATCTTTCTGTAACTCCTATATACTTCTAGCGGTGGACTACGTTTCGAAGTGGGTAGAAGCTATAGCATCACCCACCAATGATGCGAAGGTTGTGATTAAATTCATTCAGAAGAACATTTTCTCTAGATTCGGCACTCCTCGCGCCATCATTAGTGATGAAGGAACGCATTTCTGTAATAAGCAGTTTTCAGCTATCCTCGCTAAGTACGGAGTCACTCATAGGATAGCTACTGCTTACCATCCACAAACAAGTTGTCAAGCCGAGGTATCTAACCGAGAAGTGAAACGAATCCTCGAGAAGATAGTGAATCCTAGTCGGAAAGATTGGTCTAGCAAGTTGGACGATGTTTTATGGGCATACCGTACAGCTTACAAAACTCCGATAGGGATGTCTCCGTACAGGTTAGTTTATGGGAAGGCATGCCATCTTCCAGTTGAACTCGAACACAGTGCTTATTAGGCAATTCGGAAGTTAAACCTTGATATATCTGCTGCGGAAGAGAAGCGCCTCTTACAATTGAATCAAATGGATGAATTCAGACTCCAATCGTATGAGAACGCGAAGTTATATAAAGAAAAGATTAAGAGATGGCATGATGAGAAAATTCTAGAAAGAAAGTTTGAAGCAGATCAAACAGTGTTATTATACAATTCAAGGCTTAAACTGTTTCCTGGAAAGTTGAAATTTCGATGGTCTGGGCCATTTATAATTTCAAAAGTCTATCCTCATAGAGCTGTAGAAGTGGAAGACCCGTATTCAAAACGTAATTTTAAAATCAACGGTCAAAGATTGAAGCACTACTATGGGGGTTGTTTTGATCGTGAAAAGACATCGGTCAACCTTTCTGATTAGAACAGAGGAGAAAGTCAGGCTGAAGACTATAAACCAAGCGCTAACTGGGAGGCCACCCAGGAAGTTTTATTGTTATTTGATATTTTTACTCTTATTAATTTACTTTACCATTAGTTTATTTTGTGGTTAAACTTTGCTAGTTTAGGATTTGTTGCATACCTTGTTCTCTAACAGAGATTCAATTGATTGTAGGAAAGGAAAACAAGTAAAAGTTTAAGATTGGGTATATTTGACGAGGTTTGGGACAAAAGTTACATGGATCGACGTTTGGGGTGGCTAGATTCGCGTTTTCGGTCTGCCATTTACAAAGAAGTCACTTCAGAGCCAATTTGACCATATCTTCGGATATTATTTCGTGAAACTTCAAGAATGAAAGTTGTAGATCTACTTTTCCTCTTTCTAGAACATCTTGAATCATTTAAATCGGAGTTCGGACGAAGAAGTTATGGCCATTTTCCCAAAGGACGCCGGAGTAGAAAATGTTGGAAAAAGGACCAAGCGCCTAGGCGCTCCATACAAGCCTAGACCAAGCGCCTAGGCGCTCCAAGTCAGTAACATAATTCAGCCCAAGCGCCTAGGCGCTCCTCCTCAAGCCAAATCAAGCACCTAGGCGCTCCAAGTCAGTAACTATTTTCCTTCCCAAGCGCCTAGGCGCTCCAGACTAGCACAAACCAAGCGCCTAGGCGCTCAACACATCCAAAGCATTCTGCAAGCCACCGCCTAGGCGGTCCAAAGAGCACAACAACCAGCGCTTAGGCGTTCCAATGTAAAAAAATAATAATAATAAAAGCCCCAAATTCGGGCCAAACTTCTCCTATTCCAAATCAAAGACTCTCTTACTCTCCTACTCCATCTCTAACCCTCCACAACTCTAAACCCTCATCTAATCTAGCCTAAACAGCCAATCTTTCTCTTCCAAATCCTAATCAAACACTATATCTCTACCCAAACCAAGGCAACTAAGTTCCATATTGTCATCCTTCTTCACCAATTCGGGATTCCACTTGCATTCAAGCCACATCTACTTAAAGTAAGGGTTCAAAGCTCAAATTGCTCATCCAACTTTGATTAAACATCATATTTGGCTATACCCAAGTAAGTACACAAGATTTTATTGCAAATTATTTGAATTCACTTGGATAATAGTTAGGTTAGTACTTTGAAGCTAGTTTATATCATTGTGTTGGATCAAGTGGGTGTGGGTACTCTTAATTGTTACTTGTATTGCCTTGGAAGTATTGTGGGCTTAATAATTGGAAAAATTGGTGAAAATTAAGTTTGGGGGAGTGCCTACCAATAGTATTCCAAATCTGTGCACACCAAGTGTTTGATAGTTTGTCACAAAGAGGATTTTGGCTCTCCTAAGTCATTCAGTTTCATTTGGGTTGGCAATAACTTAGGACATAAGACTATGGCTACTAAGAGACAAAGAGGAGAAACTTCGGGCACTTCGCAAAAGTATGACAAAAAGAGATTTACAAGTGCTAAAGCGTCCGACATATATTACAATGTACTTTCTAATAAAGCACTAATTCCCGAGCGTGGATTATTGCCCGAGATAGAAGAGGGGGAATTATTACAAATGATTGGGAGTAGAAGATGGGTGAACTTTACAGCCCAACCGGATGCATCTGTTGTTAAGATTGTTAAGGAATTCTACGCCAATGCAGTAGATCATGTTGGTAACGTAATTTGGGTTCGAGGTAAATCTGTGGAGGTCAGTTTTGGGTCAATAAATGCTTATTACGGATTGAACACGATACCCAACAATGGATACATGCAATATTTACAACACGAGCTAGACTACAGTGAGATCATTCAAGCCTTGTGTGTACCTGGAACGACATGGAAATTCACAGATCAACAAGATGTTGTGTTGTTCCCCGCATCCAAACTAAGCAGTTATGGGAAAGCATGGCATGCCTTTATTTGTGCCAAGATGATGCCATGTAGGCATATGAGTGATGTTGTAAATCAAAGGGCAGCACTGCTTTTCTGCATTGCATCAGGAAAAATTATAGATGTGGGCCAAGTTATTCATGATTCCATTGACAAAACAATTCGAGGAGGGACTTCAGGTGGATTACCACACCCATCTTTGATCACAGGACTATGCCAACAAGCTGGGGTAAAATGGGATGCCGAGGAAGCTACACAGCCTCCTTTAGCCGCAATTGACCACTCTCTTATTAAGAAGTACAAGGTATGGAGTGGGGGGATACCACACCCGAGAGGGTTAGGATTCATTATTTCTCCTCCCGAGCTTGCAGCCGAGCCTATTCATCAATTACACGACAATCCTCCTGCAGCTGGAAGTTCTGAGCAACCACCTAATTTTTATGAAGATATCCGTCGCGATTTGAGAAATCAAACTAGAAGAATAGACATGGTTGCCACTCGCGTTCAGGAAGGTTTTGACCGAATGGAAAGAAATCAGGATAGTTTAGCTCAACGGCAAACGGAGGTGTATCAGAATTTTAGTGTAGCATTCCTTGAAATGTTTGCCCGCATGAATCCAGGTTCCGCTCCCTACCAATTCCCACCATTGTCTGCGTACTCCCCAGATGAAGAAGAAGAGGAAGAAGAGGAGGAAGAGGATTCTGACGAGGAATAAAGCTTCTTTCTTTCAGGGAAGTCCTCAGTGCTTAATTTATTAATTTTTGTTTGTTATATACAATGAGGACATTGCATAATTTAAGTTTGGGGGTGTAAGTTTCCAGCTCCAATTCATGCATGTAGTATTTATCTAGTGCATTCATATAGTATGTTCAGTTAATAGTTTTGCATGTAGTTGCATTCATGTAGTTTTCATTTTTATCGTTAAAAAAAAAAAAATTAGTATTTGCATGTTTCCAGCCGTTAGATAGTTTAAGTCTGTTTTGGCCAGTGATGAGTTTGGAATTGAGTAGACAAGTATAGTATTATCTGTTAAGACTTTGATGGGATTTCTTGTCATGATTTGAATCTGTACCTGTTTGAAACTGATATAATAAGGATAACACAGTAAAAACAACCATGTTGACTGATTGAGTTTAAATTGACACATAATGGACTTCTAGAGGATAATGCTAGTTTGAATGAATGAAAGACATGAATAGGCGAAGATGACTGAATTTAGATAAAAACTTAAGTTTGGGGGAAAAATTTTTGATATATAAGCTTAAAAAAAAAAATAATACCGTGGCTAGTTTTGTTTCGGGGCCTTTGTTACTTGAGCAAGTACGCCCAAAGGGGTATCTTAAAACCTAGCGCCCTAAGGTCTTATATGGTCTGGGAGTCGTTGGTCGAAAGCTCGCTAAGGGGTAGCATTGTTAGCCTAATGGAATGAGACATTGCACAGTCATGGTTAAAAAAATATATATATATGAAAAAAAAAACAACAAAAACAATAAAACGGGAAAAGAGCAAAAAGCCCCCGTAAAGCACAATAAAGCATAAGTATCCCGGATTAGACTCTTAAATTTTGGTGGATATTTGTCTTTAGTTGGTTTTAGCTTGTTCGTGAATTTTGTGAGTTTACACTGTATGATTCCTTTAAAGAGATTTATTATGTGGTGAATTTAGCGTCATATCAGTTAGCATGGATGTTAAGCACACACACACTATATCAATAATAACCGGTTAAGATTTGATGATTGACGAGGAAATTATTAATCTGTCTTGATATGATGTACTAGCATGTTTATTGTGATTTTTCTGAGGCTTGATGAATAGATTTTGTTCTATTTGACTGCTGGAATTTAGGCATTTAGATAGATGCATTTGCATTGCATATTTAGTTATTGCATTGTGTTTTGTTGCTTGGGGACAAGCAATTGGTTAAGTTTGGGGGTATTTGATGAGTATGTTTTATACATATGAATCCGATATTATTAAACTTAATTATTGTTATATTTAATTGTTTTTTAGGATCTTTTTATGTGTTTTGTGTTTATTTGTTGTAGGTTGGAGCTGGAGGGACAAATTGGTCATTTCGGAGAAGAAAAAGGTCAAAAATCATGAAAATTAAAGCTGAGTGGCATTTCTGTAATTACGTGGTCCTGGCCAAGCGCCTAGGAGCTTGAAATTGCCCTATGATGAGCGCCTAGGCGCTCTAGTGCGTAGAAAGTTGCGTTTTTATGCTGTCAAGTGGGTTTTTGAAGCAAAAGAGGAGTCTGAATGAGGGCTGAGACCAATACAAATAGGAGAGGACTCTAGAAAAGCAAGGGGAACGAATTTTGCAAGCAATCAATCAATTCTTCAAGAGATTTGCAGAGAGAACAAAGGAAGAAAAACACAAAGGAGAATTGCAAGGGCTAAAGATCAAAGAGAGAGTATTGGAGCAAATTCAGAGTTTCTTCTTCTCTTCTCTAGTTTTATCTTTTGTAACTATCTGGGATGTTTGGATTATTAATTTGGATGATGTTTTTCTTTAATATTATCATGAACTAAATTTTAATTAAGATTGCAACGGAACTTGGTATGTAGTTTAAATTGCAAGCTTCCCATTGAATGAAAGTTGGTTTTTATTGAATTGTTTATTATATCTTATGTTTATTGATTAATTGTTTGGCCAACAATTACTGTGATAATCTATATAAAATTGGAAGATGGAGTAAAGATTGAGATCTGGATATGATAACATCTGTTCATATAATCTGAATAGGATTAATATGATTAGCATGTAGGATAAGAATATACCTATGTGTCTTTTGTATCCATTGAAAGAATTTGTGCATAAACCCTAATTAACTTGATTCACATAGGAATATAGTGAGTTGATTAACTGGGGTGTTCCTTATAATTCCGCATCTTAAAGATTGGATTTAGGAGGATTTGTTCACGTGTCTTTGGAAGAAGTGCGTGAATATTTATAAAGCATTCTTGGATAACAATTCATATTAATTGATTTATTTTAAATGGGAAGTAAGTTAGTTTAAATGAAATACCAAGGGAAGTTGTAATCTTAACCTGTTAAATTTGCAGTTATTCTTGTGATATTTTGAATTTAATTATTAGTTTGTTAAGTTTAATTTTCAAATCATAAACAAAATTTTCTTAGTTTAAAATAGGATTAATTGCATTAGAGTTAGTAATTGATAAATATTAGTCTATTTCCTCGTGGGAACGATATCCTTGCTTGCTGAATATTACAATTGAACGCGTATACTTGCGTGGTAAAGTGCTATTAAAAATTAAGGCAACAATCACATGGCTAGATATCAGCTCGTCCTGCACTACTCTATGCCTCAATCCTGTGAAAGTCATGAATCGTCTACTCATGTCTACCAAAGCGAGATGCATGCAAGGTCTATCTAAAGGCAGCATCGTCAAACGTACATACTCCTCCAGAGTAGGAGTCAACTCATGGGTGCCAAAATGAAATACCTGCCTATCAGGTAGCCAATGCTCTATCATCCCATCTAAAAATCATGCAGGAACCTGAAAAGGCAATAAAGTCATGGTATGCTGCAGCAACTGATCTACGGTCACCCTAACCTAGTCCCACCACTGACGGTGGGGTATGATCTATACGGCTAACTGTCGAAGAAGACTTCTGTGATGGCTGTGTCATAAGACCATTAAAGGGTCAATGCAGAATATCTCTGGACATACATACATATGCATAACATGATACATGCATAATAGATAATGGATGGCAATATGATATAGGGAATGAAAAATGGTGTATACATTCCTAAGTATATCATCATCTAATACATTAGCTCTGTACAGCTACAAATACAGGGAAATGGGACACAGCCGCCCTACTACTAGCAGAGGCCTTTCAAAAGATATAGCGAGAATGGGGAACAGCCACCCAATATCTAATAGAGGCCTATCAAAAGATATAATGAGAATATACATCAGAAGAAAACCAGGGTCTCGATGTCTACATCCTCAATCCTGTCCGCCTGATGTAACTCCTCCTAAGTCACTGGATCTCTATCAATAGGGATGTCAGGCCTATAAAGAGGAGGATCTGCTCTAAAAAAACCGAATGCGTCGTCTGAGGGGCCAGCGCCTGAGCTGGAAGGAACAAATGACTCTGCCTCTGCTGGATCTCTACCCAAATGCCGGATAAATATATGTGCCTGATCCAACTGCCGGGTCAAGCTATCAATCTGGGTCATATGAGTCGAACTCAGACACAAGCTACCCAATCCGTCATCATCAAAGATACTAGAACCATATCCCCCATGAACTGTGTGGCGCGGGACTGGGCTCCAATAGTGCGAGGGGACCACCACCGCTGGAACGTCTCCTGAGTACATGAACCCTCTGATAATGCAAAGTCGTCAACCCCCAACAATGGGATATCAGTGATGGGTGACTGTAATACGGGCCAATGACGCCTGGCAGGAGGCAAGATCGGTATACAGATCTTCCCTGTGGTGCTCCTAATAGCACGCTCTCCTAAATAGAGCACCCAGTCTCCATCAGTGAAGAGAGGAACTCTCCTGGTAGAGATCAAATACTCGACTTCGATTGGATGTCCATCCTCAAAGCCGATGGTCAAATGCTCCCCTGAATAGGGAATCCATGTAATGGTACCCGCTGTAAGCAACTCCAGCTGCGTATGGCAGTGAGTGAATCCCTCAGCTACAAAGACCTTCGGAAAAATATAATGGTACCATCGTCATCCTCGTGGATAGGTATCTAAACCTAACACACTCACAGGACACAAACATGGGAGCCTCTCATAGGCCCAAAATTGCTAACACAAATGCAAAACATCTGCTATCAGTAAACACTCTTAACCTATGAATGGGAAAAGATAAGAGAAATACTCACCAGCAGAAATGGGTAAAATCCTAGCCAAGCCTCAGTCAATCCCTATGAGCGCATGCGCATGCCCCAGAGGAAATAGGCAAAGGTGTAAGAACCCCAATCATACACTCCTATACGGTCCACATCACGTGTGGCGCTGATCAAAGAAAAGGATATTGTAGTAGAGTTATCTGCTATGAAGTAGCCTCAAATGATCATCAGGAACAATCGCCGCAGAACGCGATCCCTGATCCTGACATCATCAGGCATGGGCTCACTCAAAAGCCCACTCATAGCATCTACACTCAAAGGACCTGAACGTACAGTCCTGCCTTTGAGCGCCTCAATCGGAACTCTTAATAAGGATCGGACGGCAGTAGGGGTGATATTCATCATGCAAGGCACTGGCTCCCCTCCAAACTCCATACCTGTGATAAATTGCCAGTCCATGGGCGTCATCATCACCTCGCAATCCAGCAGATGGAGTGACTGAGTCTGATGAAACCATCACTCAGACAATGCCCTGAGGTAACCTCAGGGACATCAACGGGGAAGGATGGAGAAGAATGCCCCGAATCCCCACTCATGCATTACTGCTCTATAGTCAAGGTGAAGCACCTGGTACATAGAGTGAATGCTAAACCAGTTCCCTCGAGGCTGTGTAAATCTTCGAACCTGTATGAAATGCAGATCAACATCAGAACCCTTTAATCCTCATCAATAGGAAATAAGGAAGATCAAAGTCTAACGCCATACCTCGTTAGCATGCACGTACATCGATGGATGTCTGCTCAAATCACCCAGCAACTCTGGGTTTGCCACCTGAATGATCGGAAGCTCCCTCCGAGGGACATGTGCAGCACGAGCGAGATCCTCCATCGGAATATCCGCCTCCTTGTTCTCAACGTTTGGCACATCTACCCGGACAGGATGAATTACGGCCTCCACCAACCGACGTGGCTGTTTGACAGAATGGGGATGAGGCACTTCGGAAGCCCTCCTCCGTACGCCAGAAGTGGTCTTATAGGAACTACTCGGCTGATCCGGATCCATAATATCTGGACAATAAGTCTCCAAATCACCTCAGAAAGGGTGTGGTATTTCCTTACCTGGAGCTTTTTAAAATGCCTTTATGACTATATGCATGCATTCATTTACTTTAACATATAACATAGTTAAAATGCATGACTACCCAATGCCTACATTTAAAATTTTTTGCCATAGTGCCCTTTGAAAATAGGACTATCAACATGCACACATGCATGTCTAGGTGGTCATTCAGTAGCACATCTACCCCAAACTCATATATATAATATATGCATTAAAAATCAAAATCATCATGCATAAGGCCAGCCTCAATGCTAGGAGTACTTTGCCTTTCTACTTTTTGCTCATTGGACCTCAAAAAGGACAAAAAATAGCAAAAAAAGGTGCCAATTTGACTGTCTCAGAAGTCAATTTTTTTCACATCATTGTGTTCAGCATGGTTTAATACTAACATTTACTATGTTGAATATTTTTTATCAAGTCATTTGTGCATACATAATCACTACTATGTATTTAGATGCATTTCGTGTGATAACTCACAATCCAATGGACAGAAACTGGAAAAAAATACATGCATACGTTACCAGGATAGTGTAGAACACTTGTACGGTGACAGAATTTACAGAAAGCAGCCTGAACTCAGCAGATCTGTAGATAGCTCGCGATTTTCACTTTGTGAAGCAAGTTGAAAGTGACTTATAAGACCAATCTGCTGGAATTTATCATCCATGATTGGCTGCAGGCCCACCTGCGACTGCAGCAGGTGCACCTGTGGCACCCGTATATGGGTCCCAGCCCTCCGGCTCGGTCCAGTTTGAGTTGCAAAGGAGTTCTCACAGACTGAAAAGGTCAAATCGAGAATAAAAATGCCACGCGATTGAGCAAAACAGCATACAATCCTGGTCTTCTCAGATGAGACTTTGAATCTCTACATCACTCATTGATAGTCGCATGAACACAAGGTATACCCTGCTGATAACCTTAGTTGTCACGAATCACATACGGCAATACCTTATACAGGTCCGATGCCACCGACTCCAGGTCGTTACCCTACGTGAGTCCCCGACGGGGGTTACAACGTGAGTCCCCGACGGGGGTTACAGCGTGAGTCCCTGACGGGGGTTACAACGTGAGTCCCCGACGGGGGTTACAACGTGAGTCCCCGATGGGGGTTACAACGTGAGTCCCTGATGAGGGTTATAACGTAGATCCCTGGTAGGGGTTACAACACGTTCATCCGTTGACTTGTCTATCGACAAAGGTCAAGCAGCCTTAACGTTATTCTAGCCGATGGCAAGTAAACCCATCGAAGCATTGAGAACTATTCGGGACTGGCGTACGTAATCATGAGTCCCCAATAGATCCCCGACGGGGGTTACAATATATATCTCCGGAGGGAGTAACAATGCATGCTCAACCGTTGACACACATATTAACGAAGGTCAAGCAACCTTGACGTTATTTCAGCCGATAGCGATTAAACTTATCAGAGCTCTAGAGCTATTCTAGGTTTTCATACCCAACTGCTCATATTCCCAGCGGATCCCCGGCGGGGGTCACAACACAATGCTCCATTGATCTACACGATAGCGAAGGTCAAGCAACCTTGACAATCCACTCACAGAGCCTCAGCCACTGATTCACATGTCAACGAAGGTCAAGCAACCTTGACAGTATATCCTATAGGATTTTTTTTCAGCCGTTGATTCACATGTCGGTGAAGTACACATCGACGAAGGTCCGGCATCCCTGACAACATTTGCTGTTGGCCATAAATCCAACAGGATCTTGACATACTCTGGCGATACTAACCAGAAAAAGTCAATATTATCAAAAAGGATAGATGATGGAATATGTTATACACATCCTCAAATAGACCAAGATTTATCCCCATAGATCTCTTACACATAAGAGGTATATCTTCAGGATCAAGTCGTTATCAGGAACACAGGAATTTGGTGATAACTCCAACATCAACATCCTAACAGATTCGGCTTACAGATCAAATCTGGTCAGCATTGCCAATCCCCAGTTGAAGTAATAGGGATCCCGTAATCATCCCCAGCATGTTGGGCTACAACCCCGTACACATACATTATACATATACATCATTTTGCTACCCGTAGTACCACATTCATCTTGTTGCGTTTCAAGTGTCTAGGATTCATTATCCTACCCATGCATCGCCATGCATGAGTATAATAAAGAGGGGCATCTATAGACACTCAAAATTTTCTGTACTACTGTTACTAACATTGCAGGAGGACAGATCCGTCTTTTAAGAGGGAACCCTGAAAGACGATCCAAATCCATGTCAGATACTACCGGAAGTTCAGCATCAACCCTGGATCGCAATCTGAGAGTAGCAATTCCAACCTCGGATGTAACCCCGAGGCATGCAAATCCAATACCGGAACACACACCAGAAAAGACCTATTAGTCACGGGTAACATCGCCATCTCGTCAACATGATGCCACGTCACGTCTTTATGCAACGATGTCCCACAAGACTAACCAATCCCGAGTGACTATTGTGCGGGGTAACGGATGAAAGTTGACGCTTGAAGACCGGAGGGCATCGTCCCATCTTCAATGACTTTGTAAAAACTCTAATCACATGCCATCGTACAACTATCGACAACGGCAGTCCGAAATAGGTCTTGTATACCTCAAACGGATGCCCGGATTGCACTTCTAAAAGTTCGAGTGGACATTACAGTGCCTGAGTGCACATACTTCGAGACGACCCGACCCGATAAACCTGGGCACACCCGGGTTGCCTCTGGTACACCTGCGGCTACTTTTCCTATAAATAGAGGGCTTTGGTAGCCAATTTTAGAAGAAAAAAAGGTGAGGAAGCCCTGCCCAATTTGCTCTGCACTCACCCCATGCAGTGTACTTTTCCCCTCTAAACACCTGTGAGCTTATATATAGCCCTTTTGTACCTACAAGAGTCAGTGTTTACCCACTCTAAAGATATAGAAGCCTTCTTTATCAGTCAGATGTAAGCCTTCTCACACACTTTAGAGTCTTTCTCTTCATCTTTGCACACACCATTCTACACGTTGAGAGTCGTGTTGCTTTCTTTTGCCCGGACTTCGGTCCGTGGTTTCATTTCAGTTTGTATATATATATATATATATATATATATATATATATATATATATATATATATATATATATATATATATATATATATATATATAGGGACCGGATATTGTCCGGACTCCCGGACAGGTTTAAAATCCGATTTTTTTTTTGCTTTTTTTTAAAACACATAAAAAAATTATAGAATTGAATTTTTTTCATAATACAGTTTTTTGGGTGTGATTTGGGTACTTATAACATAACATGTATGTACAGTCTGTACAGACTATACCACCATTTTTTGGTATAGGTATTCAAAACACGTCCAAAACATTGTATTATGAAAAAATTTCAGTTCCATAAAATATTAAATATTTTTGTTTTAGTTATTTTAAAAAAAAGCAAAAAAAAAAATATTGGGTCCGTTTTTGATCATGTCCGGGAGTCCGAATCTGATCAATGTTGTATATATATATATATATATATATATTATATATATATATATATATTACATATATTTACATATATATTGACTAACATTATTGAGTTATGCCTCGATTGAGCCTAGACTTAGGTCTGGAGCGTTTATTTGTTTTAATATATATATATATATATGAACTGTGGTCGAACTCTGTTCGATGAGCCTGGATTTCACATCTGGTACGTTTATTGCTTTTATATATATATATATATATATATATATATATATATATATTGTCCCACCTAGAGTTTAGTTCGTGGTGGTTGATCGCTTTTATAGCTTTCTTTACTTTTCATCCTGCCTGGAGTTTACTTCGTGGCAGTTGACCGCATTTACAGCTTTATTTACATTATGTCCCGCTTGGAGTTTCCTTCGTGGCGGTTTACCGTATTTACAACTTTATTTACATTTCGTCCTGCCTGGAGTTTCCTCCGTGGTGGTTGATAGCTTTTAACAGCTTTATTTACATTTCTGATCCCCCATGGAGGTGCTTCATGGTTGGTGATCCTGTCTGTATATATATATTTACAGCTTTTATATATATACCTACTTACTGCTTTCATATAAACTGCAGTATTTTGTGAGCCTAGGAATCATGTGATCACAGATTCATCCCATTGAATCTAGATTCGGTTTCCGTGATGGACATTTTCAGCTGTAAGCAGCTTGTAAATTATTCTGCGGTGTTTGAATTTCCTCAGATGGTTTCCATACCTATGTGGAAGTCGGCATTATTTTATACATTATTTTCATACGGATGCCTCGCATTCGTAAAATAAAATCAACCAAGCCGAACACTTAATAAAATGGGAGTGTAAAAGGTCTCAATTACTATTGAGCATCAGGGTTTGAAAAACCTTTTTATAAAACGTCATTGCTATATCTTGCTAAAAACATAATTTTCTACATAAATTCAAACCCTGTGTATATAGGTGCGAATGAGGCCTCACACTACTTCTAAATAACAGCACATTAACCCACACACACACACATTCAGATAATAGTCTCTTGAAAAGAGACGGTCACCGTGGTAACACGGATGTCGGGGGGGTGCCTAACACCTTCCCCCCGCATAACCAAGTCCCGGGACCCTAATGAATCTCAATTTTACCGACCCGTTTAGCAGTGTCACATCACTGGGTCAATGTGCAAACCTTTTCTTGGTTGTGTTGGTATAACCATTTAAAAACCAACTGGCGACTCTTAACAGTCCATCGTCCACATTATACATGTCGAACCTTTTTCACTTGTTTTTTCAAACAAATCACACCTAAAATGAGAACACCAAAGAACAAGTAACGGAAAGGGACACCCAAAAATCCCGACGTTGACAATTGTTTAATATTGAATAATAATTAACTGGAAGGAAATGAATAATAACGAAATATATGTTTATTGTAACAGCAAAATGCCGCCAAGAAGAGTACCACGTAACCAAGGTGCGAACACAAATCAACTGGAGGGAGGTCTAGTTAACCCCATGCAGGAATTTTTGAACCATTTAACCGCAGCCTTTAATCAAACAGGAGCTAACATCCCAGTAAATCCTGTTATAGTACGAGTTACTACATTCAAAGACTTTAAGAGTGTGGGTTCGCCGGAGTTCAAAGGAACTACGGACCCTATCGATGCCCAAACATGGGTAAGAGAGATTGAGAAGGCATTTCTGATAGCAAATGTCGACGAGGCCCAAAAGGTTTCCTTTGCAACCTACATGATGAAAGGAGAGGCCAACTTTTGGTGGGAGGCCAATCAAGCGAGGGCGGGGATAGATGTTATAACGTGGGTGAGGTTCAAGAAAATATTTTATGAGAACTACTTTCCCACGATTGGATACCAAGGTGAGAAAAGCTTGATGGTTCGAGCAGAGCTTGAAACCCTGGATCTATAACCGTATCTCTGTGTTCCAAAGTACTTCCTTTGGAGTTGTTTTAGAGAAGGCAATAATTGCCGAAGATGGTAGCGAGGCGTTGAGCCAATACCACAAGGACAAGAAAATTAAGGGGAATGTAGATGGGGGAATAAAGGTTGAAGGTGCCAGCGGGAGTGGGGAAGGGTATAAGCAGAAGGTGAGTAGCTCAGGGAATCCTGAAGTGAAACTAAGGGACCTGAAAAGGAGAATGGAGACCTGCAAGACCTGCGGGAAGACTCAATTAGGAGTCTGTCTCAAAGGTAAGGTCGTGTGTTATAACTGCGGACATGAGGGGCATGTCAGGAATAAACATATGAATGGTATTCCTATTTATATATGATTTGATTATGATATATATGAATGAATATGCAAGTATGTTTGCATGAAGAAAAGATGTTAAGTCCTTTGATAGATAATAGAAATATATGTACAAGGACTTAGAATGAATTGATCAAAAATGTTAGGTTGATCCTACATAAGCAAAACGGCTTTGTAAAGTCCTTAAAAAGAAATGATGTACAAGGACTATAAATATAGAAAGATCAAGCTTGTTAGGTTGATCTTATGATGTATTAGATAGGCTTGTCTGATCGTCGAGCACTGCACCAGAAGTCGTAGTCTGCCAGGAGAGTCAGAGTAAACTCGGGAGCTATCGAGGCAGAATAGGAGTATGCAAGATCGTGAGATCTCAGAGTTCGTAGACTTCCAGGGGAAACGAAGAAGGATCGTAGTGTGTCGAGAAGAGCCTCCTCGAAATCGTAGTGTACTGAGGAAGTCATGTTCTGAATCGTAGAGACAGCCTGCCTATAAGCCGAACGACAATCTGCCGAAGCTAAGTATGAAATACACTCTACACTCAGAGTCGTAGAGTCTAGCGATGCCGAAGTCAAAGACAAGGATCGTAGACCACACTCTGCGATCGTAGAGTCCACTGAACAAATGCAGAGATCGTAGTCGGACAATATCAGATGAAGACAACAAGCTCAAGTCAGCAATCGTAGAGTGGACTCAACGTTCACCAAGCTAACTCTACGATCGTAGTGTGCAGAGTCAAAGATCATAGTGTGATCTATGAAACGTAGAGTCTGCACAGCAGAAGCTGAATCGCAGAGTGCAAAAATCGTAGAGTGTCAAGATCTGATCTTCGGGATCGTAGTATCTGCACAGCCGAAGCTGAATCGTAGAGTGCAGAACTACGACTCCAACAGTAATGCTCACAATGCTGAGACAGAATCGTAGAGCAGATACGATTCTCAACGAATGAGCACTCCCAGAATATCCAAAGGTACGAAGCCTCTGGTTGGCACTACAAAGATGTAATCCACAGAAGGGAACCAGAGAGCACTCAACGAATGGCATGCAGGCTAGCAGATGAAGTAAGCACCAAACCAATCTGCATCAAGATTGAGTTTAAAGGCCGTTCGTGATGAAGTCTTCCACAAGATGATTCAAAGAAGACTTCAGCAGTTGACTAAGGAAAAGTCAGCTAAAGCAGTTGCTATCAAGAAAACAGAAGTCAACGATCTTGGAAACAACCAGGATCGTAGTGTTTGACAGACAAAGAAAGATCTGATGGAAGGTGAACCGAGATACTGGTCAGCTTCTGAAGAGCAAGGCTAAAGTGATTAAGTGCAGGGTCAGTTCATTGATGATAAATGAACGGAAGATCACCAGGAGAAAGCAAGCTGGACGCGCCACAAATCTGAAGTGTCTTGATATTCAGAAGGGAACCAGAGCAAGGAATTAAGCCATCAGTATCTGAGAACAGTCGAAGTAAATAGAAGTATTGAAGCACTGCACAATACAAGGAAGAGGTGTTCTACATTGAAGATCCAATCAACACTCTTCTAGATCGTAGTGTTATCTCCACCAGTCAACAAGACACTACGATCTGGTCCCTGAAGACGTGCATCAGAATCGTAGAGCTCGGATACCTGAAGATTGAGGCATTGACAACGGTTCAATCTGAAGGATAATTCGGACAAGTGCTTATTGAGAGCATCGATGCAAAAGGACAACCTCTGATCAAGAAATCAGAAGAAATAAGGTCTTCGACCTGCCCAGGACAGTAAAGTGATACATCTGACAGGGTAGGTGAAAAAGTAGACTGCAGAGTCAGAAAAAATATGTCATGTCACATCAAGCAGTCTACATCAAGCAATTTGAGATCTGTGAAGACATTTGAATAGCTTCCAACGGCTACTTTCCAACGGAAGGATTAGGAAGGTGTATAAATGAAGAAGAGCTTCAAAGATCAAAGAGTGCTGAGAAGTTGAGTTTTGGAGAGAAGGTGGACTGATCGAATCAAGTAATAGTAAGTCTAGAGACTCACTCTACGATCCACCAAGAACACTCAATAGTCAGATCAAGCAAGAAGTAGAAGTGTAAGTTCTACTATGTAGAAGTGAGATTTCTACTACATGAAGAGTGTTCTGAACTTCCGAGAGAAAGAAGAGCATCATGCCATCTGGATGTTCATCATGGGAAGACTCTAAGTACAATAGAGAAGAGCTTACGATCATCTTAGCAAGTCCATTATGGGAAGGCATCAAGTAGCAAGAAGGGAGATCACAAAAGCCATCTTGGTGTCAAGCTTGAGAAAGCTTCTAGGTACCTTGCAGAAGAGCTTACAGTCATCCTAGAAGCCTCTCATGTGCAGCCATCAAGTACCAAAGAGAATGATCTTCAAGGAAGTTCTTCAAGGGGTCATCTGGAGTAGTTGAGCCACCTAAGAAGCTGAGCATCATGCAACACTCAGCTGCTCTTCAAGGATGATCAAGCCGAAGTTGCTAAAGATGGAAGATGTTCAGAGCATGAAGACATCTCAGCAGCTCAGCACCGACTCCAACAACAACAACTCAAGAAGCCAGGGCCTGAGAGGTCCTTGTCCAAAAGGACTAAACAAAGCAGGGCCAAAGGGTCCTTGTCCAAAGGGACTAAATGAAGTTCCAAGCCTGTTGGGCTTGAAGAGTTCCTAGGGAACTAGAGGAGTTCAAAGGCTGCTGGTCTTGAAAAGTTCTTAGTGAACTGAAGTTCCAAGGCTGCTGGCCTTGAAGGAATCGTAGAGATTCAGGGTGCTGCCCTTCCTTAGTGGAAATCCTGCTAGTTGAAAGCAGAAGAGTGGATTAGGAGCTTGAGTCTCTGAACCACTTAAAACCCCTTGTGTCTTTTACATCATGTCATTTACATTATGTCTATAACTGCTATAACTGCTATGTATATTTTAACTGCTTACAACTAAACTAACCCAACGAACAATGTTTGCATGATTATGAATATATCAATGAAGGAGGGGAATCTTTTACTTATTCTGCTGTGCTTGAAAAGATTCTATGTTTGTCATATAATCTAATATGAACAATACATCATAAACCAGAAAAGTATTTTAAAAAGAAAAAGGATCTATTCAACCCCCCCTTCTAGATCTATTGTGCCCTCTGGGATCTAACAGGGCATATTGAGCCAAACTATCCAAGCCCAAAAAAGAACCATGGATGCTTTGTATGTGGGTCAACAGACCACATGGCAAAGAACTGCCCAAAGAAGGGGACAGATGGGAATATGAGCGTCAATAGTGGCAAGTTAACTATTGGGGGTCCAGCGCAGCCGGGTAGGCCGATGGCCTGTACCTTTAATATGACTGTCCAAGATGCGATGACCTCGGGGGAGGTAGTCGCATGTATTATTCCGATCAACGACTTAAATGCATACGTGCTATTTGACTCAGGGCTACTTGTTTGTTTATCGCATGTGATTTTGCTAGACGACTAGCATTACTTCCCGAAAAGTTGCATATACCTTTGAACATTAAGGTAGCAAACGAGGAGATAATTCATGTTGAAGATATTCATAGGAGTTGTTGTGTAGACATTCGAGGTTATAAATTATCGGTAGACCTGATACCGATAAAGTTAGGAGAATTCGATGTAATTCTCGGAATGGATTGGTTGATAAATCATGGGGCAATTATAGATTGTCAAAAGAAATACGTAAATATTAAAACATCAATTTAATCTTATGTAATATTTTACGGGAATAAATCACCGGGACATTCGTGTTGTCTTACCATAACACAAACTAGGAAATTATTGAGGAAGGGGTGTGTAGGTTATTTGTGTCATGTGGTTGATACCCAGAGAGTGGGAGCGACCATGGAACAAGTACCTATAGTAAGTGAGTTCATGGATGTATTTCCAAGTGAGTTATCGGGTCTTCCGCCGGATAGCGAGACTGAGTTTGTAATAGAAATTGTGCCAGGAGCGGCACAAGTTTACAGGGCACCGTATCTCATGGCGCCAATGGAGATGAAGGAATAGATGGTACAGTTGCAAGAATTGTTGGATCTGAAGTATATTCAACCGAGTGTTTCACCGTGGGGAGCACCGGTACTGTTTGTCAAGAAGAAGGACGGATCGTTGAGACTTTATATCGACTACCAAGAGTTGAACAAGTTAACAATAAAGAATAAGTATCCATTACCCAGGATCGGTGATCTTTTTCATAAGTTAAAAGGGGAAAAATATTTTTCCAAAATAGATTTAAGGATAGGGTATCATTAGCTGAAGGTTAGAAATGAAGACGTGCCAAAGACAGCATTCAGAACTCGTTATGGTCATTACGAGTTTCTGGTGATGTCATTTGGGTTGACTAATGCACCTGCTGCATTTATGGATATGATGAACTGAGTGTTCAAACAATATTTGGACAAGTTCATTGTGGTGTTTATTGATGATATTCTAGTCTACTCTAAGACGCCAGAAGATCATGCTGAACACATAAGAATAGTGTTGGAGACATTAAGAAAGGAGAAGTTATATGCGAAGTTCACTAAGTGTGAATTTTGGTTAGAGAGGGTATAATTTTTAGGTCATGTTATTGACTATGAGGGGATTTCAGTAGATCCAGCGAAGGTGGAAGCCGTGATGAATTGGGAACAAATGAAAATGCCGACTAAAGTGCGGAGTTTCCTAGGGTTAGCGTGGTTACTATCGGAGGTTCATTCAGGACTTTTCAAAGATAGCTACTCCGCTGACTAACTTGACGAGGAAGACAGTGAAGTATGTATGGACTGAGAAATGTGAAGACAGTTTTCAAGAACTGAAGAAGAGATTGAGTGAAGCACCTGTTTTGTCATTACCTGATGACACAGGAAATTTCGTAGTTTATAGCGATGTTTCGCATAAAGGACTTGGTTGCGTGCTCATGCAGCATGGCAAGGTCATTGCATATACATCTATGCAGTTGAAGGATTATAAGAAAGTTTACCCTACTCATGATCTGGAACTAGCCGCGGTGGTGTTTGCCTTAAAGATATTGCGACATTATCTTTATGGGGAAAAGTGTGAGATATACACGGACCACAAGAGTCTAAAATATATCTTCACACAGAATAAGTTGAATATGAGACAGAGGAGGTGGCTAGAGTTGATAAAGGATTACGACTGTGAAATCATGTATCACCCTGGAAAAGCCAATGTAGTGGCCGACGCCTTGAGTAGAAAGGGTCGGGAGAAGTTATCTTTGTTAACAGCTCAAACTGAGTTAATAACAGAGATGGCTAGGATGGAGTTGGAGGTGAAGTTGCCTAGTGAGGCGGAGCAGAGACATTTTACAATGGGGATTCAGTCTACCATCATAGAGAGAGTCAAAGAGGTGCAGCTCAAAACCGATGAGTGTGACTAGATGAAGAAGCGGTTGACTAATGAAAAAGATATTAAGTTTAGTCTTGATAAGGAAGGATTATTAAGATTTGAAGGAAGAATTTGGGTTCCAAATGAGACGGAATTAAAGGAGCAAGTATTGTAAGAGGCTCATAGCTCGAGGTACTCGATTCATCCTAGTAGCACTAAGATGTATCAAGACCTTTGACAGAGTTTTTGGTGACAGAACATGAAGAGAGAAAAAGCCGAGTATGTGAGTAGATGTTTGACTTGTCAAAGAGTTAAAGCCGAACATCAACGACCGAGTGGCTTGTTACAGTCATTGGAGATTTCGGAATGGAAGTGGGAGCATATCACGATGGACTTTGTGGTGGGACTTTCGATAACTCAGAAGGGATATGATGTGATTTGGGTAATAGTGGACCGGTTAACGAAGTCGGTTCACTTTTTTCCAATTCAAATTAAGTACAACTTAGATCAGTTAGCTATCCTCTATATTAAGGAAATTATTTCCAGACATGGAGCACCTATTTCGATTGTGTCAGATTGTGACCCACGATTC
This sequence comes from Panax japonicus, assembly GCA_020205505.1. NCBI lineage: Eukaryota > Viridiplantae > Streptophyta > Magnoliopsida > Apiales > Araliaceae > Panax > Panax japonicus. Next base: position 36,569,029 of record CM035105.1, read on the forward strand.
ACATCAAACTTTTGGAGAAGTCTTCAAGAGCAGTTGGGGACGTAGTTGAAGTTGAGTATGACATATCATCCACAAACCGATGGACAGAGCCAGAGAAGAATCCAGAAGTTAGAAGATATGTTGAGATCTTGCGTCATAGATTTTAAGGGTAGTTGGGATGATCATCTACTATTAGTAGAATTGGCGTATAACAAGAGTTATCATGCAAGCATAGGCATGTCGCCGTATGAAGCTTTGTATGGAAGGAAATGCAGAACGCCATTGTATTGGGATGAAGTGGGAGAACGACGAATGCTAGGACCAGAATTGGTGCAGCAAACAATGGAAGTGGTGAAGTTGATACGTATGCGTCTCGTAGCAGCTCAAGACAGAAAGAAGAAATACGCAGACTTAAATTGAGAAAATATAGAGTTTGAGGTAGGCTCGTATGTATTTCTAAAGGTATCTCCTTGGGAAAGAAAGATACGCTTTGGAAAGAAGTGAAAACTAAGCCCAAGGTTTATAGGACCTTTTGAGGTATTAGAACGGGTAGGGGAGGTAGCTTATAGGGTAGCGTTACCTCCAGACTTAGAGCGAATACATAATGTATTTCATGTTTTAGTGCTACGTCCTTAGAAACCGGATTACAAGCATGTGATAGAATTTGAGCCTATTCAAATTGAGAAGGATTTAACATATAAAGAGACGCCGATTCAAATCATCGATAGAAAAGAGCAAATTCTATGAAACAAGGTAATAGCGTCGGTAAAGGTGTTATGGAAGAACAACAATGTCGAGGAAGCAACGTGGGAATTGGAAGAGGAGATAAATAAGGATTACCCTCTTTTGTTTGAGTAAGGTAGGGCGAGATTCTGGGGACAGAATCTTTATAAGGGGGGAAGAATGTAACGCCCGAGAAATTCGGATACTTTGTAAAAATATTTGAAAGAATTAATTAATGAATAAAATAACATTATTTGTTATTATATGTGTTAATAGATGTATGTCGTTATATAACCTAGAAATGCTGAAAGATCGTAGTATTTGAACCACGTGAGAGAATTAAAGTGTTTGAATTTCCAAGACGAAAATAAATGTTTATCGAGAAAGTTTACGAAAAACACTATTCACCGTTTATCGCTCGGGAATTATTTTTGAACTTTCGAGAAATATGTAACGTTTGAATATTGAGGCGAGATAGATTATGTAATAATAATCTAAGTATGGAAAACGCAATAATTCACATGCGGACTTAATTTGGGAATGAGAAAGTATGTATTAAAAATCTAATGAAATGGAATTGTGGGTTATATCTTGTGCAAGTCTATAAGCTCAAAGGTGTAAACCTAGGCGGGATTATTCTTAAAGCCCAAGTAGTAATAACATAAAGCCCATGATAGATTAATACAAGCCCAAAGATAAGTTAATTGAATTAAGCACTAAGTCCAAGTATGATCCATTAGTTAATAAAGATCCATGGGGCAACCCATGGATAAACTTGATGGGCAAGAACTTTAAGTAATGACCAAGGATTTAATGTGGTGGTCAAATATTATGAGTGTTGAGCAAGATTACTTAATGATCAAGACATGAATAGTAAGGAGGTTAGTTTAAGGAGGTGGGATGACATAATGACTTAATTACTTTAACCTTGAAAGCTCTATAAATAACAAGCCCTTTCATTCATTTGAGGTTTGTTATTTCATCCAACTTCTCTCAAGATAAACAACTTATTTGTTAGAGCCCAAAAACACTTTAAAGCTTAAACCTTCCATTGTTAGTTTTTAAAGAAGAAGTACTAGTTCATCAAAGGTAATTACCTTGTCTCTTCCATCTCTATCATAATAGGATTGATAGAGAAGTGGGATGGTTTAACGATAGCATGTAATAAGTTATTGAGGAATGAACATAAGCCGAATAAGTTGAATAAGCGACTTCAACCTAAATAAGTTGGTGAATTCGTGAAGAATTTGCATTTGTACCATAAGCATGAGAATTTGTATTTAATAAGTTAATAAGTTATTGACTTATGAGTTTAAGTCAAAACCTACTTTGATAATAAGTTGGTATAATAAGTAACTTGAAATGTCTATATGTTGATTAAAATCTACCTAGAATGATTAGTAATGAGGATTCGCCAGAATTTACACGATTGGACGATAATTGTCGAATTCGTGAAATTCTCAGAATGGAAGTCATATTTTGAGTTTGAAGTTGTAAACATTGGTTTTCGATGGAGACAAGTCATAATTGGCATTATAGAGTTGCGGACTCAAAAATGGCCAGATTCCGACTTAAAACGAAGAAACGAGCGTTGAACGTTCGCGAATGTTTATCATTTTCGTTAAAATGAACTAATAGGTGAAATTTTAGCAAACGAAGTAATATAGATAAAATTATTGCATGATCGCATAGAGCATGTAATTTGTGAGCCGTGCGCTCTTGAACGAGCCAATTCGGACTTATAACGAAGAAGTTACGATTCCGAAAGTTTCACAAAATTTCTAAAAATGTCCAAGTTTCTGGTGCACAGAGCTGGCGCCGCGGCGCCAGCACAAGGCAAATTATCACGAGCCGCAGTGCCAAAGTAGCCATCAACCCCTAGAGAGTCACACCATAGCGCGGCATATAACACAGAGACTCGCGTCGCGGCGCCGAGTCCGGCTTTTTGAGTACTAAGTGGTGACGCTGCAGCGCAGCACCAAGTGCAATAGACGGCGCTGCAGCGCTAGCTTCATAACCTAGATGATAAAGGATGTTTACAAATTGAACATAAAGAGTAATTGATAATCAATTGAATAAAGATCTTAATAAAACATTGTTAAGACATAATTAAGAGCCTTAAGTATGAACACTTAGAGTTAAGATTAAGTCAATTACTTATGAATGTAAGGATGACGTAATGGAAAACCGAAACCTATAATAACAAATCTAATACGTAATTAGATTGAGAAGAAGGGTAAGATTCTTTAGGAACAATGTATGATCATTCATGACCTAATATGCTATGTGATGTTATTATCTAATGTAGAGACCCTAAAGACGTAAAGTGCAAGTGTTATAACTATAAGCAGACGCTAAAGGCAAGTACTCTAACCCTTGTTCCAGTTCAATCTGGACAAGTCATTGTGATTCATGTATTCTTCGCATGAGTTAGTATCTGAAGAATTCAAAGCCAATCCTTTCGGCTAGACGTATGTTATGTTATTCTATCAAGTGTTGATAAGGATTTACCAAACTAATATTGTTGTGGTTTTCAAAAGTAGATTGTGTATGCTCAAATTTTTTTATCGTTAAACGACAGGCACGTGAGGTTGCCACAACTCAAACTTATACACGTTTAATGAATGTAGTGTTGATCAACATAAAGTACTATAGGCTGATCACCTAGACGTGCTCATAAGTTATGTCGGACTTACGGACTTAGTGTCGGGACGTCATTTTCAAAGTACTTATGAAATGCTTATGGTCTTGAACCGGAATTGATGTTTTACTGAATATTGTTGTTATAAAACGTTTTGAATGAAAAGAAGTGCTATTTTGAATTCTCAATAGTACATCATAACTCTTGTCCAGTTATTGAAGATATACGATTCCTATGTTTCAAGCATGCTATTTTCCTAGAATTGTTGTACTTGCTGAGCTAGTTAGGCTCATTCTTCCTTGAACCATATGAATGAAGCTAAGACCGAATGGACCGATGGATCCGGCAAGGATAATAGGAAGGCAAAGGCGAACCCGTAGATTACATATGTAATAGTATAGGTTTTGTAAGAAATATTATTGATATTATAACAAAGACAATGTATTGGTTATAAAGAACTTGGAGAATGTAAATATTCTTTTAATATATATATATAAGACATATCCATTCTTTTGAGGCATTTCAATTGAATGTTTATGTGAACTGTAGCACCGTGTAGCACCATTTGTCGGGTTGGAAGATACCCATATTTGGGGCCGTCAAAATAGATTTCCATGAAGGACTTATAAGGATGCATCACAAGAAATTTCCCACAGTTAAGGGATACAAGAAGAAGGAGTTTCCTCGGAGGTACGAATTTCTGGGAGACATTGTTGGAAAATGCATATGCTGCAAAAGCTCAGGGCACGATTCTATAAGCGAAGTGCGGCTCAAGCTCATGACAACCATCACTTGTGGGATACAACTTAACTATGGAGCCCTTCTTCTTGAATGGATTGGGAAGTGGATTCTCAACTCGAAGAAGTCAAAGAGCTCTGGAAAGATGCTCTATGGGCGATTCAACAGTATCATCCTACAATCTTCTTTGGGTGATAAGATAGGGGATGATGAAGGAGAATCAATCAATCCAAACAGACGAACAACCAAGCAATTATTTGAGAACAGGAAAAGGAATCCAGCTAAAAATATGCGAATGATGTCTGAGTCCAGTGGTAGAACTGTTGATGCAAAGGAGTCAGGGATTCCAGAAAATATGTATGTGGTCAAGGAGACTGAAGAAGATGAAGAAGAAACTAATAAAGAAGAACCTTCTACCCTGGTCAGAAAAAGAAAGTACAAGAGGAAGCTAAAGGCTCGAATGACAGAAGAATCTCAAGGGTCTACCACTGATATACTTGTAGAGTCCTCTGACATTGATACTCTGAGGATCCTAAGAAGAAAAGAACAACATACTGAGGCAGATGAAGTCAGAGCTACCATATCACAGCTACAGAAGACGAAAAAAATCAGTCACAAGTCCAAGAGGCCATCTGTCTCTTCGATCGTAGAGTCTCTACTGATCGTAGAGACCAGACTGAACACCTTGACCAAGGAAGTTGTTGCACCAAATTTTCTGGCTGATTAACAAGACAGCGCAGAAGCTGAAGAAAGTCTTGAGGATGTGGCTCAGCCTAGAAAACCAAGACGAAAATTGGTTAAAAAGTACATCCTTGTCAATGAAGGAGTACTCAAAGAGGAAGACAAAAAGATGGCTGCTGAAAAGGAACTATCCAAAGAAAGACAAAAGGACATAGCTCAAGCTGAGGGGGAGATACCTGAAGTTCTCACCCTAGAAAATTCTCCAGCTGAGGGGGAGCTACTAGTCCTGAAGATGGCTGATCATGTTGAGGGGGAGCCTTATGATATTCCCATAACAGAAGAAGCTGCTTCTGAATAAAATGAGAGAGAACCAGAGCAAGAACAAAATGAAGTCATTGATATAGTGGAGTCTTTGAATGAAGAAAGAGAAGAGGACAAAGATGATAGGTCGAGATCATAGTTGTGGGCTGTAATGGGTATAGAAAAGCTAACTATGAGCAGTTATTCTCCTATCTACCCATGAAGCCTTTTCATCAAGCTCAAATTATAAACTCCTAGAATCACATGTTTTTGAGCTTCAAAGAATATCCAGCCATCTCTGTGCTAGCTCATGGATTCCCAGGCAACTTCAACTTTGCCAAACAGCTAATCACAAATGGTCCTTCTTCAAAAATTGTGCCTGAGGTATTATTTATCCCTATATTTTTCAGAGTTAATCACTATCCACTATCTTTTTTCAGCCAATTTTACGAATTCCCAAGCTGGTTGGAAGTGGTCCTTAATCCACTAAATCAATTCCCAGTTACAGAATCCCAAAATTCTTTAACTGATGAATAGAATATGCCCAACTTTATATTGATCCCAACTCCTCTCATCTCTACGATTACTGACTTTAGCCCCATCATAGAGTCCAACGGTCAAATCATAGATCCACCTACTCCAGACGCTCAAACACAGGCCCCTCCATCAGATATTCCCTCTTCATCCACAAATGAATACTTCAACCTTGATCTTTTCCTCTACTCCTTGCAAGATAAAAATAAGGGTACACCCCCTCCTCCACACATTCCACAACTCAGTGAACTCCTTTCAGATCTGCCCACCAAATCTGAGTTATCCGAAGTGTCAAAGAAAGTGATTAAGGATATAGATGACAGTCTTGAAGCTCACACAGAACTCATTTAACTAAGACTAACTAAAATGATCACAGCTGCCAATGCTCTCCCCAGCACCCTAAGCTCTGAGATCACAAAGAAGCTCAGGGAGATCGTAAAAGAAATGGTGAAGAGCATAAATAACCGGGATCAAATACACTTTCAAGCCGCTAAAAGATATCGGGATGTTGTTCTCATCTTACAGATGACTCAAGAAACTCATAACAAGCTTATGTTGGAAAGCATCATCAATCTGCAAACGGTCGTAATAGAATTCCAAAAATTTTACGTAAACCAAGGACAATAGACTAACAATGTTCTAGCCGTCCTCAAACAAAGGGAAGCTAGATCTGATGCTCTGATCAAAGAGAATAAAGAAGACATTGCTCAAACCCAAAGTCAACTCAACGAGCTTGTCCAAGGAGTGACTCGCCTCTCAGAAGACAGCCGAACCCTTGATGCTAACATAAAGGGGGAGAATAAAGGGAAAGGAGATCAAGGCAAAGGAAGAGGCAGAGGAACATTCTCAGCTCAATCTTCATGGAGTCCTCCTCCAAGGCAGTATCAATAGACTCCACGATCTAGCCATCATACTTGACGATCTGAACAGGAACACATTGTCATGGCTCAACCATTAAGGAGTATGGGGCCAAACACAAGCTCACAAAACGTGACCACCATAGGCCTAAGAATGCCAATTAAAGATACTGCATTCATGAATAGGTATGATCACAATCCTAGGCTAAGCCCAAGTGAGTAGGAAGATCTAGCCATGAGAGAAGGAAAAGAAGAGCTGAGGAGTATGCAAATCCTCCAGCAACCAAAAGGTCGAAGAAACAGAGATAAGTTGGAATTTAAATTCTTATTAATGTAAAGATAAATTATAATATCTATTCTTTAAACATCAATAAATTCATGCTTATTCTCTAGAAATTTCAGCTGCTCACTGAAATACTGATCATATTTACTTTCCTACAAATGCATCTAGAAACTAATAATCATGATAACAAATCACATTGGTTATTTCAACATCAAATAGGGGGAGATTGTTGGAGAATGCATATTTTGATTTGATGTTTAAAGTAAATACTCATGTTTATATGTAAAGCCCTTCAAGGAATATATGTGCAAGGACTTAGTGATAGATCAAAATTATTAGGCTGATCTAAGCTTTTAATGGTTATCATTCTATAAATTAATGTATAGATAAAGAGATCAAAGATGTTAGGTTGATCTATGTCTTGAAATGTAATAGATAGGCTTCAAAAAGAATCGCAGTCTATTGAGTTGGTCAAGAGATTGCAGAAGCCAAGGCAGGATCGAAGAGCTTCGAAGATCATAATGTACCTACCTTGAAGTGCCTCTCCAGAATACGTAGAATGGACCAGACGTTTGCCGAAGCAAACTCAGAGATCGTAGTGTGCTCTCGAAAATGTAGAGTCTGCAAGACAAGCAAGTGAAGATCGTAGTGTGAAAGTCCATAAGAGAAATCATAGTGTTCTCATTTGATAGCATCAGACCAAGCACCAAGGTGGCAAGACACCACAATCTGAGTCGTAGAGTATCATCTGCCTATGTCAGAAGCATCAAACCTTATCCTTTTATTTAAGGATAAATTCAAATAAATATGGAATGGGGTATAAACGTTGAAGTCCTCACCAGTCCCAAGGCACAAAAGATATCCTTAGTATACAACAAAAGAAGCATATTGAAGAAGCTAAGGAAAGGACCATAGGACAGAAGAAAACACCTTTTTAGGTGTTAGGTGAGAAAGAAGTCTGCTGTGTCAGTGGGCCAAAATACAATTCAGAAGGTGTGCAGAAAAGTCTCCATCAAAGTTCAGAAATATCAAACGCATTTAATGCTTCAACAAATGGCTTCAACTGATAGATTTCAAGGATCACATATAAGCAAAATAGATGCAGATGAGAAGGACAAGCAAGCAATTAAACAAAAAGCAAAAGAACACTCAACTCTCAACTCTGTGATCTTAGAAAAAGAGAAAGCTTGCTCAGCTACTTAGTTCTTTCGAACAAGTGCTTAACGGCAACTGAGTAGCACCAACCAAGAACTCAACAACTACCAATCAACTGAAGTAAGAGTTCCAAGTCAGAAGGACTTGAAGAGTTCTAAGTGAACTATGAAGAACCAAGTCTGCTGGACTTGAAGAGTTCAAGAGTGAACTAAGAAGTTCCTAGACTACTTGTCTAGAAGGAATCTATGTGATTCAGAAAGTGTAAAAGATATCCTTAGTGGATTTCCTACTCGAGGAGTAGAAGAGTGGACTAAGAGCTTTAAGTGCTCTGAACCACTTAAAACTGTTGTGTCACTTACATTCTTGCTATAACTGCTATAATTGCCTCGCTCACACCAAATCACCATATCTAAAATGGAGATTAAACAAACCATAATTCTAATGTGTTTTAATCATTATCAAACTAACAAAGTAAAATGAAAAGAATTTTCAAATATCTATTCAACCCCCCCCCTTCTAGATAACTATTGTGCCTCCGGGAACTAACAACATCTTTTAATTATTCAGGAGTCTTCAAAATTGTTCAATAACTGTGAAGTAGTATCAATAATCTAAAAAAATATTCTTTATATCATGCTGAGGGGGGTCATATAGACCATGAACACGTATTTTTAATGGTATTCACACCATAAAAGGTAAAATATTAGGTATGTTTACAATCACGAAAAAGGTAAACTACCGCTGCTAGTACTTTAGGTGATCAGCCTATCATACGCTTACGTCGTATACAACGTATCAATCATGTCTAGCGAATATTTACGCTACTATATTGGATTATTTTATCCAATCGGCATATCCCCATTTTGCGAGGTTGTTCACTTCAGACATAGCATAAGAATCTGTACCAAAACAATTTGGTTCGGGATAAATTCTCAAAGAAATGCTTGAATTTTCATAAACATTTGTCTAGCTGAATCAAATAGCTTAGACTCATACCAATAATTAAAATATCAATCGAAACATGTCTGGCCAAATTCAATTGGCAATAGTTTATCTTTAAAATTCTAAAATTTATTTTATGATGTCATGATATCGCACTGTATTTACAGTCTGTTTGAGGATTTCGTCATTTTGTGAATTTGTGATACTACATCATACCATAGTGGACTGACGATCCTTAGATCACATTCAACTCTAAGTAATTCTGCATTGATAACTCCATCATTTTTATCATCTTTGCACCAGGTTACATGATGCATTAATGATATAAAATACATTTTGATATTTTCAAATCATTTTCGTCTAGCCAAAGCAATTAGCATAGACTCTTCTTTAAACAGTTCAAAACCATTGAAAATCAGTTTTAGTGTTATCATGTCATAACAGATAACGAGATGTTAGTGGCTCACAGTTCACATATATACCCTTGTCACCATACGATGCTAATAAAAAAATCATTTGTATTTTTAAAGGCACATCAGTGCGAATTTAGCTTGATGTCAAAAATTTTGAAGTCTAGCATAACTAGAAGATTTGGAAAACCTATGTCTCGACCATCAACTCCACTTTCTATAATGATCCATTACTTAATCAGTCTATCTATTCCTATCATCCTCAATACTCTATTCATAATTATCTATACCCAGTTCATCAAACTTACCATACTTTGGAAGTTCAGGAACTTGCCATAATAATATGAGTTTAAGAACTTATCCTAGTCAGACCATAGACGTCCATTCAGTTCAAAAACATACCATATTATTATGAGTCACAAACTTACCATAAGTATGAGTTTTAAGAACTCACACCTAACCTTATATCCTCTACCTATCTATTATACACATGAGAAAAGAATCACCTTCTCATCACGCATATAGCAAATAGCGTGACATAAACATTTTAATGATTATCAGTGTAAGAATCTAAGTGGTTGTCAAACCAAACTTAACAACTAATCAATATAGGATGTTAAGCGATCGTTAAACCAAGGACAATTCCCCGCCCATACAAAGAAATGTTCAACTTAACCACTATATCGATATAGGAAGCTAAGTGGTTCTAAAATCAAGTACAAATTCCCCGCCCATACAAGGAATCATACAATTTAACTGCTGACATGAGTCCTCAATTGGAATTCCACATAATCCTAGCTTTCCCTTACTCCATACGAATTTTTTTTTATCTGTATCTTATCATTCAACACTCTTTTCTGAGTTCAAATAGTACTAATTCAGAGTACAACTGACACACAGCAACTTTGTCATAAACTTTTCAATCATTTGATTAATTCTCCTCCCTGTTATGACCTTATCAGATCACACCAACAGTGTGATCTCATAGTATTATATTACGATTCATTTCTATGTTATGATCGTTTTATTTTACAATCTCATTTCCCCGAATGCTTTTAGTCTTTTAGACTCTATCTATTCATTCACATTTATTATCAGAGTTAGGTAACTTCGTGTCTTTTATAACTTACCGAGATTCATCTTTGAATCTTAATGATGCACTAACTCTATTTGAGTTAGTCCTTATCCCTATCACTACGGTTAATAGCCTAAGGTAGCCCTACCTAAGGTTTATAACCTATAACTTTGATACCAACTGTAGCGCCCTCAAATCCAAGTACTAATTACCACAAATCTGGTACACTAAATCTATAATTATTGTCAAAGATATAAACATAAATTGTTTATATAATAAATTTTTACAACATAATCCCCAAGGTCTGCAACCTTAACTTAATACATGCATTCAATATCCTAAATGACTTGCAATGTCATTCGCATCAGAAAATTTAATAATTCTAACTGCATAACAATCCAATTCTTAAATTTGACTTTGCCTCTTTCTTTATTTAAGCATTCGTCTTAATCTAAAAATTTTATCATGATATAGCAAGGGTGAGCAACTATTTTGTCCAGCAAGTTTATGTACGATGAAGATATATCAAGATTGAAAAGAAAGAATAATGTTAGTTCCCAGTATGCACAATAGATCTAGAAGGGGGTTGAATAGATCCTTTTTATTTCTAAATCTTTTCTGGTTTATTTTGTATTGCTAATAATTTGGCATATGACAAACATAAGAATCTTTTTCAAGCACATCGGAATAAGTAAAAGATCCCCTTCATTGATATATTCATAATCATACATACATTGTACGTAGAGTTAGTTCAGTGGTAAACAGTTAAAACATACATAGCAGTTATAGCAGTAAATATACATAATGTAAATGACATAAAGTAAAATACACAGGGGGTTTTAAGTGGTTCTGAGACTCAAGCTCCTAATCTACTCTTCTGGTTTCAACTACCAGGATTTCCACTAAGGAAGGGCAGCACCCTGAATCACTAAGATTCCTTCAAGGCCAGCAGCCTTGGGACTTCAGTTCACTAAGAACTCTTCAAGGCCAACAACCTTTGAACTTCTCTAGTTCCCTAGGAACTATTCAAGCCTAGTAGGCTTGGAACTTCGTTAAGTCCCTCCAGACAAAGACCCATTAGGCCCTGGCTTCTTGTTGTTGTTTGTTGTTGTTGTTGGTGCTGAGCTGCTAACAAGTCTTTAAGCTTGATCATATTTTATACTTAGCAGCTTGGTGTGGTCCTCTTTGCATTCTGCTTCGAGACTGGACCACATCTTCTTTGGTGCAGCTGATCTTCTTCTGTTCTGTTCATCTTCATGTAGTGTCAGCTATGCACCATCACTATTTCCTGAACCCTTCTTAACATGTTGGCAGACATAGTTCTGCACTTCCTCTGGTTCAGCTTTAGGTTCATGGTGAATCGTAGAGTGGCTCTTATAATCTGCCTTGTGCGTTGCCACTCTTCTGAATGCTATCTTCTTGTCCTTCTCGGCTCTCAGCTTAGATGCCAATTCAAGTGGCATTCTCATCTTTGTTTAGTGATGCTTAGGTCTATTCAAGTCCTTCTTCAAAGCTGCTTCACATCCACCTTCGTAGTCTCACTATCACTGAGACTTGTTCTGTTAAGCTCAGGTGGCACACGTAGAGTCAATGTTAGCATTCTTCCGACTCAACGATTCTACAACATAGCAATCATCAGTAAATCTTGATCTTTGAAGCTCTATTGATTTATACTCAATCCCAATCTTCCCGTTGGAAAGTAGCCGTTGAAAGTTTTTTGATTTGCTTCGCAGATCTCGAGTTATTTGGTGTAGACTGCAGATATGACATGACATCTCCTTTTCTGACTTTCTAACATTGTAGTCTTCTGTTTCACCTACCACGTCAGAGATGTCACTCTGATGTCTCGGGCAGGTCGATGACTTCATTTCCTCCTTCTGATTTCTCGATCAGAGGTTGTCTTTTTGCATCGATGCTCTCAATAAGCTCTTGTCTGAATACCAACCTTAAGATTGAACCGTTATCAATGCTTCAATCTTCAGATGACTTAACTCTATGATTCTGATGCATGCATTCTTGGACCTGATCGTAGTGTCTTGTTGATTGTTGTTCATTTGACAAGTAAAGACAACACTACGAGCTTTGAAGAGTGTTCATTCGATCTTCAGTGTAGAACACTTCTTCCTTCTATTGTTCAGTGCTTCAACACTTCTGTTTTCTTAGACTGCTCTCAGATACTGATGGTTTGACTCCTTGCTCTGGCCCCTTTTGAATAGCAAGACACTTCAGATTGTGGCGTGTCCAGCTCGCTTTCTCCTTGTGATCTCCCGTTCACTTATCATCAATGGACTGACCCAATGCTTAATCACTTTAACCTTATTCTTCAGAAGCTGACCAGTATCTTTGTGTGCACTCCATCAGTTCTTTATTTATTTGGCAAACACTACGATCCTGGTTACTTCTAAGATCGTTGTCATCTTACCACTTGACAGCTACTGCACTTGCTGACTTTCCTTAGTCAGTTACTGAAGTCTTCTTCTGATCAACTTGTGGAAGACTTCATCTCGAATAGCTTCACAACTCAATATGGATGCTGATTGGGTCGGTGATTAGATCTTCTGTTAGCTTGCATGTCATTCATTGAGTGCTCTCTGGTTTCCTTCAGGTGGGATGTATCTTTTGCAGTACTAACCAGAGGCATTGTTCCTTTGGATATTCTAGGAGTACTCATTTATTGAAAATTTTATTTGCTCTACGATTCTGCCTTGGCGTTGTGAGCACATCTATTGAAGTCTTAGTTCTACACTCTACGATTCAACTTCGGCTATGTAGACACTACGACTCTGAGATCAGATCTTGACACTCTACGATTTTTAACTTTGTGTTCGTTGTCTTCATCTGATCTTGCTCGACTACGATCTTTGCCTCTGATATGATCAGTAGACTCTACAACTTTGAGTGTAGTCTACGATTCTTGACTTGGCTTCGACAGATGCTCGGTCAGCTCGTAGGCAGGCTGTCTTTACGATTCTGAACATAACTTCCTCAGGAGACTATGGCTCCGAGGAAGTTCTACTTGACACACTATGATCCTTCCTCGTCTCTCCTGACAGTCTACGAACTCCAAGATCTACTATCTTGCAGACTACGTTTTTGCCTCGATAGCTCTCGAATTTTCCTTGACTCTCTTGGTAGACAACGATTTCTAGTACAGTTCTCGACGATCAGACAAGTCTATCTATTACATCATAAGATCAATCTAACAAGCTTGATCTTTTTATATTTATAGTCCTTGTACATCATTTCTTTTTAAGGACTTTATAAAGCTGTTTTATTTATGCAGGATCAACCTAACACATTTGATCAATTCATTCTAAGTCCGTGTACATATGTTTTTATTATCTATCAACAGACTTTATAGCTTTTCTTAATGCAAGCATACTTGAATATCCATTCATATATATCATAATCAAATCATATGTAAATAAGAATATCATTCACATGTTTATTCCTGACAATCTCCCCCTATTTAATTATGACAAAAATAATAAGTGCATATACATATTATGAATGAATCTTATATACAGTGAGCAGCTGTATTTATAAAACATATAATCATGAATGTCATTTATAATGATGTGAAATTTAATATACTAACATTTTATATCCTAGATCCAAAACATACCTAACTAGTTAACGATGTACCTTTTTGGCTCCATGTATGCTTCTAGGATTGTTTGTTGATCAGCTATTCGTCTGTTTGATCTTCTTGCACCTTCTCACCCTGGGATATGGACTTCATTTCTCTTGTCTGCTCCCCCTCAGATGTATGCTCCTTTTCTTCTTCTTCTGGCTCCCCCTTAGCCTTTGCAAACACAGACTCATCATCCTTTGGCTCCCCCATAAATGATGACCTAGCCTCTTCTTCTTATGTCTTCTTCTCTTGTTCCCTTTTTCACTTCTTGCCCTTTCTTGAATGCCTCTTACTGTGCCTCTTTCTATGCCTCTTTTTCTCCCCCTTTTTTCATTAATCACTTGAGAGAGTTGTTCCATGTTGGACATAAGCTACTCCATCAGATAAGAAGAGTTAGCAACTTCAATCTTGAGTTCTTGTTGGCTCAGCTCAAGTTGCACGGAGAAGGACTGATTCATGTTGTCAATCTTGTCAGAGAGGATTTGGAGTTGTTCTTCATTGGCCTTCTGTGCTCGTAGAGCTTTTGCCTTCTGATCATTTATGGCTTTTAGATAGATGTGATCTCTCTCTTTGATTTTGAGAGATACATCAGCCACGGCGGCTTGAAGTCTGTCTTGAACTGAATTATCTCCTTCTATCAAAATCATTGAATCTTCATTAACTAGAGATATCTTCTTGACCAGGTCATCAAAATTCTTCAACAGCTCCTGCTCCATAGGAATGTGGTCATCTGGTTAGGCAGCCTCTTGTTGAGCATCAGATTGGACTCTACAATTTTCATCCTTCGATAGATTTTCAAAACTAGTGAGAATCTTAAAAATCGTTGAGTACCAATCACTATTGGAGGATGAAGGAATGTCAAGCAACAGTGCTTGAGCAGATGGAGGCTTCTCATTTTGGACATTAACACTATCAGTAGTAGAGTGAACAGACTCTACGATTATCTCCTTGGTCATGATCCTTCTTCCTTCAGAGTCCACTCTACGATCATAAGGAATATAGTGGTTATCAGCATGTTTGTAGACTTTGTAGTGGGACTGGTCTTTGATCATCATTGTTGCATAACACTTCACCCTTGAGAAGTTCTGAGCCGCCAGCTCTGGGCTTGGAATTTCTGGAAGTACTTCTGGTGGTTCATTCGAGACTTCTTCTGTTAATTTTTTGTTAATCCAAGCTGGAGAAATGGCATGAAGATCTTCTGGTTCCTCTAATTCATAATGTACAGAATCAGAATCTTTCTCCAATTCTTCTCTTTCTGAGCCTAAAACATTTTGATCAGATCCATCAGTGAATCCTTCTTGTTGTATTTCATTTCCAAGACCTTCTTCAGCAAGATCTTCCTTGGATTCATCTTCTTCGTTACTAGTCCCATCTTCAGCACTTTCTTCCTGTGATTCAAATTCATCATCACTTAATTCAATGACTGTAGTAGAGTGATCACTTCTCTTCTTGGAGGCAAATTGAGCAAGTAATCTGTAGCTCTTCCTTCTCCTTGGGGGTTCAGCTATGGGAGAGTCAGACTTTGAGGCCTTTGAATCATTAGGAAAGCTTCCTTGACTTTCAGCATTGGCAGGGGCATGTCCTTTTTCTTCAGAATCAACATCATTTGACCCATCATCTGGGCTTGTTGTCGCATTTGCATTTGGAGATGCAGTTCAGTCATCTTGTAGCTTTTCTTCATCATCAAAGTGAATGCTCTGAGAGTTAGCCACTTGGCTTGTGCATTCTTCTTCATCAGCAAATTCTGCATTTTCTTCCATGAATCTAGCTTCAGCTTCATTGCTGGATTCGTTCTTTGGGGATTCGGTCTTGAGACCATCAGTTCCCTTTTCTTCCTCTGACTCTACGTTCTTCTCTTCGTCAGATGTACTCACTTGGGAAACTAGGGCTGGTTTGTTTTCCACCTTAGCTCTCTTTCTTGATGGCCCTTAAAGCAGTCTGTTACTTCTTCTCTTACTAGTTTCTGTAGTCAGGACTTTTTCTTCTTCATCATTGTCTTCCATGGAGAGAATTTTTGGTAGGGCCTTAGTAACAACCCGATATTTTCTATACAAATAAATTAGAAATTTTGCGTATAAATTTTTTTTTATTTTAAATATAGGGAATATGTGCCAAGATAATGTGTGTATGTATTTATGTGATATATTTATTACATGAATGATTTTAAATAATTTTATTTTAAAATTTTTGATTGTTATAAACTATATTATTATAATAATTAATTTTATAGTGGAAAAGTTTTTATTAATTATTTTCCATGAAAATATAATCATATATTATTTATATAATATATGAAATGATTTTTTTAATAATTATAATAATTATTTTATTATATGAATTTTAGTACAGATTATTAAGTTAATTATTTTAACTTAATTAATAATATTAAGTATGACAGATAAATCAGATATGGAATCCAAACCCTAATTTTGGATTTTGATCAAGGAATGAGAATAATAATATAATATTATTTATATTTTAATTTTTAGTGTTATAATTATATACTGCATGTATGTGGACTGACAATGATTGGTCAGTTATGGTGTATTATGTCAAACCCTAGTTTTACTGTGGGAAGCCCTAATTTAAAACTCAATTGTGAGTTTAAGACTATTATTTAATGATTATTTTTTTTTGACTGATTAGGTCAACCCTAATTAACATTTAGATTTATTAATTTCTTGAAATCCTATTTATTAATTATAAACCCTAATTGCTAGATTAGCAAGAATAATTATAATTATTATATAATACCCTAATGTTCATGATTAGAACCCTAATCAAATTAAGAAAACCCTAATTATAAATTTTGGGAACTAATTTTATTTTATTTTAAACCCTTAATGAAAGCTTTGTAACCTAATTATACATTAGGTGAGACAATTAAATAACCTAAGTGTGACGCCCCCAAAATAGGAAAACAACACTCATTCTGAGTCACCAAATACATGGTACAGAAACAACTACAACTTTATTAATACAACTGTCGTGCAAAATACGATAACACTTAAATTGTGAGTTTAAATACAAATATTGTCATCTAGACAATATCCACACTCAAATAAGTTCACATTACAATTATTGATACACTATTTTACAAAGTAGTGAGGACTACTAAAACAACTTCTAGAACCATCATTCCACACCCCGACTAGTACTCGATACATTCTCGCATCCTGAGAAGAAAAATGGAACAAAAAGGACAAGGGTGAGCTCAACTAGCCCAGTAAAGAACATTATGACTAAGATAATATAGAACAAATTATCGTAAGTCTTCAACAGGGAAAAATCTAATAGAATACAATAGACAACCAGTTTTAAATTAATATTCGCATCGAAAATAATAATTCATTAGAAGAGTTAAGTAGAGAATAAAATCTACTATCTTTTATATATGAATTTAAAAGTCAATCGTAAATATTTTATCCCTGTAACATCAATCAATATATATCTGGAATCAAATATTCATCTTTGCACTACAGGCCAAAGATATTCATCAGTTGGTCATGTTCATCTAAACACTTGTTCATCTTTGCACTACGGCCCAAAGACATTCATCAGAAAATCATTCATCTTTGCACTACAGACCAAAGATATTCAGTTATATCATCATTTAGGACTGAGGATGATGAAAAATATTTTAAAGAAAATGAATCTAGTGAAACAAAAGAACAAATATTAAGGATTCGTACTTTAAACAATCCAAGTTCAAAAATACTTCATAAATAACCATAGTGGAGTAAAATTCCATAATGAAGATCAAAACATAGATACAATCAAAGCTAGTATCCATAATAGATATCTTGGACAAACAACGAAAATTTAATTTTTCTATGAATAGTGTCGTATTCGTGAATAGTGTCGTATACATGAATAGTAACCCCGACACTAAAAGACAAGAATTTCACAAGAAAAATCTTACCAATATTCCGGCATAATGATATCGAAAGAAATAATATCATTTATAAAAAAATAACATCCCTATCTCAAAAAGACTGTACTTCTAGCTGGAATACCGGATATAGTGCTAAAGGAAACTTGCACCGTATAGCAACACTCAAAATATCAAAATACTCACAAGAATACGCTCGATAATATAGAGAGAAATCTTTAGTTTCTGGTGTGATCTTCAATTCTAACCTAAACACCCTATTTATAGAAAATTGCTTAGAACACTAAATCAGAAAATTTAATAAAATAATATATATATATATATATATATATATATATATATATATATATATATATATAAATTCCTACGCACACCTCCACTGATACAAAACATCAGCCACACATGTGCCAAACTCACCAAAAACGTTTTTCATATAAAAAATCATTTAAAACTCCAAAAAAATTAATTAATTCGGAACTTCAATAGTTCACAATAAATAACCCATTTATCAGAAAAATTCAAATTTTATGTCCATTCCATGGGAAATTCAATTCTCTACAACTTTGTAGTTTTAGGTTTTTCCAAATTCCAAACAAAAATTGACCGAAATTCATAAACGGACGATTTTATATGCTATAATCAAATTTCAGTCAAGAAATGGGGTCCACAAACATGAAAAAACATGTTTTAAACATTTTTAGTAAAAAAAATACTCTTCCTCCTCATATACTCATATATCACACATTCATTGTAAAAATATCACCATTATTATATTATAATAATATAATAAAATATTATTTTATCAGAAAAGATAAAATATCAATTTTCAACAATTGTCACTTTAAAAAAATTTCTGCATCTATATCCACATAAATTGAATATTTTCCTTATCATATAAATCAATAATTAATTATTCATAAATAATATTACAGAATCACAATAATGACAACCAGGCCGTTCCCAGGAAATAGGGGGCTTTCCAATAAGAATTTCTCCTTACTGGCGCGCAATTAGGTGACCAAACCTCTCCTTAAATAGAACTTTCTAGACATTGCCAATAATGTTATCTAGTAATATTATTAAAATAATATGAATCATTGATCTGATAATGGGAAATACTGTGTAGTGACAATTATTAAAACAACAATAATATAAAATTTCAACGTAGCAATTATTGAATCAATAAAATAAAATATTGAACAGTAATTACTATAACAATTATTGAGTATTGCCTTCTTAGGTAAAAATTAATAATTGGTGCAATACCGTGTGCTACTGTGCAACAACGCGTATTACTATGTTTTAACCACCGGGTATTCCAAAAGTGTTAACGGTAACAACTACGCCGTTATTTTTAAAAACTCATACTTGTCGTTTTCTTCATCCAATCGTTTTTCGTTATGGGGCCCACAAAAGGCTGCGTCGTCGTACGAATATTCCCCGACAGGAAGAATATTTCACGACCAAATGAATATTTCCCGAGAATAATGAATATTTTATAACCACTTGCTTATTTGAAATATTTTCGTATTTTACCCATAACTAACCACATTAATCAATTCAACCCTTACTATTTCAAAATAATAAATAGAGAAATTCAATTTCATTTATAATAAGTTGGGGTCTTACACTAAGGGTTATGGTAATAAGGAAATGTTAGTATTTAATATGTATACTAACTTATATGGATAATCTTGTTATTTCAAGTGACTAATAATTTTAAATCAATTTCTAGTAAACCTAATTAGGTTATGAGCTAAAGTCACATGTATAAGTAATTAAATTTCATAAGATTGGGAATGAAAACCATAAATAAACAATTTGGGTAGCATGTATTAAAATTGTTAGACTATGTTCATTACATGGTCCAAAAAAATTAAAGGAGAAGCCCAAAAGAAATAAAATGTAAGCCCAAACTTAGTCCACTTGATTAAGGGTATTTTAGACCTTTGATTTATCTAATTTATGCATTAAAATAAAGGCTAAATGAAGGAATTAGTGGGCATATATATAGCTGGCCCCATTAGGCCTTTTATGGCAACAAATTATGCTAATCAATGTCCATAAGTAGAAGTCTTACACACAAGTACATGTGTGTCAATCTCCCATTGGTTGCAAATCTATTAAGCACCCTTAATCACATGATTATGCTAATTGAAGAGATAAGGTGTAGTCTTTTATCCATGGGACAATAAAAGTATGGAGGATAATAGTTAATCACCCATTCATTTGCTAGATCATTTTCATTTCTCTTATTCTCCTTCTTCTTGTTTTTCTCTCAAGCTAGCAACATACAAGAGAGAAAAGAGAGAGAGGGTTCGGTTTTTAGTGTGAGAGAGAGGTGTGCTAGTTTGATTATGCACCCTAAGTTTATACTCTACTTTGGTAAATCAAGGAAGGTTGCCTCTAAATCAAGGTATAACTTAATCTTCATCTTCTTCTTCTACTTTGTATTATAGCTTGAGTTTTGTTGGGGTTATGAACTAATACTCAAGATACCCTAGTTCTACATATCATCATGTATGGAACTAAGTATTTAAAGGACTCCTAAATATTTCCGTAAAGGACTCTTAAATATTAACACTCGAATTTCTCACTGTGTATACACTGGAAAATTCTGAAATTTTTACAGTAGGTTCGTATATGTTATGATAGTATACCCTGAAAATTTCAAATTTTTCTGAACAAAACTCGTTTTATGAAAAATGAAGCAAAATCCGAGTGTTTTGGACACTTTAAAATTAGTAAATCATTTTTTAAAATTCCAGTAAAAATTTGGGGATCATGGTTGGGTCATATACTATCCAAATCCAGAAAATGAGAATTTTTGGAATCAGTTTGCTATTTTTCCTAAAAATGATTAAGTTATGAATAAAAGAAAATAAATAGTTAAATGATGTTTTAAATAAGAAAAATATGATTTTATTGCTTGAATACTCCTAATATACAATATTATGACTATTTTAGGGCATTTTGTTAATTTATAATAAGAAATATTATTTATGACCTTTTATGGATATTAAATAAATGGTTTTATAAAGGGTGGACAATTAAAATAAATTGTTTATTGATCTAATAATTTATTAAAATATTATCATGATATTAATAATATTAGAATATGATATTTTTAAGTAAATAAAAATATTAAGAATAAAACTTTAATATTTTGACAATGGTTTTATTAATAGTTAAATAATAATTAAATGATAATAGAATTGTTTAATACTTAAATCATTTGATAATGATTCTGGTGTTTGAAATTCATGATAAATTATATTAAATGTTTATTAAGTCATTTAAAATGATATGACTAATACTTATAGTTATTGAACTGCGGAATAGAGTCTTAGACTCGATAATTACCCAATAAAACTGTCGGTACACCAACATATTTCAGAAATTTATCTGGACTTAGTTATTTTGACTGTGTTAATGTTTATTTGTGATGCAATAACCGTTGAAAATGTGTGATAATGTGATTAGGTTGTGTGCTGACTGCGAAATGCAGTACTATATGTTATAGTATATTGTTCTAATTGAACGAATGATCTGATTAATGATAGGTCGTGATATAAGAGATAAAACTAAGTTGCATTTTGTAAGTAGCAGATCAGGCAAGTATCCTACCTTTGCATTTTCTTTATACAATGGACATGAGTAAGAATGTTTCAGAATTATATTATTACTGTACAGATTATTAATCATATATTATATACGCTCATTGATTGTCAACGTGTTAGTATATGGTAATTTAGATATATATTATGTTCGTTAATTTCTATAAATGGTTATACAAGTGACCCCACTTGGATAATCATTGCATTTTATCACATGTTGATACACCTTTGTTAATTACTCGTATACGTATATGTTGAATTATAGATTATTATTGAACAAGATAAAACATTGTTATTATCCAACCGAATTGCTTTGGTTTGGAACCCTGACAAGTATGAACATCCCTTACACGGGAAAACTTTTATGCGCCTAAGGTAGACAGAATGAACGATCCTATCGTTCTTGCATGCAGTATTGATCAATACAGGGTCCATGTGATGTACACCCTCATGCCTGTAAGTTATGACGGTTTGCAGATGAAGTTCTGCTAAACCTATTCAAAAATGAAAAAAATGTTCATAGTATGTCCCATTAACCATATATATAGTCTGTACGTGGTTTTAAAATTTGAAAGAGGGTTGTTATGTTAGTATTATCGGTTCAGATTACTTCACAACTATTGATTTGTTGTAGAAGGATAGTATAAAGAAAATATTTAAATTCTTTCAGCTTATATATATATATATAATTGTTATTACTTGCTGGGCACTCAAATTCTCATCCTTGCTTAATTTAAATGTTTTCAGCTAAGTGTGAACAAGTAGAAGGCTCGACTAAGAATAAAGGGAAAGGAAAGGTTGTAGAATGAATTCAATGCCATTTTATGTAATAGTTATCTTTATTAAGATAAGTATGATATATATTATCTATCACGTATTGTGAGGAATGTATTAAAGGTTGTGTACTTGGGATTTAGACTTTGATAAATATATAAATTAAGTTGGTATCTATATTATTGTTATTATTATTAGTATTATTCCACTCATAGAAATGGTATCGTAAAGCACCGAGTTCCGATTTCAAGTACCTGAATTTGGGGGATTTATACCTTTAGTTTTCTTCACACCTTTGGATTTCTTCTTTGCTGGTGTTGTTGCTACTGATACAGATTCACCAGATTCAGAGCTTTCCACCTGTTCTGCCTTCCTCTTTTTTGCAGAGTTCTTTCTGTTTCTCCTAGTTGTTGTTAACCTTCTGTTCTCCTTTGGGTTTTTCTTCTAATTCACAAATAGTTGTGGAGACATTACTTTGTGAACATTTAGATGTTCTCCCTCATCATCCTTATTTTGCCTCCCAGCTTCTTCTTCATCACAATACTCAGCAGTCTTGCATGAAACACTTATGTAAATGGTTTTTTTGTAGACTTCTTCAACTCAGCCTTTTCTACCCATTTGGAGATCTGATCGAACAGGATGGCTCCAAAGTTGATTCGCTTCTTCAGAACTATTGCAGATATAATCTTATTCTGCTGATCAAGCACAGTGTCATGTGCAGTATCCTTGCATAGTATACATTTTTCCACTATCTCAGCAAGGAACTTGAATTTCTTAGGAAACTCCTTTTTTCATGTCCTTCAGACTAGGGTTTCTTTGGTACCCCATAATCTCCTTTGTTTGCTCAGTGTCGATCTCATCAAGGTTTTTCAGTCTTAGGTCAGGAAAACCTAAGCATTGATTGATATCGGATAATTTCAACTTAAGAGACTGACCTTTAACCTTAGTTGAAAGGGTTCTGGCATTTGTGGATGCATTTGAATAGAATTCCTTGACTAGTTCAGTATATACTTGAGTGCTAGCCTCAAGACATTCTAAAATCCAGCTTTCTTCACAAGTTCAAGAATGTCTCTGAACTTCTTTTCGAATTCTCAAAAGACTTGGTTCTGAGCTGAATGCCAATGATTACTCGCCAATCTTCCATTTGAATAGTTTGAAGGATAAGGGTATGTGTTTCAAAGAGATTTATGAGAGATAACTGATTGTGATTTGGACAGGACTCTGGAGGTTTAATTGATTTTGGCTTTGAAGAGGATTCTAGGGTTCAAAAATGGGAGGGAGAGAGGTTCGATAGCTTCTGATAACTGTTTGCAATTTTTTGAATTTTCCTTTATGGTATTTCCATCTGACTCTGCATAAGCTGTGATGTGTCAACCAATTATTGGTTGCACGTTGCTCAGTAATGAGCTGTAACTCCCTCATTAACTCTTCAGCTTAATGTCCCTTTTTAAAACAAATAGTCATCAATTATGTGGATTGGTCGTTAACCATTTTGGTTCGTAGAGTAGCATGGTAAGGCAGATATGGACTCTACATTTTCCTTCGTTGACTCAACGATCAACTTTTGAGAGATGTTGCAGTTGATGGTTTTGACATTAATCCTCATTTTGAAACTGCATAGCTTGACCACTGATATACCCCAAGCCAGTTTAGGCACTTAAGTTCTGAGGTGCATTTGCATGATGTCTTTCCAAGCTGTATTCGAACTAATCTCCTCATAATCTGAATGGTAGAGCAGTTATCTTGTTCTTCCAAGCTCCCCATGAGCTAGAGTATCTTCTGGTAAGACTGCGATCGTCAAGTCTGCTTTTGAGTTTTCACCACGATCGTTGAGTTCTCTTCAAACTCTACTCTACGATCATTGACTGTCTTGGTCCTTGAGATGAACTTGATTAAGCAATACTTCTGGGTTAAGGTAGCTCAAGAAGGGCTAACCTCTTAGAGTGAGCTAAGGGTCAAGTTTGTCCCTGACGCGCTTTATAGATGAATTACTTTAGAAGTGATTTGTACTGATATCTCATTTGACCTTTTCTGGCGGGGAGGTCCTCTACCATCTTTAGACAATTGTATTTGCTTTAATCGTACTGTCCTCCTGCTCTTACACTACGATCAGATGTTTGATAGTAGGCATTCCATGATTTTGAGTTGGGTGGTTGATAGGTTATCAGTAGTACGTTTTGAGATGTTCCTTCTGACTATGGATCTTCATTTGGTTAATCAACCACAAAGTTTTGGGACTCTATAGCTGGTACATTGCTTCATAGAATATCTCAGTGTTGTTGTTCCTTAAAAGATCATTGCTCCCCCATGGTTGTTGTTGTCCTTTTAGTGAGTTGTGATTTCATTTTCTTCATGTGTATTAGGAGGAATCCTTGCATCTCTCCTTCTGACTGGAATCACCACTGACAGTTAAATCTGTTTACATCGTAGACATGGATATCTCCAGGACTGGTCATTTTACGATCATTTGACAGCACTACGAACGTAGTCTTCTTTTACAGTTTGTACTTATAGAGTTCTGCTCCCATAGTGAGTTCCTCATGTTTGATGCTCGATGATCCTCTAAGGTTAGCTTCCTTGAGGATTCTTCTCTCATGACATGTTTTGCATGATTGAGCATCTAAGACCCGTTTTCATCTTTAGTTGAATGGCCTGCTTCCATATACATATCAGCAACCAAGTAAGCTTTATTTAGATTAGCTCAGCAGGTCTTCAAGAACATGCTTTGACATATAGGAGTTTTATCAGAATCATTTCTGAACAGTCTTAAGCCTTCTGTTGGTTGAATCTTCTTGACTGAAGTCGTCTGCTTCAGCATTCCTTAGTGTGGCCATATAAACCAAGTACCTGCAGGTTAGATATATTTCTATTTTTGGTACCCATAATTAAATGGGTCCTGCTAGGTTAGTTTTCTAAATCCTTATTCCTCATATATTTGAATAATCATCATATTGATCATCAACAGTTATATTCATGCATGTAACTAATTTAGATAATACATTTTGAGATGCATGATGGTGAGTGTGTGTAAGATTTGTCATTTTAATAAAACACTCTTTCTCTTTGATGGTTTCATCATTTGCTTGGTTATGTTTACAGGGTTTAAGTGTTCACAGAGTGAGAATCAACTCTACGATTTATTTGTATCTGGTTGATTCATGGAGGTGATCAGTTTCTACATATCATCAAGATACTCTTGAAGAACTGATCATACTCTATGTGTTATGAAATACTTAGAACATAGGTTTGTACATACATACTAACCCATCAGCAAAGATTACTTCACATAAGATTAATTTAACCTGTGATGATCTTGTGACCTATTTCAAATTTCTTTCAAGATGTCATCTTCAACCTAAAATTTAGATGGAGAAAACGTTTGTAAGCATTTGAGTATCCACCCTTAGTGTACTTTCAATCTTCACTTTTTTAGGTAGATTATGATTCCTTGAAAGAATACTGTTATAGTGCATAAGGAGGTGCCACATGATGTACATACTTATCTTAGTGAGGAACCGTACCTTTCTGTTGTCAGTTTCTCAATAGTCATTCATCTAGGACATACTGAGGTTAGGCATTGATGTGCATAGTTTCTCATTTGCTCCTGACAGCTTGTTACTCCAGTTGACCTTCAATCAATCAGTCGTGGTCTTGAAGATGCAAGCTAAGAGAATCTTAGCATCTTTAGTTCTTCAACATCCTTGTGTTCACAAGGTTTACATCCAGCTGCTGGTTGGCCAAACACATGTTTGAGAAGTTTTTCTTTCTTCTCTTGATAAGCATTTCTTAGCATGTATGGCATTTTCATCTTTTCAGGCTTGGTGGATGTTTGAACCTTTTCTGTTGATGTCTCTTGAGCTTCCTAGTCTGGTCTTCAGACTACAAGATTGACCACGAGCAAGGATTGGTCTTGTTGATATGGCAATCAGGAACATGGACCAATCTGAGCAGCTTTAGGTGTATATACACATTTACCTGTACACAATATTTCCAGCGTGTGAGCTCATCTTCATAGAACAAGTGACTTACAACTAAACTAAGTTTAGAACAATGTTTATACCTAGGATCAAACTCAAAGCGATAAGCTTTAGAATATAGCATGAGAACCTGCTCTGATACCAATTATTAGTTCCCAGTAGGCACAATAGATCTAGAAGAGGGGGTTGGATAGATCCTTTTTATTTCTAAATACTTTTCTGGTTTATTTTGTATTGCTAATAATTTGGCATATGACAAACACAAGAATCTTTTCAAACACAGCGGAATAAGTAAAAGATCCCCTTCATTGATATATTCATAATCATACATACATTGTTCGTAGAGTTAGTTCGGTGGTAAGCAGTTAAAACATACATAGCAGTTAATATACATCATGTAAATGACATAAAGTAAAAGACACAAGGGGTTTTAAGTGGTTCAGAGACTCAAGCTCCTAATCAACTCTTTTACTTTCAACTAGCAGGATTTCTACTAAGGAAGGGCAGTACCCTGAATCACTAAGATTCCTTCAAGGCCAGCAGCCTTGGGACTTCAATTCACTAAGAACTCTTCAAGGCCAGCAGCCTTGGAACTTCTCTAGTTCCCTATGAACCCTTCAAGCCCAGCAGGCTTGGAACTTTATTTAGTCCCTCCGGAAAAGGACCCCTCAAGTCATGACTTCTTGTTGATGTTTGTTGTTGTTGGTGGTGCTGAGCTGCTAAGATGTCTTTAAGCTTCATCATCCTTTATACTTAGCAGCTTGGTGTGGTCCTCTTTGCATTTTGTTTCGAGACTGGACCACATCTTCTTTGGTGCAGCTGATCTTCTTGTGTTCTGTTCATCTTAATGTAGTGTCATCTGTGCACCATCACCATTTCCTGAACCCTTCTTAACATGTTGGCAGACAAGGTTCTACACTTGCTCTAGTTTAACTTTAGGTTCATGGTGAATCGTAAAGTGGCTCTCAGGATCTGCCTTGTGCGTTTCCACTCTTCTGAATGCTATCTTATTATTCTTCTCGGCTCTCAGCTTAGATTCCAATTCAAGTGGCATTCTGTTGGGTAAAATCTAGTTACGCACAGCACGCAAGTATACGTGGTCAGCAAGTAATATAATAGTAAGTGGAGTATCGTTCCCTCAGAGACTTAGTAAGAATTTAAACCTCACAATTACCAATTTCCTATTAATCCTAATTTTATTAAACTAATCAATTTCCAGTTTGTTACTAACAGTGTTAAAACTATTAAAATCACCACACAATCAATAAATGCTAAACACTGAATTTTCAAACAAATAATGGAGAATTAGACTTTCGACTTCACTCTAAGCATCACTCAGATTATTACACCTTTATTCCAGTTTAATTCACTATCCCTGTTTATTAATCAAGAAAACGTATGTAGAACTAGCCACCTCTCGATGCACTAATACCATATTAACCCAAATCCACAATTAAGATAGAATTACGTTAAACACCTTAATTAACTAACTCAATATATCTCTATGTGAATTACAATTAAAGAAGGTTGAAGTTCAAGTTCTTTTTCTGATTACATGCGATGTCAAGCATATCTCTACCCTAACATTTATCAAGATTCTGTTTATTCACAAAAACCAAGAACACATGATATATTAACTAAGTCTAGATCCGTATTTCATCTCTCGAGTTCATACAAATCCACAAAGAATCGTTGATCAGGCAATTCATAAATTAACGCTCAAATTAATATAGATAAACCCGATAATAACTTATTAAACTGAAATCAAAGTTTACATAACCATCGTTCAACTTAAAGATCCGTTTTAAGCCTAAAAAGTAATTAGTTCATAATAAATGAAATAAAAACTGAACAAATCAAAGATAACATCTTCTCAATTACAGAAATAAACTAAAGTAGAAGAATAACGCAGAACACCCTTCACTTTAATCTCAATCCGCAATTAATACAATCGTTCTTCAAAATCTCCACTACGTTGCTCGCTATCAAAAATATGTGATTGATCTTCGTTAGTTGCTTTGAATGATGCTTACGTCGTTGTTTGTTGAAGAATATATATCTCCCCCCAAGTCTGGTCAAAATCCCATGTTATATAGAGTCTAAGTGCTATGCCAAGTCCTCAAGTCCATCTTCCAGCAGAATTCGAAGTACGCTAGGACTGTTCAGAAATCGGGATCCCCGCCCCGACGGGGGTGTATAGGCAAAAGAGGCCCGCTCCGGCGGGCATGGCTCCTATTAACTGAATATGGTCATTTTCTAAACTTGCTTCAATTGTGCTCCAAATGCCTTATTTTCTTATCATTCTCCATACCAACCACCCTACAAATGAAATAAAAAGAAACAAGTACAAATGAACATGAATGCAAAAAATTAACAACGATTATGCTTAAAATGGACATCAATTCTCTGATATAAAATCCACTTATCACATTATCATCTTTGTTTAGTGAAGCTTAGGACTATTCAAGTCCTTCTTCAAAGCTGATTCACTTCCACCTTCGTAGTCTCACTATCTCTGAGACTTGTTCTGTTAAGCTCGGGTGGCACTCGTAGAGTCAACGTTATCATTCTTCTGACTCAACGATTCTACAACATAGCAATCATCAGCAACTCTTGATCTTTGAAGCTCTATTGATTTATACTCCTTCCCAATCTTCCTGTTGGAAAGTAGCCGTTGAAAGCTTTTTGATTTACTTCGCAGATCTCGAGTTATTTGGTGTAGACTGCAGATATGACATGACATCTCCTTTTTTGACTTTCTAACATTGTAGTCTTCTGTTTCACCTACCACGTCAGAGATGTCACTCTGATGTCTCGGGCATGTCGATAACTTCATTTCCTCCTTCTGATTTCTCGATCAGAGGTTGTCTTTTTGCATCGATGCTCTCAATAATCTCTTATCTGAATACCAACCTTCAGATTGAACCGTTATCAATGCTTCAATCTTCAGATGACTGAACTCTATGATTTTGATGCATGCATTCTTGGACCTGATCGTAGTGTCTTGTTGATTGTTGTTCATTTGACAAGTAAAGACAACACTACGAGCTTTGAAGAGTGTTCATTCGATCTTCAGTGTAGAACACTTCTTCCTTCTATTGTTCAGTGCTTCAACACTTCTGTTTTCTTAGACTGCTCTCAGATACTGATGGTTTGACTCCTTGCTCTAGCCCCTTCTGAATAAAAAGACACTTTAGATTTGTGTCGTGTCTAGCTCACTTTTTCCTTGTAATCTCTTGTTCACTTATCATCAATGGACTGACCCAATGCTTAATCACTTTAGCCTTGTTCTTCAGAAGCTGACCAGTATCTCTGTGTGCACTCCATCAGTTCTTTTTTTGTTTGGCAAACACTACGATTCTGGTTACTTCCAAGATTGTTGTCATCTTACCACTTGACAGCTACTGCACTTGCTGACTTTCCTTAGTCAGTTACTGAAGTCTTCTTCTGATCAACTTGTGGAAGACTTCATCTCGAATGGCTTCACAACTCAATTTGGATGCTGATTAGGTTGGTGCTTAGATCTTCTGTTAGCTTGCATGCCATTCGTTGAGTGCTCTCTAGTTTCCTTCAAGTGGGATGTATTTTTGCACTACCAACCAGAGGCATGGTTCCTTTGGATATTCTGGTAGTGTTCATTTGTTGAGAATCGTAATTGCTCAATGATTCTGCCTTAGCATTGTGAGCACATCTGTTGAAGTCTTAGTTCTACACCCTACGATTCAGTTTTTGCTATGTAGACACTACGACTCCGAGATCAGATCTTGACACTACGATTTCTGACTTTGTGTTCGTTGTCTTCATCTGATCTTGCTCGAATACGATCACTGCCTCTGATATGATCAATAGACTCTATGACTCTTGGTGTAGTCTACGATTCTTGACTTGGCTTCAGCAGATGCTCGGTCGGCTCGTAGGCAGGCTATCTCTATGATTCTGAACATGACTTCCTCAGCAGAATATGGCTCCAAAGAATTTCTACTAGACACACTACGATCCTTCATCGTCTCTCCTGGCAGTCTACGAACTCTGAGATTTACTATCTTGCAGACTACGATTCTGCCTCGATAGTTCTCGAGTTTTCCTTGACTCTCATGGAAGACTACAATTTCTGGTGCAGTGTTCGACGATCAAATAAGTCTATTTATTACATCATAAGATCAACCTAACAAGCTTGATCTTTCTATATTTATAGTCCTTGTACATCATTTCTTTTTAAGGACTTTACAAAGCTGTTTTGCTTATATAGGATCAACCTAACACATTTGATCAATTCATTCTAAGTCCTTGTACATATGTTTCTATTATCTATCAAAGGACTTTACAACTTTTCTTAATGCAAACATACTTGCATATTCATTCATATATATCATAATCAAATCATATATAAATAGGAATATCATTCACTTGTTTATTCCTCACAAATAAGCTTTTATGTTTTCAACAATGTAATAATTGTGAAATAACATGAGTCAAGTTTCAATAATTGAATATCTGAATCAATAATATATGGAGGTCAACAATGACCATGAACAATTTAACTGAACCTTATGGTGATGAAGGTGATCAGCCTTTCATACCTGATGAACATATGCAATATTCACTAAGTGTGAATCAATAATCATAGATGTGGAATAATTGTCAATAATTAAACCACTAGAATTCTTGAAAATTATTAACTCGAGTTTGAGTTAGAAAACTTATCTTGACCATTGATTACCGCTAAGCAGTATAATTTAATCTCTTATGAAAGACCTATCATTTATAAGATCGATCCTCTCATTAGCATAATACATTTTATCTCACAACATTATTACTCAAATAATAAATTAGCTAACATTTAGCCATATAATCAAACGTTGAACAATTCTTTAACTTATTAGTAATATTATCGTCATTTGATAATATTATTATCACATAACCATCATCTTAAAGTCTTGTCTAATATTATTAATCTTTTAATAATATTTTATTTACTTCTCAATTTCTTAGTAATATTTTAATCATTTATAAATATTATTAATTATTTAATAATATTTTAATCACATTCTAATAGTAGTAATCATTTAATAATATTCAAATCATTTACTAATATTATTAATCATTTAATAATATTTTAATCATTATCTAATATTATTAAACATGTAATAATATTTTATTTGTTTCATAAATAATAAAGGTCTCACACATTTCAAGATGCAAATATTTTATATGTTGAAGCTTAAACCATTTATATTCCTTTTTAGAAATATCATTTACCTTTACTCGCAAATTCGGAGTTTAAACAGCTAATGCATAGTTTTTATAGTAAAAGTCAATTTACTATATTATTTCTTTAATTTAAATAATTTTTACATCAGTTTGTCTGTCCATGAGTCAACACTAACTGTTGCCTCATATATAAATATTTTATCTCACTAGCACATTCGCTTTATTTTTCATTTTACAATTATTGGCATTTTCGTTTCATATATATATATATTATGTTACATAAATTTCAACTAAAAAAACTTCATTTTGAGCACCGAAACCTCAAAATATCATTTTTATGATTAATACCATTTTTCAAAGGTTTTACATTCTTCGTTGCACCACAAAATAATTTTATAGGCAACTATATTTTTTTTATTTCGCTTAAATATGTAATTTATATTTATTACATATTTTTATTGCTTTATTTATACATGAAATAAAGTTTCCCAGCATAAAATATCATTTATAAACAAATCTCATCCCGTAGGACTTTATTAGATTTATTATGACTTATTATTTTGTCGGAACGCGATTCGGAACGTCGAACGTCAAAGTCGCTCGACGCGCCGACGCTCGACGTTCGCTCAAATTTTAGTTCTGACATGCATGTTCGCTCATTTTTAATTCTCAAATCATGAGACATATAACAGCGAAATTTCTGGCGTATTATAGACCTCATGACATAGTATTTTAGAAAAATTTTACACCGCAAAAATGAATCACAAAAACTAATCAAAACAGTGCACAAAAAAAACGTCAAACCACAGCACAGCACGGCTCTGCGCGGCTGGGCAGGCGTGCGCAAGCGCTGCCTGGCTGCTGCTGTTGCCCTGCCGTGCGCTTATCAACCTAGCTACTTCGCGATTTTCTCATGCCTTACTCGTTTATCAAAAAATTCCCAACTTTGGATATGTTATACATGGTATACCAAAGTATTTTTAAAAAATATCACCCAGTAATTTCGGACCTCTTACGCAGCCTAAAACAGACCCCAAAAATGTTCACTCGCAAAAATTTTCATAATTTTCCTAGATTTACCCTCTTTCGCTAAAAACGTCATAACCTTTTCGTTTTAAAACATTTTTAGGTGATTCTTGAGCCCACGCGACGCTAACTTCCGGTACTAAAACTCTTACCTACTGACCTTTTCCAAATTCGGAACATATCAGCTCAAAAATTTGTGCAAAGTGACTGAACCGAAATGAATTTTCCAGTTTTGACTTGGCTACTTTAAAATAGTAAAACTCTTTGCTCCGAAGTCAGATTTAGTCCGTTCTGGAGTCTATGGAAAGCTTATTCAGTGTACTACACATACCAAAAGCCCAAAAATTTCTAGAACATCTAACTAACCCCGAAATTTCCTTTTTAGAGCAGTAGTTTTCTAGTTTTTCTTTTCTCTCTTTGTTTAAGCTTTTTAACACCCCCAATAGATAGATACATAGATAAAACACCATAAAACATGTAGATCTATGGTTTTAGAGTTCAAGAAACATAGCTTGATATTTCATCAAAAAACAAAATCAAAATCAAATAAAATACATAAACTAAATATTTAGTTTGATTTTTATACCTTTCTTCCTTCTTGATTTCTTTTTCTTTCTTCTTCCATGAGATGAAGTGTGGTGGCATGAGCTTTTGAGAATAACTAAGAAAAGAAAATGTTTCTTTTCTTTAAATAGAATGACCAACATAGGAGAGAGAGAGAGAGAGAGTAGGTGGGGAGTTGGTGGAAGAGTTGTTCAACAACTCTTGTACAAACAAAAACATGTGCTCCTTTCTCCATAAAGGAGCCCGCTATACTCCCTCCTTCCATCAATTTTTTATTTATTTATTTATTTATTTATTTATTTATTTATTAGATTGGTTAACTAATTAATTCAATTACTCATTTAATACTTTTGTTAAGTAATTTAATTACCCAACTTTAGTAACTTAATTTAATCAAATAAGTTACTACATAATTCTCCTTAAACTATTTTACTCTCATGAAATCATATATTTTATATAACTCATCTTTGATATATAAATTATAAAACATAACATAACATACTTAAATTAAATATTTATTTTATAATTGAAAAATAAATATGCTACACATAATTTCTTATGTAAATACAATTATTTGCATACCCAAGATATTATAATATAATATCCTTACCTCATTATCATAAATTTAATTAAGAATTTATTTACTTCCTTAATATATTACAATAAATATAATATCTTTCCTTTATTAAAAAAAATTATATAAGAATTTATTCTAATACTCTTGAGTAAAGTATATATATATATTATATGTTTAAACCGCCTCTTTTTACTTCATTACGCAAATTGTTCCCCAACAATTTATTTCATCATGTAATATATATATATATATATATATATATATATATAATATTTATTAACTCCCAATTCCAAGTTACACTAAACATGTACACATCACATATAGAAAATAATTTATAATTTTATTTTCTCACATTATAAATTGTGTAAATTAATTTATTTATATATAGCAAATATAATTTAATATATTTACCATATTACGTAAACGTGTATATTCTTCATAATTCATAAAATAATTTATATATTCATAAATCAGACTAGCACTACAAAAAATTACACAAAAAATGACGCTAAAATTTGTAACATAAAATTCATTTTTCGTCACTACAACATTTGGTGATGAGTGTTAATCGTCACAGAGACCGTCACCGTATGAGCGTGGTATTAGGTTTATTTGACAATATTTGATGTCGTCACTAAATATTTTAACTTATAGTGACGATCTACACCATTGTCACTATAATTAATTACTTTTAGTGACGTTAAAAACGTCACTATTTGAATGAAATTTTCGTCACTATATATTATGTTTCGTCATCAAAACTTGGTGCATTAAATGACGAAAATCTTTTTTCGTCATTAAATGATATTGTTTTAGTGACGAACATATTTTACTCTATTTAAATCATCTAATTTTAATGACGACGGTATTATCATATTTATGATTATTCTTTCATCATATTATTGTGTTTATCGTCATCAAAAATAAGAAAATAAGTAACGACATAACAATTCGTCACCTAATACTATATTTAACATGACAATTATGTCGTTGTCATTTCATATTTTAAATAAAATTATAAAATAATCTGTCACCAAAGAGTTATTTTTTGGGACACATTTTTCAATATCACTAATTGAATACTTATGGTGACAATACATCTCGTCACAGAAAGAGTTGATAATAGTAACAAAATTAGTTGTTGTGACTAAATGAATATATAATAGTGGTGATATAGTTTGTCACCAAAGAGTTAATTTCTATGACACATTTTTCTCTGTCGCTAATTGAATACTTATGGTAATGATAGAACTCATCACATAAAGAACTATTAATAGTTACAAAATTAAAAGTCATCACTAAATGATATATAATAGTGACGACATAACTTGTCACCAAATAATTAATATTAGTGACAAAATCAATTGTCATAACTAAATGAATATATATAATGACAATACTATTGATTCTAAAGAATTAATATTATTCATCATTAAATTTTAATTTTAATTTACCAAATATTATTTGTCAATAAATGATTATAAATCGTGATGATGCGGTATCATATTAAGTTGTTTGACATTCAAAATATATTTTCACATTAACAATTTTCAATAAAAAAAAATATAATACATTACTTCACACATACGCATTATACCGCACATAAACACTTACTGTACCGCATATTCAATAGTGATTTAGATTATCAAAATTGTACAAGATCATCAACAACAATAGCAACCATTACAAATCATTCCAAATTGAAGTTGTTAAATTAGAAAAACTACTAATCAATTCAAATCAAAATCTAGAAACATACCTAAAATGTCAAATAATTTATGCCTTCAAATTGGGATTATTGAAAATTCATAATGGAGGTTCTTGACTACATGGAGGCTACCAATTATGAAAGGAAGACCGATGATGTCTCTTGGATACAAGTTTGTTTGGGAAAATTTTTGTCTCCATATAAAAATGTGATGTCATTGCATACTTTGTCACTAAATATAAGAATTTATGACGAACCAGTGTTGTCACTTATCCACTCATCCTATTAGTGATGCAATAGTATCTCGTCATATAAAATTGGTATTTGTGACAATATAAATTGTCATAAACAATTAATTTTTCGTCTTTACAAAATTTGCCTCCAAAATTTCTTTAAAAAAATTGCCTCCAAATAACAATGTGACGATATTACGTTCTTTGTCACTAAATATAAGCATTTATGATGAATCATTATTGTCACTTAACTACTCATCTAATTAGTGACGAACGAGTCTCTCGTCATATAAAATTGGTATTTATGATAATAACAATTGTCATAACTTATTAATTTTTCATCTTTACAAAATTTGCCTCCAAAATTTCTTAAAATTTTTTTGCCTCCAAATAAAATTGTAACGATATTACATACTTTGTCACTAAATATAAGCCTTTATGACAAACTATTTTGTCACTTATCCACTCATCTAATTAGTGACGAACGAGTATCTCGTCATATAAAGTTGGTATTTACGACAATAAAAATTATCATAAATTATTATTTTTTTCGTCTTTAAAAAATTTCCCTCTAAAATTTTTTAGAAAATTTTTATCTCCAAATAAAATTGTGATGAATTTGTATTTTTCCGTCACAAAATGCGAACATTAGTGACGAAAGCACATTGTCACTATAGTTTACAAATAATTAATGACAAATTATTATGTTGTCATCAAATGAAATATTTTGTGACAATAAATACTGTCATCAATTATTACAAAATGTTACTAAAAGGTTTTCCTCCAAAATTTTGGTACGAAATTCTACCTTCAAAATAACTTGTGACAAAAAAATTTTAATCATCATCAAATGTGTAAATTAGTGACGATATAAACGATTAATAGTAACAAAAGTAAAAGTTGTCACAAAAGCAAAAGTTTTAGTGATGATTATGAATTTTGTAATTATTAATTAACAAATCGTGACAAAATTTTGTGCGTTGAAATTTTTTTGTCATAAAATGTGTGATTTCTTGTAGTGTAGACATTTAATTTAATGTCTATTAAATCTCTTGATACGGTTTGCTACATTCAATAGGATTTCTTCATATGGCCTTACATATATATTATTACATGATCTCTTTCAATTATTAAACTGTATTGATTTTTCTTATACTTTTTAAATAAATCATCTATTTCCACTCTAGGTTTTAAAGTTTAACCTTTAATTTAATCATTTAAATTTTTTTAAATTTTTGGGTTGTCATAGTCACCAGGTTATCGTTGATGATATATTTCACTTGCTGGTGAAGTGTGTATGGGACATCTCCTGCCATATGAATCCAAGGTCTTCCCAATAGTAAATTATATCAAGTAGTGATGTTTAATACTTGAAATGAGATATGGAATATATGTGGGCCCATCTCCACTAGAAGCTCGATTTCTCCTACAATATCCTGTCGAGATCCATTAAAGGCTCTTATGACGACATGAATGCTTCAGATTCTGTTTGGTTAAATTTCATTCTCTCTAGAGTATTATAAGGACAGATGTTCAAGGAAGACCCTCCATCTATAAATACACTGTCTATTACATATCCTGATGATATCACTGCTATATGTAGCGACTTGTGATGACCAGTTCCTTCTGTTGGGATGTCATCATTAGTGAAGGATAAGACATAGCTTTTAAGAATGTAATCTACCAGGTGACGAAATTTTTTTGTGTCTACCGTTTTAGGTAGGTTAGCCTCTTCCAAAACTTGAACCAGGATTTGGAAATTGTCTTCTAAGGATAATATTAAATCTAGGATGGAGATTTGTCAGGGTGCTTCTTTTAGATGATGCACCACTTTTGTTTCATTATGCCCCATCTTTTGGAGGAATTCTTCAATCTTCTTCTTGGGTGCTTTCCCCGAGGCTTTGTTAACTAGCTTCATTATGCTCTAAGGAAAGAATATTGGGTTATCCTTAGGTAGGATAGCAGTGAAATCTGAGGTTGATCCTTCGCTTTTCCCATAATTCCACAAGACTCTTTTCAAACTAATAATTAGATATTGGGATAGATATGACAACATCAGTGGTTCTGGTGTAACTATCTTTATAGGTTTCTTTCCTTTTTTATCCCCCATTCCTTGAAGTACTAGAGGTACTGAATACATGTCTCCTTCAGAGGATATGACTGCTATAACTTCCATTCATCTCTGTGTTCCAGGAGGATATATCTCGCCTTCTTCAGACAAGGTATTATCGTTGTTTACCATTTATAGGTCACCGTTGTCAATCATATTCTAGATCAGGTGATGAATTTCCCAACAACTTTCGGTGTCATGGCCAAGAGTGTTGGAATTGTATTGACATGTTTTAGTAGCATCGAACCTCCTTGATTGGGGATCCCCTAGGGG
Organism: Panax japonicus; assembly: GCA_020205505.1. NCBI lineage: Eukaryota > Viridiplantae > Streptophyta > Magnoliopsida > Apiales > Araliaceae > Panax > Panax japonicus. Next base: position 36,606,943 of record CM035105.1, read on the forward strand.
TAACTGTTCTGTGATCTTCCTTTCATTGATCAATATTTGTAATATGTCCTCCGTTGGTTGGCCTAAAAAGGTAAACTCTCTTTTAGCCACAAACTCTCTACGAGCACGAAATCTTTCTTTCCTTGTAACTTTCTCTTCCAAGGTTTCATTTTCTTGGAATCTGATGTGATCTTTTTTTGAAATCGGGAGGATATTTTTTTGACTTTGTCCAATCTGGCTTATCAATTGTCTAGTGACTCAAAGTTGATAGACAAATAATTGTGCTAACTGATCAATCTTCTCCTTGATGGATTTTGGTTTATGCTTAATTGAAGTCCATCCCTCGGAATAACCCATCTCTGCAGGTGTTTCTTTATCTATTTATGAGGTTTCTCCAATGTATTGAAGGTACTTAGAACTTTCTCCCCTTCAAATAATGATCATATTCATTCCTTCATCATTATATTGAGGGAGAAGATTTTCCTTGATATGGGGCTGCTTTGGTGTTGTCACCACAATCTCAACACTATCTATCATGTCTTAAATTTTATGTTTCAAAGACCAGTATTCTTGTGTGTCATGGCCAGGGGAACTAGAATGGTAAGCACACTTTTTATTGGGGTCAAAGTTCTTCCCATTTGTATTTGTAGGGGGTAGGAGCTGAATGATTTTCTTCTGTGTTTTCAGAAGCTTGAAGATATTTTCATGTGAATCCCCCAAGGGTGTTAATATTCTCCTGCGCCTTTCCTCCCAAACTTATTGGGATGATCGATTTGCATGATTTACAGGTGTTTGGAATGGGGAATTCTTTCTTTGTATTGGCAGATTCTGACTTCCTCGCTGAGTTTGACCTTGGAGTATTTTAGATACATCATCTTCCTTTTTCTTATAGGTCTTCTTAGGGTTACACCCATAATTCCCGGTCTGGATGTGCTCAGCTACTGCTTCCAAAGCAGTGATGTCTTTAATCTTACTTGATTTTAACCCCATTTCAGCCATTTCCACATGTTTATCATTTCAGAGAATGATTTTTCTATTCCAGCTTGGAAACTTTCATAATATGGAGCCTCCTAAATGCCAATGAAAGTCATTACCATTTCAGTCTCTGTCATAGGTGGGGTGACTTTTGCCGCCATTTGTCTCCACCTTTGAGCATACTCACGGAAAGACTCAATGTTCTTTTTTTAAACTTTGGTCACTTGATATCTATCCAGAGCCATCTGAGATTGGAAATTGTATTGGTTGAGGAAAGTGTGCGCTAGTTCTTCCCAGTTGTGGATCTTGGAGTTGTCAAGTCGAGCATGCCATTATCTGGCTTCTCCAGTTAGACTCTTTCGGAATAGGACCCTAGCTCTCAAATGTACACTTTTAAATGAGTATAAAGATCTCCTAACCCATTGTACTTTTCAAAATCTAGAACTTGGAACTTGTTTGGATAACGAGCCCCTTGAAATATATAAAGATCTGAGTAATTTACACTCCCATAAGTGCCAGTCCCGTTGATTGACCGAATGGTTTCTTCTATTTCGTAGACAATGTTTCTGATGTCCCTAGTTTCCCGATCATTTTTAAGATTGGTGATTTTAGGGGGTTTTTTGGTTCCTTCATTGGAATGAGGTTTAGGTATCTAAGTTTCTTTTTTTTAGTACCATGACTTCCACCTTGTGCATAGGACTCTAGTTAACTGGGTATCTGTTGACCTTGAGTGTTTTTACTCTGCTATGTCAATAGGATAGCTGTAGACACTTGAAATTTTGCATTCCTGTTACTAACCTTGAAGGAGGGAAAAATTGCCTTCCAAAGACAACCCTGGAAGTTAAATCAGCTCAATTCCGGAGGTAACCCAGGGATACTCATTTTTCAATCTCGGAGAAAACACCGAGATATTAAGTTTTAACCCCAGAGATAACCCCGAGTGAAGCTGTTAGTTCCCGGAGGCACAATAGTTATCTAGAAGGGGGGGTTGAATAGATATTTAAAAATCTTTTCGTTTTAACTTGTTAGTAGATAATGATTAAAACTTTAGCGGAATTAATATTAGTTTTAATCTCCCTTAAGATAGTGAGTTTATGAGAGTGAGGTAGATATATCAGTTATAACAGATATAGCAGTTATAGTAAGAATGTAAGAGACACAGTCATTTTAAGTGGTTTAGAGCACTTAAAGCTCCTAGTCCACTCTTCTACTCTTAGAGTGGGAAATCTACTAAGGATGTATTTTACACTTTCTGAATCACTTAGATTCCTTCTAGACCAGCAGTCTAGGAACTTCTTAGTTTACTCTTGAACTCTTCAAGTCCAGCAGACTTGGCTCTTTTACATTTCACTTAGAACTCTTCAAGTCCTTATGACTTGGAACTTTTTCTTCAGTTGATTGGTAGATGTTGAGTTCTTGATGGTTGTTACTCAGTTATTGTTTAAGCACTTGTTCAAAAGAACTGAGTAGCTGAGCAAGCTTTTCTTTTTCTCAGATCGTAGAGTTGAGCGTTGAGAGTTCATGTATGTTTTTGTTCAATGCTTTCTTACTCCTCTCATCTGCTTGATTTGCATATATTTGATCTTGAAAACTATCTGTTGGATTCATCCGTTAAAGCATTAAATGCGTTTGACCTTTATGTTCTTTGATGGAGACTTTTCTGCACATCTTCTGAATTGCATTCTGGCCCACTGACACAGCAGACTACTTTCTTACCTAACACCTAAAAAGGTGTTTTCCCTTACCAATGGTACTTTTCTTAGCTTCTTCAATACGCTTCTTTGTTACATACTAAGGATATCTCTTATGTCTTTGGGACTGGTGAGTACTACAATGTTTAGAATCCATTCCTCTCATATTGGAGTTTGTCTCCACATAAAGCGTGAGGTTTGATGCTTTTGACATAAGACAGATGATACTCTACGATTCAGATCGTGGTACTCTACGATTCAGATCGTGGTGACTTATCGTCTTGGTGCTTGGTCTGATGCTATCGGTCGAGAGCACTACGATATCTCTTAAATACTTGCATACTACGATCTTCGCTTGCTTGAGTTGTAAACTCTATGTTTTCGATAGCACACTACGATTTATGAGTTGGCTCAATAAATGTTGGGACCACTCTACGATTTCTGAAGAGGCCCTTCAAGGCAGGCACACTATGATTCTTTAAAGCTCCACGTTTTTGCCTTGACTTCTGCAATCTTGATCAGATTGATGCACTACAAATTCTTCGAAGCCTATCTATTACATCTCAAGATCAACTTAACAGCTTTGATATCTCTATCTATACATTTATTTCCAGAATGATACACATTAAGAGCTTAGATCAACCTAACAAATTTGATCTATCACTAAGTCCTTGTATATATATTCCTTGAAGGACTTTATAAATAATCATGAGCATTTATATTTAATTATCAAATCAACATATGCATTTTTCCAACTATCTCCCCCTATTTGATGTTGACATAACCAAGGAGATTTGTTGTCATGATTATTAGTATCTAGATGCAATTGCAGGAAATTTAAACATGACTTAGTATTTCAGTGAGCAGCTGAAATTTCTAGAGAATAAGCATGAATTTATTGATGATTGAAGAGTATTACAATTTAGCTTTACATCAATAAGAATTTAAACTTTCACTTATCTCTATTTCTTTGGTATTTTGCGTGGAGGATTGGCATACTCCTCAGTCCTTCTTTTTCTGCTTGCTTCATCCCTTCTGGCTATCTCTTCCAGCTCACTTGGGCTTATCCTTGGGTTATGATCATGTCTATTCATGAATGCAGGATCTCCAATTGGAATTCTTAGGCCTGTAGTGGTCATATTTTGTGAGCTGGTAGTTGGCCCCTGACTCCTTATTGGCTGAGCCATTAAGACTTCCTGCTGATCAGATCGTTGAGTCTAATTGTTTGATCGTGGAGTCTGTTGATGGCTTCTTGAAGCTTGAGTGTGGAATTGTCCTCTGCCTCTTCTCTGGCTTCCTTAACCTCCTCTGCCTCCTTGACATCCTCTGCCTTCGTCAAGGGCTCCTTCTCCTTTCCCTTTATTCTCCCCATTTATGTCAACATCAAGGGTTCGAATGTCTGCTGAGAGGCGATTCAGTCCTTAGACAAGCTCGTTGAGCTGACTTTTAGTCTGAGCAATGTCCTCTCGATTTTCTTCGATTAGAGCTTCAGACTAAGCTTCCCTTTGTTGGAGAACTGATAGAATGTTGTCAGTTTGCTTGCCACTGCTGACGCAGAATTTTTGGAATTCTTTGACAGCAGTTTGTAGATTGAGGAAGCTTTCTAACATGTTTTTTTCTGATTTTCTTTAGTTTTCTGTAGGGCAAGAACAGCTTCTTTGTGTTTCTTGGTTGCTAGAAAGTGAATGTCATCCTGGTCATTTATGATTTGAATCATTTTCTTCACAAACTCCTTAAGTGTCTAAGAGAGCGTAGAGTTTAGGGATTGTGGGAGTTTATTGGCAGCATTGATCATTGTTGTTAATCGCAGTTGAATGAGGTCAGTGTGTTCTTTAAGACTCTCACCGAGTTCCTTGATCACTTTCTTTGATATTTCTTCCAAGTCAGCTTTTGTGGACAACTCTGAAAGAATTTCATTCAGTTGGGGAGTTTGTGAGGAAGGGGTTTGTCTCTGGTATTGATCTTGTAGTGAGTAGAGGGCAAGATCGAGATTGAAGTATTCGTTACCGAATGAGGAGGGAATATCTGATGGAGGGGCCTGGGTTTGGATGTTTGGGTTTGGTGACTCTACGATTTGAGGTGGAGACTCTGCAATGAGGCTAGAGTCCGTGATCATAGAGATGATGGGTTGTGGGAGCACTTGGTTCCTCAGTTACAGAATTTTGGAATTCTACAACTGGAAATTGATTTAGTGGATGAAGAATTACTTCCAACCATCGTGGGAATTCATAAAATTGATTAAATGATGATGATGGCAAGTGATTAACTCTGAAGAGGGTTGGGATAGACAGTACCTCGGCTTTATACTTTGAGGAAGAGTTGTTTGTGAGTAACTTCTTGGAAAAGTTGAATCTTCCTGAGAATCCAGTGGCTAGTACTGAGACGGCCGGATACTCTTTGAAGCTCCAAAACATGTGATTCCAGGAATTTAGAATTTGAGCTTGATGGAAAGGCATCATGGGTAGATATGAAAATAGTTGCTCATAGTTAGCTCTTTTGTATCCATTTATGCCCACAGCTGTGATCTCGACCTCATCATCTTCTTCCTCTTCTCTGTTTTTGTTGGAGGATTCCATTATCTCAATGGCCTCATGATGTTCATGCACTGGTTCTTCTTCATTTCTTGCAGGGATCTCTTCTTCTGCTATGGAGATGTCATGAGTCTCCCCCTCAACTTGATCATCTTCTTGTATGATCAATAGCTCCTCCTTAACTGGAGCATCTTCTATAATAAGAACTTCAGGGATCTCCCCCTCAGCTGGAGCATTGTCCTCTTGGCTTGCTTTGGACAATTCCTTTTTGGCAGCCATACTCTTGTCTTCCTCCTTGAGAACTTTTTCATTTTCAATGATATATTTCTTGACCAGTTTTCTTCATGATTTTCCAGGTTGAGCCACAGCCTCAAGACTTTATTGAACTTCAGTTTTGTCCTGTTGATCATCCAGACTATCAGGTGTGGCAGCTTCTTTACTCGTGGTGTTTGGTCTGGTCTCTACGATCAGTAGAGACTCTACAATTGAAGAGAGAGATGGCCTTTTGGATTTGTGGCTGATCTTATTCTTCTTCAGCATCTGATATATGGTAGCTCTATCTTCTTCTGCCTCAGCCTGCTGTTTTTTCTTTCTGAGGATCCTTAGAGTCTCAATGTCAGAGGACTCTACTGGTTTATCAGTTGTGGATCCCTAGGGTTCTTCTTCCATCCTTGCCTTAAGCTTCCTCTTGCCCTTACTTTTTCTGATAAGGGCAGAGGGTTCTCCCTTGTTTGTTTCTTCTTCTTCTCCTTCAATTTCTCTGACAACTGACATATTTCCTGGTACTCCTGATTCCCTTATTTCACCAGTTCTTCCACTAGATTCAGACATCATTCGCACATTTTCAGCTGGATTCCTTTTCTAATTTTCGAATAGTTGTTGGGTCATTCACCTGTTTGGATTAATGGCTTCTCTTTCGTCGTCCTTAATCTTGTCACCCAAAGCAGTTTATAGGATGATGCTTATGAATCTCCCGTAAAGCACCTTTTGAGATCTCTTTATCTTCTTTAAGCTGACTAACCACTTCCCAATCCATTCAAGCAATAGAGCCCCATAGTTAAGTTGTATTTCATAACATATGGCCGTCATGAGCTTGAGTTGTACCTCATTTACAGAGTCGTGACCAGAGCTCTTGCAACATATACATTTTCCAACAATATCAGCTAGAAATTCATACCTCTGTGGAAACTCCTTCTTCTTGTATCCTTTGACAGAGGGTGATTTCTTATGATGCATCTTTTTGAGTCCCTTATAGAATTTTATGCCATCTATGGACGGATACCCTTCAGGTTTGAGACCTAGGGCTAGATTGATGTCCTTAGCCTTTAGTCTGATTTCTACGTTCCTGACTTTCGCAGTGATGGTGTTGTTTTCAAATACACCATTATTGTAGAATTCTTTTACCATCTTTGAGTAGATCAATGTGTCTGTACCCAAAGCTTCATCGAGACCCGCCTTCTTCAGTAACGACAGAGTTTTGTGAAACTTGGGTTTAGCTATTTTGAACTCGTCAAAGCAGAGTCTGTAGCCGGAGATAACACTGGAAGCCGCCATTAATTTTCTTACAAGAAGTGTGATTGACTAAGCTTTCTTCTGATTTAGGATTTCTATTTTGAGAGAAGATGAGAGAGATAATCTTTTGAACTTCTGATTTCAAAAAGGATCTTTCAAATAGTACATGTAACTTCCCTCTCTCTATTTTGCTTAGTGGGACAGGTGTCGAATTCTGCTTGGCTCTACGAATTTGACTGAGAAGGATTGTACTGATTTTCCCTTAGCTCCTACAGAGCTGATGTGTCCTTAGGGAGGACTACGATCGTTAAGGTAGCTTTGCATTCATTGAGTCTGAACTACGATCATTGATTATGTCCAGCAATCGTCGTGTCTGAGCTATGATCGTCGAGTCTGTCCAGCATTCGTCATGTCTGAGCTACGATCGTCGAGTCTATCTAGCATTCGTCGAGTCTATTCTAGCAATTGTTGTGTCTGAACTACGATCGTCGAGTCTGACCGGATCCTTGTGATGAGTTTTTGACTTAGCATTCTTTTAAGGTAGCTCAGGAAGGGCCAAACTCTTGGAGTGAGTCAAGGGTTAGGTTTGTTCCTGAGGCGCTTATCAGAGAAATTGCTTTGTTTTGTACCTTATCATCACAAGATGCTCCTCTTGATGGTGGGGTTCAGTTATCGTTGAGTTTGCACTACGATGGTTGAGTCTATGCTACGATCATTTTCTTTTATGTCACTTCAGCTCTACGATCGTGGACTTCCCTTGATCATGTCTACGATTTTAACCATAGCCTTTGTATCTGTATTGTTAGCACATACTAGAGCATATATTTCATGGTTGTAAATTAAGCATTCCTAGCTCATTTATTAACTTGTTAAACCTGGATTCATCTAGAGGTTTTGTAAAAACATCAGCAAGTTGATTTTCAGTAGGGATATATTGTAAAGATATAGTTCCATTTTGCACATGATCCCTAATGAAGTGATACCTTATTTTTATATGCTTAGTCCTAGAATGCATAACAGGATTATGAGTTATTGCTATGGTACTTGTGTTATCACAGTGAATGGGAATGGATTTGAAATCAAACCCATAATCAGCTAGCTGATTTTTCATCCATAGAATCTGAGCACAGCAGCTGCCAGCAGCAATGTATTCAGCTTCTGCAGTTGATGTAGTTACTGAGTTTTGCTTTTTGCTAAACCAGGACACAAGTTTATTTCCTAGAAATTGACAGGTGCCACTGGTACTCTTTCTATCTATTTTGTAGCCTGCAAAATCAGCATCTGTTTATCCTGTTAGTTCAAATGAGAATTCCTTGGGATACCATAGCCCCAAGTAAGGTGTACCCTTAAGATACCTGAAAATCCTCTTTACAGCAGATAAATGTGATTCTTTAGGGTTAGCCTAAAATCTAGCACATATGCATGTTGCAAACATTATGTCTGGTCTACTGGCATTTAGATATAAAAGAGAGCCTATCATACCTCTGTATTGAGTTATATCAATACTTTTACCTTTTTCATCTTTGTCAAGTTTAGTTGCAAGAGGAATTGGGGTTTTCATGGGAGAGGTTGATTCCATGTCATACTTCTTAAGTAAATCTTTGATGTACTTGGCGTGGTTTATGAAGATTCATTCATCAGTCTGCTTTACTTGCAGTCCAAGGAAGAAATTCAGCTCACCCATCATGCTCATTTCAAACTTGCTCTGCATTAGCTTGGAGAATCTCTTGCATAACTTTTCGTCAGTAGAGCCAAAAATAAATCATCAACATATATTTGAACCAATAAGACTTTGTCTTTCTGCTTTCTAAGAAATAATGTGGTATCTACTCTACCTCTAGTGAACCCATTTTCACTCAGGAAGTTAGTTAGTGTTTCATATCATGCTCTATGTGCTTATTTAAGACCATATAAGGCTTTTTCTAATCTATAAACATAATTTGAAAGAGATGGATTGATGAAACCTGGAGGTTGCTCTACATAGAATTCTTCTTGAAGTTCTCCATTCAGGAATGCACTTTTGACATCCATCTGGAAGACCTTGAACTTCATGTGAGCAGCAAAGGCAAGAAAGATTCTAATGGCTTCTAGTCTGGTAACAGGTGCAAATGTCTCATTGTAGTCAATGCCTTCTTCTTGAGAGTAGCCCTTGGCCACTAATCTTGACTTGTTCCTGGTTATTACTCCATCTTCATCCATCTTTTTTCTGAAGACCCATTTGGTTCCAATGACAGGATGACTCTTTGGTCTTAGTACCAATCTCCATACTTTGCTTCTTTCAAATTGGTTAAGTTCTTCCTGCATGGCTTCTATACAGCTGAAGTCTTCCATAGCATCATCTATCTTCTTTGGTTCCATTTATGATAGAGAGCTTAGATAAAAGTATTCATTTTGGGTGGCAGCTCTTGTTTTGACTCTTGTACTCGGATCTCTAATGATTAGATCTTGAGTGTGATCTCTAGCCCATCTGTTTCTGGTTGGAACATCTGTCCTGATACCATCTTCTCTTAAATCTTCAAGATCTATTTCTTCTTCTTGGTGTGGAGGTTCGTTGTCTTACATAGACCTCTCTACGATCTCATTTTCTTGTTCAACGATTTCACTATCTAGCACTACGATCGTAGTGTTGAGCTCGACGACTTCATTCATAGTGTCTGCACTATCGGTCGTAGTGTCTTGAAGCACTGTTTTGTCTAAGTCTGTTTCATCAAAGATGATGTGAATCTAGACTTCAACGCTCAGTGTCTTCTTGTTGAACACCCAGTAGGCCTTACTGTCTGTGGCATATCCCAGAAAGATTCCTTCGTCTGACTTGGGTTGAAATTTTGTCAAGTACTGTTTCTCATTGTTGAGAATGTAGCATGCACAGCCGAATACATGAAAGTAGCTGACATTTGGCTTTCTTCCTTTCCACAGTTCATAGGGTGTCTTCTTGATCGTAGAGTGTATTAGTGATCTATTCTGCGTGTAACATGCAGTGTTGACGGCTTCTACCCAGAAGTATTCAGGTAGATGAGCTGCTGCTAGTAGAGTTCTTCCAGCCTCTATCAAAGTTCTGTTCTTTCTTTCAGCTACTCCATTTTGTTAAGGAGTTCATGGAGCTAAGAAGTTATGACTGATGCCATTGTCTGTGCAGAACTGGTCCATTTCTGAGAAGTCGAATTCTCTTCCATGATCACTCTTTATAGCCTTGATTTTCTCTCCTTTCTCGTTCATCACCAGTATGAACATCTTGATCAATTGGGAGCTCGTTTCATCCTTTGCGGTTAAGAAGAATACCCATGTTAATCTGGTGTAGTCGTCGACTATAACAAGAGAGTATCTTTTTCCTCCAAGACTTGTTGTTGGAATTGGCCCAAATAGATTCATGTGGAGCAACTGCAGGGGCTTGTCAATAGAGTTGGAAGTTTTGCATTTGAATGAGCTTCTGGTTTACTTTCCAAGATGACAGGCATTGCATGGCCTTTCTTTTATGAAGTTGAACTTAGGTAGGCCTGCAACGAGATCTTTTGATGCCAGTTTGGACATGCTTTTGAAGTTTAAGTGGGACAACCGTCTATGTTATAGCCAGCTCATTTCTTCAAATGCTTTTGCCTGAAAGCATATTGTCTCGTATGAGCTTAGTTGACCAAGATTCACTGTGTAGACATTTCCTTCTCTTGTCCCAGTTAGCTTTATAGCAGATGTTTTCAAATCTATGACTTGACACTGGTTATTGAGGAATTTTACTTGATGACCCTTGTCGCAGAGTTGGCTGATACTTAGAAGGTTGTGTTGGAGACCTTCCACGTATGCTACTTTGCTGAAAGACACTGCACCATTACCAGCAAAGCCATATCCTCTTGTCTTGCCCGAGCCGTTGTCTCCAAAGATGACTGAGGGACCCTCCTTCTCTATGTAGTTAGATAGAAGGGCTTTGTTCCCAGTCATGTGTCTTGAACATCCACTGTCCAGATACCAGGTTCACTACAAAAAAGTAGGTCATTGCAGACGGCATATACCGTCGCCAATGAGCCTATTGCCGTCGGCAATGAGGTCATTGGCGACGGCATTGTCCGTCGCCCTTCCCGTCGCCGTATGGGTCGTCGCCCCGGTCTCCCGTCGCTCGCCGTCGGCAAGTGTGTCATTGGCGACGGTGGTCATTGCCGACGGCGTCCCGTCGCCAATGAGTCATTGCCGACGGCATGGTCGTCACCAATGGTCCCGTCGCCAATGACCCACTTTAAAAAAAAAATAAAAAAATTGCAAAATTCCCCTGTTCATTTACATATACATTGTACCTGTTGTACCTATTATAAACTAAGAAAAATAAATAATGACAATATACGCATATCAATAACAATCATATATTTTACTATCAACAATTAACATAATTAGATACCAAACTCAAATCTATACAACTCAAAAGCTAAATACATACATGAAAGTCAAAATATAAATATAAACAACTACTGCCCAAGATCAGGAATCTCTGTCCCATCGTCAGTCCCATCCTCCATAGTCTCATCCGCATCAGCTCGGAAATCATCACCATCTCCTCCACGAGCATCACCTGTGCCGCCATCTCCACCTCCACGAGTCTCATCAACAAGACCCTACAAAATTAAAATATTAATAACGGAGTCCCCAAAATATATCATATTTATATTATTTTAGTTTGTGTCAGTTGTAACGCGTGTCAGTATGTCGATAACTAGGCGATAACTCGGTCTCCGTATGCCGGAATCGAGTACCGTCAGTTGTAACGCGTGCCGAATACCTACGCGGTGCTGTGTGTGTGTTTGCGTGGCGTTCGGGTGGACGATGCGTCTTTCGGGCTCTTTTTTGGCTTTTTGGCTAAGTGTGGTTCAGTTTCGCAAACTAGGCGATAACTCGGTCTCCGTATGCCGAAATCGAGTACCGTCAGTTGTAACGCGTGTCTATTACCTACGCGGTGCTGTGTGTGTGTTTGCGTGGCGTTCGGACGGACGATACGGGTTTCGGGCTCTTTTTCGGCTTTTTGGCTAAGTGTGGTTCAGTTTCGCAAACTAGGCGATAACTCGGTCTCCGTATGTCGGAATCGAGTACCGTCAGTTGTAACGCGTGTCTAATACCTACGCGGTGCTGTGTGTGTGTTTGCGTGGCGTTCGGACGGACGATGCGGGTTTCGGGCTCTTTTTCGGCTTTTTGGCTAAGTGTGGTTCAGTTTCGCAAACTAGGCGATAACTCGGTCTCCGTATGTCGGAATCGAGTACCGTCAGTTATAACGCGTGTCTAATACCTACGCGGTGCTGTGTGTGTGTTTGCGTGGCGTTCGGGTGGACGATGCGTGTTTCGGGCTCTTTTTCGGCTTTTTGGCTAAGTGTGGTTCAGTTTCGCAAACTAGGCGATAACTCGGTCTCCGTATGTCGGAATCGAGTACCGTCAGTTGTAACGCGTGCCGAATACCTACGCGGTGCTGTGTTTGTGTTTGCGTGGCGTTCAGACGGACGATGCGGGTTTCGGGCTCTTTTTCGGCTTTTTGGCTAAGTGTGGTTCAGTTTCGCAAACTAGGCGATAACTCGGTCTCCGTATGTCGGAATCGAGTACCGTCAGTTATAACGCGTGTCTAATACCTACGCGGTGCTGTGTGTGTGTTTGCGTGGCGTTCGGACGGACGATGCGTGTTTCGGGCTCTTTTTCGGCTTTTTGGCTAAGTGTGGTTCAGTTTCGCAAACTAGGCGATAACTCGGTCTCCGTATGTCGGAATCGAGTACCGTCAGTTGTAACGCGTGCCGAATACCTACGCGGTGCTGTGTGTGTGTTTGCGTGGTGTTCGGGTGGACGATGCGTGTTTCGGGCTCTTTTTCGGATTTTTGGCTAAGTGTGGTTCAGTTTCGCAAACTAGGCGATAACTCGGTCTCCGTATGTCGGAATCGAGTACCGTCAGTTGTAACGCGTGCCGAATACCTACGCGGTGCTGTGTTTGTGTTTGCGTGGCGTTCGGACGGACGATGCGGGTTTCGGGCTCTTTTTCGGCTTTTTGGCTAAGTGTGGTTCAGTTTCGCAAACTAGGCGATAACTCGGTCTCCGTATGTCGGAATCGAGTACCGTCAGTTATAACGCGTGTCTAATACCTACGCGGTGCTGTGTGTGTGTTTGCGTGGCGTTCGGACGGACGATGCGTGTTTCGGGCTCTTTTTCGGCTTTTTGGCTAAGTGTGGTTCAGTTTCGCAAACTAGGCGATAACTCGGTCTCCGTATGTCGAAATCGAGTACCGTCAGTTGTAACGCGTGTCTAATACCTACGCGGTTCTGTGTGTGTGTGTTTGCGTGGCGTTCGGGTTTTATCTTATGTTTATCTAAGCAATACAATTACAAATTACATAAATATAAAAAGGAAATACATAATTTAATTATTTTTACCTGTCGAATATGTGGTGGGAAGATGTTGGCCAAGACAACTGCACACACGCGGATGGCCTCCTCCCGTACTACACCCATGAGATCGTCAACGGCAGCTGTAGGATCGATAGAGCCGTGGACAACCTCCTGAGCCAGCTGATAGATCCGCTCGCGTGATGGTGCGCCTGACTGCACTACACCGCTTGACATGCACCCCTCTATGATCTGCCGGAAGAAGTCGTCGGATAATGAAGGGCCGGCGCCCGATCCACTCGCACCACTACCTCCAGTGGGAGGGCGTCGTCGAGATCTCGCAGCAGGGACTAGGGTGTAAGCTGGGACATAGGGAATGCCCACAACTCTACCCTTCTTCGGTCCCCCTGTAGCCTGCAGCCAATCCTCTATCTCCTCGTCTGCACGCGTAGACTCGTCTACTGGAGTGTCACCTCTCTGGCTGCTCCGGGCCACTGCAAGATCTTCGAACCGTCGCTGACAAAAAACACAGTAGTGGATGGGATGTTACGCAAAGTATAAAATGAAATAATATAAAAGAATATCCGAATTTTAAATACATATTAAATAAGAGAATTAAATAACTTACAGCAATGCGTTCTGCCTCAGGTGAGATATAACCGCCGTCACCTTTCTTTTGGTGGGCGTGCCACCAAAACTCCAAGCAGGAGGGTGCATGCTTTAAACTCACCTCAAGTCTCTCCCGGTATAGGTCGTACGACTGAGACCCAGTGCAGTGTGGGAGACGACTCTGCTGTCGGGCAGCTGAACGCTGTGCTGACATCTTCTTGAAGGCCTCGCCGTCCCAAATGCTGCACATCTGGTCCCACACTGCAGCAGATATGAAATCTGGCCGGACATCCTTAAGTGTCTGTCCATCAGCCATCTTCGTCTGGGCCTTTTTCTTCCAATCGTAGACCCACTTGTGCCAATTCATCTCTAGGTATCTGTGCAGAACAGTCATGCCATGGGCTTCCTGCCCGTCCTCAAAACGATAATATCTCTGCACATTACACATTAAGCAGTTTAGTAGACAACATAAATCAAAGAGATTACATAAATCAAAGAGGTAACAGCATATGAATGATTGACATCCTACCTTAAATTCAGCAATAATCAACTGACGTGTACGATCATCCACATCTGCCCACCTCATCCACGGGCTTGAGAATCGGTTGCGGACGATCCCAAGCAACGTGTTCCTTGGCGTGGCGTCAAGGATACTACAGTTAAAATTGAAAATTACAAAGAATATATAAGAATTAAATACGATATATTATAGTAATATTATATAGGATTATGAAATTACCTATGAGTCCCAACACGACATATAAGAGGCGCCTGGGGGGGATTCCCTAGCAAGCCACGTGCTAGTCCCCGCGGAGGCCTACGTCGATCACCTATGTATTGAAATACATCAATATTTATATAAACGAATATAATGTCAATACAATATAAATTATACCTGACGATCCCGCCTGATCATCACGCGTAGAATCTCCACGGCCCCCACGACCTGCACGCCCACCACGATCGCCGTGTGGTGTGCGCGCCATATGTATGTATACTGTCAACTAAAAGAATGCAACATACAGTAAAAGAGGGATAACATAGAGGATAACATACAGATACAATTAAAAGAATGCAGCATAAATAGTAACCTACATACAATGTACAATTAAAAGAATGCAACATAAATAGTAACCTACATACAAATACAATTAAAAGAATGCAACATAAATAGTACATACTCATAAAACAACTCAACGCCTTATTTAGTAGATTAATATAAGTTGAAGATAATGATTGCACTACTACAAACTATTACATTTGAATACAACTAAACTGACACAAATAGTACATACTCCTAATCATTTATATCGTCAAAGCCATCAATATCAGAATCGTCATCTTCGAGCAGTAGATCTTCACTATCGTTGTCATCACCATCTTCGTCGTCTTCAACGATTTCTTCAATTATATTTACCTCCTCAACAACATCATCTTCACTTTCGACAGTGATAACATCATCCTCTTCTTCACTAGACTCACTAATAATTGTCACAACAGCAGGTGTGACACTAGTAGACTCGACTTGTAAAGGTTCATCGTCTGGACGAGGAGTTGTGCCTTGAAAACCACGGGCTTTGGTGGTTATAACAGCATGCCATGGGCTTGAAGGAGTCTTAACACTCCGCGCGTAGTACACCTGTGTCGCTTGACTTGCTAAAATAAAAGGCTCGTCCATACCACTCATCAGTCTTAGTTTTGACTTAACATTAACAGTCACCCGTCCTGATTTTTTATCTACTTTAACTCCATTCTGAACATCAAACCAATGACATTTGAAGCAAACTAATTCTTTATGACCCCAATATTTGAGAACGACAACTTCTAGCAATCGTCCATACCAGTCATCCCAAATGTTATCGTAGCAGCTACCTTTCACCACAACACCAGAATCAGCAGAAGCGACTTCCCCAATATCGCAACACTTAAATCTGTAACCGTTGACAATTCAACATGTATAAGTATCTACAGATCTTTCGGGGCCGTCGGCTATAAGCTTTAGTCGATTGTCAGCTAACTCATCAGCGAGGACCTAATGTACATTAACACAACATATTCTAAAGTTAATTACGCCATAAGAATAAGTCTATGATGGTAGATTCATTGAACGTTTAAAGGTTAGACTTACATGATCCTTAAACCATTGCACAAATTCTCCATTTCTCAAATTTTGCAAATCCTCGTCCGATATACTCGGATTCGTTTCACGTACTTCAACATCATATTGACTGCACAACAGTTATATACTCAATGTGTTTGGAAAGGAACTTGACACAATTACACCAGACATATATAGTTATGACTACTTACTTAATGTATGGCGCTACTTCATTCATGTTGACAAGTGCATACAATGTGGCAGCTACATACTCACTATCGGTCAAGAATCGCCTTTTTTTACCGCCGAATGGGCGTACAGGATGACTAAAGGCAGTTAATTCTCCATTTTCCTCGTGCACAACAGCCTGATTCCGACGTAAGCGATTGTGCTTCGTATGAACATTCGGCTCAAAGTACAACGAGCAGAAATTAACAACTTCCTCCATAACATAACTTTCAGCAATCGACCCCTCTACACGGGCTCTATTCTTCACCTTTTGCTTTAGACGTCGCATATACCTATGTGATATATAGATTAACAAAAAAATAATGAACATTTTACCGCATTAAAAACATTAATGTCATTACCTCTCAAATGGATACATCCATCTATATTGTACGGGACCGCCAAACTTAGCTTCGTATGGCAAGTGAATAGGTAAATGCTCCATTGAATTAAAAAACGATGGAGGGAAGATCATTTCTAACTTGCACATTATTTCCACTATCTGCATCTCCATTTTATCTATGTCTTTGACCTGAAGCTCCGTCAAGCATAGATCTCTGAAGAAATTAGAAAGCTCTGTCAGTGCTTCAACCACACGTTTCGGTAACAAGTCGATAAATGCCACAGGGATCAGCTTCTGCATGAATACGTGACAATCATGACTTTTGAGACCCCGAAACTTCAGCTCTTCAACTTTACAACACCTTGCTATATTCGAAGAATATCCATCTGGGAGCTTCAGTCCACTAATCCAATTACATATCAATATCAACTGTTCCCTGGTCAAAGTATATTCAGCTTTAGGCGTTACCGTCTTACTACCCTCCTGATACAGCCACAAATCTTCCCTTATGTTCATTTCTACCAAATCAAGCCTCGACTTGTTGTTGTCCTTTGTTCTACCAGTGGCATCTATGACTGTATAAAAAATATTATCAAATACGTTCTTCTCAGTATGCATCGGATCTAAACAATGACGGATGCAGAGTGTAGCCCAATAAGGCAGGTCAAAGAACATGGATCTGTGTGTCCAGTTGTGAACCTTACCGTAACCATAAGCTCGCTCTAATCTGTGATTCTTCCCTGGAGGTGGAAACTTCAAATGACTAATCCAACTCAACACTGCTGACCCAGAAAGACGGCCAGGTACTTGACGTTTCTCTGTTTTTCGATTGAATTGTCTACTCATCCGTCGATAACGATGTTCAATCGGCAAAAACTGTCTGGATGTTGCGAATAAACTCATTTTCCCCCCATGTTTGAGCCGCACAGCTTTAACTGACCCCATGCACACGGGACATGATAAGCCCCCATGAGTCGACCATCCGCTGATCATTCCTAACGCCGGGAAGTCATTTATTGTCCACAGTAAAGCTGTCCTCATGTCAAAGTTCTGCTTAAGAGATACATCATAAGTTTGAACCCCTTTTTCCCACAACATCTTCAACTCATCAACTAACGGCCTGAGGTATACATTGATTTCTTTACTCGGACTCTTATCACCCGGAATCAGTAAAGGCATGAACATGTAGGGATCTTTCATGCACATCGAAGGCGGGAGGTTATACACCACAATAATCACCGGCCAAGTTGAGTAAGGCTTTGTGTAAGGCCCGTTAAACGGATTAAACCCATCCGTAGCAAGTCCAAACCTAACATTGCGAACCTCTTCAGCAAACGAGGGGTGCTTGTTATCAAAATTTTTCCACTCAAGCCCATCTGCCGGGTGCGTCAGTTGACCTTCGACTATGTCCCGTGTAGAGTGCCACCTCATATCCTCGGCGGTATGTATTGACATGAACAACCGCTGAAGCCTCGGGGCAATGGGAAAGTAACGTAAGATCTTTCTCGGCACGTCTTTTCCCTTTTTCTTGCGCTGTTCACAGTATCTACTTGTACCACAAATATCACACGACCTCTTATCTTTATTGACATCACCGTAATACAACATACAGTCATTCTCACAAGCATCAATCTTCTCATACCCTAGATTGAGCCTTTTGACCATTTTCTTCACATCATAGTACGACTCTGGTAACTTATTGCCTGCAGGTAAACACTCCTTCACAATGCTTAACAGTTCATTAAAACCTCTCTCGCTACAGTCATGCTCATTCTTGAAGTGTAAAAACTTAGTCACAGCAGATAAGACGGTGTGTTTTTCGTGCCCGTCATACAGTGGTGTCGCTGCTTCATGCAATAACTCATAGAAACCCTTAGCCCCATCATTCGGCTCTTGCTCGACGCTACTGCCATCCCTGTCTGTATTCCACTGAAAGTACGAACCAGCAGCTTCGACTATCATGTTAGTACAGTCAAAGTTTTCGTCACCTCTGGATTCCGGTTCTGATTCATGTTCATCCAACCAGGTTTCCCCATGATAGATCCATGTCGTATAACCCTGCTTGAACCCATACGCAAATAAGTCGCACATGACATCACTCCTTTCCTTCCACACTTCATTCACACACCTCTTACAAGGACATCTGATCTCACCGCCGCTGACTTGCTCAAACGCGAAGTTGAGAAACTGTTCAACCCCACTACGATACTCAGAGCTAAGCCCACTCCTATCAGTGGCTACCCTACGTTCCATCCAACTTCGATCAACAGACATCTCGGACAACTGTCTGCTATATATATGGAAAGTTAGACAAACACAATCAAGTCTCCAAGTTAATGTATATGCAAGCTTATGAGTTTCCTAACTTCATCTCCCACTCTAACGGGTCAGGCTTCTATCCCATTCCCGAATGTGTCGCCTCACTGATGCCAACAACTTGAACACATCTTTACATTTTTCAGAATTTTCGGCAGCACCTCCCCATGGTCTTCAAGTACACGAAATAGACTAACAAATCGTAGTCTAAATATGCACCCGAAGAACATCAAGAGATATATACTGACCGAAAATTCAAAAAATATAAAGACGTGCTCAAGTCGTTAACACCGACCTAAGTGAGATCGAAACATACAAGAACAGTCCCAAAACGGGGACTATTTGAGATTCACTCCTACTAAGTGAATCTCAAACGGGTTTCTAAGCTTCCTAAACTATATGAAAATATGCACGTGTCAAGAAATTGAAGTATCCACTAAATAGTAATGATAAATTAAGATGATTATGTCATTTTATAATTGTAAAAAATTGACAATGTCAACTATAAACGAATGTGTTCCAACATATTTTACTCTTACTCATATTTTCTTAGCAACGTACTCGATCAAAAACACTTGACAACTATAAACAAATGTTTTAAATTTTTGCAATGCATTATGTTTTCAATGCCAATCTATTTTGGTGTTTTTAATGCCAACTAGTTTTTGAAAACGAACTAAGCCCCAAACTGTTGGTCGAGACAAATACAGAGCTCAAGTACATAATTATATAATGCAACCTCTATATATTGATCCCAGGTCTACAGTATACACTGAACCTAGGTTAATAACTACACTGAACCACTATTTCATGGCTTTAGTACAATTATTAAATAAAGTAAATAGAAAAAGAAACTTTGAGCAAAACTTTCACATGAGAAAAATCATATACCAGTTTACATACACTAAATGATGAATAAACTAAACTACTTCAAGTTTTATACCCTAATTAAACTAGTAATAAGAATTGAATAAAAACCATAAATATGAATCAACAAGCTGCTATACAAACTGAAAAGTATTGCATTATATGAATATCACCCACATCAAGTTCATCTATTCAACCCACTTAAACAACCCCCAATGTGAAATCAAAGTTACCACTGATAGAATTCTATGTATATGAGCAATAAATCATGTGCAGTGGCTATTAAGAGAAGAAACATTACCTTTACTCTTAATTTGATAGTTGAAGAAGAACAGTGGCCGGCCGACTAGTTGAAGAAGAACAGCGAGTCGCCGTCGGTGAATAGTGGCGAGGAAAGAGGGAGAAGAAACCGACGCAGGCGAGGGAGGAAAGGGACGAATACAATGGGCATTAAAATAATGGAGTCTTCAATTGAGAGGAAAACGACCAAATTGAGAGAGAAAGGAGAAAACGCAGAACACAGAGGGAAAATGAAAAAGAAGACGTTGCCGTCGCGAACCAGGGTTATAAAAAACATTACTCATTCTCGACGGCGATTACCGTCGACCAAGTCCCGTCGCAATTAATTCATTAGCGACGGCTGTGCCGTCGCCAATAAGTTTTATGTCCGTCGCTAATAAGTTTTCCCTCCACCGCCAAAGTTTCGCACCTATTTTTCCTGGGGAAAAAATGTATTAGCGACGGTATTCATTAGCGACGGCAATGCCGTCGGCATTGACAGTATTAACGACGGTTTACGTGCCGTCGCCACAGACCCCGTCGCCAATGACCAATTTCCTTGTAGTGACGTTGTGATCGTGGAGCTCTTTTCCTGTCATAACATTGAACCTTCATTTTGGTACCCATATTTGCATGGGTTCTATTTTGTTAGTACCCTTGGGGACCCAAATCTATTTGATCTTGGGTCTCAAATGCATGGAATTGTAATATCATCTTGTAGCCTTGTGACCTACTTTATTGCACACAAAACACTTAGTGTGATACATGTCTGTGTGTGTAAGAGTTCATTCTCCATTTGGACTTTTGTAGTTATTTAGTCATTCTTCTGTTAAACTGATTTTCCTTCTTCCACATATCCTTGGGTCTCACGAAATGTGAGGAGGGTATCTTACCTCTACTGTACCTTCCCAGTTGGTTCGTAGAGTTGGTTTTATTTAACTCTACGATCTTTAGAGGTTGGTGAGTAGATGATGGGTTACTCTTCTCTTTTCTGAAGCCCAGGCCAGTATGAGATCCTTTACTCCTTGGGGTATGGATGGAAATAGTAGAGAAAGGTTAGGTTGGTTCTTCCTTCTATGAGGATTTCACAAAGGTAATGCTTCTACTAAAACTTGAGGCATTACTAGTGCTAGCTTCCTTTGTCTTTCCCACACATGGCTCTGAAGTGGATTCCCTAAAGCCTAGGCCTGTTCTGTCAAATGCATTTCTCTGACTAGAGAGCAGGAAGTCCATGGATGATTTGTTCCATGTTGAGATAGTCGTTTCTAGTTCCTCAATTTTAGAGGTTAGATTAGACTCTCTTTGTGCATTGAGTTCATTTGTCTGTTTTAAGATCTCATTCTCAGCCTCAAGCTTGGAGAAAAGGTTATTACTTCGAAGGGCTATTTTAAGCTCTTCTTGAACTTTCTTCTTCTCCTCTTGAAGAAGTGAATAATCTTTTGACAAGACTCTGAACCACTTCATATATTGATGTAGATCAGTGGTTATGCCATGCAGTGCAGTTCTTAAGTCTTTTATATCTATATTAGGTGAGTTGAAGTCAAATACCTCATCGAGACTTACATCATGTATGTTGATGTTTTGTTTGTCCTTTGCATGTTTGGCCATTAGGCACAGATTGGCCATTTGTGGTTCTTCTTCATCTCCGGAGTCAGCATTTGAGTCATTATCTGAATCACTCCATGATCCTCCAGCTACCAGGCCTTTGTCTCTCTTCTGAGGCCTTTTGTTGCCTTTGTATTCCTTCTTTGCATGTGATTTCTTCTTTAGTTCTTCTCTGAGAGGTTTGTTGCAGTTGGTAATGAAGTGGCCAGGCTTCTTGCAGTTGTAGCATAGATCATTCATTTGCTCCTGGCTGTTATAGTTTCTGACCTTCTTTGGCTTGCTAGTTTTGCCTTGACGCATGAACATTCTTAGTCTTTTTACCAGCATAGCAAAGTCTTCATCATCGTCTTCGTCATAATCAGAGTCAATCTCAGTGTTGACCTTAGATGCACTATTAATTGCTTTGAGAGAAACACCCTTATCCTTCTTTCTTTCTTCTGATAGGGTTTCAGCTCGTTGAGTCAGCTCCAGTTCGTATGTCAGAAGATTGCCATATAGTTGTTGAACTGTCATCTCATGAAGATTCTTTGACTCTCTAATAGTAGTTGTTTTGGCATCCCACCTGCTCGGTAGGGCTCTCATGAACTTTATGATCAGATCTTTGTTTGGATAGATCTTCCCATATGCTCGTAGAGAGTTGAGCATAACGTTGAATCTCTCATAGGTGGCAATTATGTTTTCTCCTTGAACATGAGCAAACATTTCATAATGCTGTATCAGGAGTGATTGTTTGTTTTCTCTTACTTCTTCCGTTCCTTCGTGCAAGATGAGCAGTGCTTCCCAAACCTCCTTCGTTTTTTTTTTGTTGACAACGTTTTCGAACAAATCGTCTTCTAAGGATTGAAACAAGATGTTCGTGGCCTTCTTGTCAAGTTGGACAGCTCTCTTTTTGTTATCAGTCCATTCTTCTTTGACTTTGATTTATATTCTGTTTGGATCGTCTGTATTTGGTGCAAGCTTTGTTGGAATATAGGGCCCATTTTGAATGGTCACAAATAGATCTTCATCTATTGAGCCCATGTATGCTTGCATCCGAACTTTCCAGTTAGCAAATTTATCTTTATTGCACATTGGTGGCTTGTTGCCTCCTGCAGTTCTTGATTCACTTGGTATGTGTTCCATTGGATCTAATAAAGCTTTATAGGTTGTATAATAGAACCTGCTTTGATACCAATTGTTAGTTCCCGGAGGCACAATAGTTATCTAGAAGGGGGGTTGAATAGATATTTAAAAATCTTTTCGTTTTAACTTGTTAGTAGATAATGATTAAAACTTTAGCGGAATTAATATTAGTTTTAATCTCCCTTAAGATAGTGAGTTTATGAGAGTGAGGCATATATAGCAGTTATAGTAGATATAGCAGTTATAGTAAGAATGTAAAAGACACAGTCCTTTTAAGTGGTTCAGCGCACTTAAAGCTCCTAGTCCACTCTTCTACTCCTAGAGTGGAAAATCTACTAAGGATGTATTTTACACTTTTTGAATCACTTTGATTCCTTCTAGACCAGCAGTCTAGTAACTTCTTAGTTCACTCTTGAACTCTTCAGGTCCAGCAGACTTGGCTCTTTTATAGTTCACTTAGAACTCTTCAAGTCCTTATGACTTGGAACTTTTTCTTCAGTTGATTGGTAGATGTTGAGTTCTTAATGGTTGTTACTCAGTTGTTGTTTAAGCACTTGTTCAAAAGAACTAAGTAGCTGAGCAAGCTTTTCTTTGTCTCAGATTGTAAAGTTGAGCGTTGAGAGTTCTTGTACATTTTTGTTCAATGCTTGCTTACTCCTCTCATCTTCTTTATTTGCATATATGTGATCTTGAAAACTATCTGTTGGATCCATCCGTTGAAGCATTAAATGCGTTTGACCTTTCTGTTCTTTGATGGAGACTTTTCTGCACATCTTCTGAATTGCATTCTGGCCCATTGACACAGCAGACTGCTTTCTCACCTAACACCTGAGAAGGTATTTTCCCCCTTACCAATGGTACTTTCCTTAGCTTCTTCAATACGCTTCTTTGTTACATACTAAGGATATCTCTTATGTCTTTGGGACTGGTGTGTACTACAACGTTTAGAATCCATTCCTCATATGTCGGAGTTTTTCTCCACATAAAGCGTGAGGTTTGATGCTTCTGACATAAGACAGATGATACTCTACGATTCAGATCGTGGTACTCTACGATTCAGATCGTAGTGACTTGTCGCATTGGTGTTTGGTCTGATGCTATCAGCCGAGAGCACTACGATTTCTCTTAAATACTTGCATACTACGATCTTTGCTTTCTTGAGTTGTAAACTCTACATTTCTGAGAGCACACTATGATCTCTGAGTTAGCTCGGCAAATGTTGGTACCACTCTACGATTTTCGAAGAGGCCCTTCAAGGCAGGCACACTATGATTCTTTGAAGCTCCACATTTTTGCCTTGACTTCTACAATCTTTATCAGATTGATGCACTACAAATTCTTCGAAGCCTATTTATTACATCTCAAGAACAACCTAACAGCTTTGATCTTTCTATCTATACATTTATTTTCCAGAATGATACACATTAAGAGCTTAGATCAACCTAACAAATTTGATCTATCACTAAGTCCTTGTATATATATTCCTTGAAGGACTTTACAAATAATCATGAGCATTTATATTTAAACATCAAATCAACATATGCATTCTTCCAACAGAAGCAGTTCCAGTTCCGGAGATAACCCCAGAAAAGTAAGTTCCAACCCCGGAGACAACCATGGAACATTCAATTCTAACCTCAGAGATAACCCCGAGGGAAGCAGTTCTAGTTCCAGACAAAACCACAGAGAAGTTAGTTTTCAATCCCAGAGACAACCCTGGGATGCTTAGTTCCAACCTCGGAGATAACATTGAGGGAATCAGTTCTAGTTCGGGAGATAACCCCAGAATAGTCAGTTCCAACCCCGGAGACAACCCCAGGACACTCAGTTCCAACCCCGGAGATAACCTCGGGAGGTCAAGCACACCTCAGAGATAACCTTGAGAACATTCAGCATTCACAGTAGCCCAATCTCAGAGATAACCCTGAGCAACGGCTGCTACATCAGTGAAAAGTCAGAGGTAACCCCGGTGAATGGCAAAATCATCATTTTGCCACCTCGATACTACATTCACATCATCTCAACATCATTTTAATTAACACTGCATACAGAAGTATCCCACAAGAATCATAGCTCAAATCCCGAGTGACTACTACACAAGACAGCAAATCGGATAAAATTTAAAGACTTGAAGATTCGGTCATGGACCCATCTTACCAGCTTCGTACAACCTCTAATTTCATGTCATTGTGTAGCTCTCGACAACAGATTCCCGGAAAGGTACAACACACTTTTATCGGATGCTCGGATTGAAAGTTATGAAGGTTTTAGCGAATAACGCATAGCCAAAGTGCATATACTTCGAGACGACGAGACCCGCATGGCCCGAGGCAACCCAAGAAGCCGCAAGTAGACCCGCGGCAACCGCAGGTAGACCCGCGGCCATCGGGGTTTTAAATATGAGCTCTTGGCAGCTTATTTGAAAAAAAACGAAAAAAAAAGAGAGAAAACTCTGTCCATTTCAGCTTGTAAACACTTCTATAATGCTATAAACTGAGTGATTTTTCTTTCTAAATACTTGTAAGCTCGTGTTTTGCTACATACAGAAATTTAACCGGTGGAAACCGAGTTTTCAGGAGTTTAAAGCTATCTGAAGTATTCTTGGCTGCCCACTATAAGATATTTTAGATTTTTAAGCTTTTTATCACTTCTGTGTGTGTGTATATATATATATATATATATATGTTGCTTTATCCTCTACAAATTATTATGTGATTTCTCCTTTTTGAACCTGCCACCTCTGTTCCGTTATTCTCCTTAATAAGTTTATATAATGAAGTAATATTAGGTTTAGCTATTTATTAATTAGGTTGCCCCAACAAACTTCTAATTGGGTTAAATTAATATGAAGGCACAAATTTTAACCACAGAATATTATCAATCACTTATTAATATTTATTAGCCCAAATAATTTAAATGACTACTTTGACCCAATTTAAAGCCAAAAAAATTCAAACAATATATTTAAAATACAAACATAAATATTTTTTTCCGGGTATTACACTTATAAATACTAACAACCAGATTGTTCCCAAGATAGATGAGGCTTATCGTTAAAGCGATGCTCAATTAGATAACCTCATTTTCTTGATAGAACTTTCTAAACATTGCCAATAATGTTCAAGCGATAATATAAACACCATAAGATCCTCTAATCTAACATTCACCAACTTGAAATGAATTTAAAACATTAAACAATGTGATAATGATAATGCCATATCATTAATTAATAAACGTCATTAAACTTACTCAGATAATAATACTTTACATCCCCCTACTTTGTCTCAATTTGTACTTTGCATCTTAACTTTTAAATGTAGTTTTACGTTATATACTTGGATGTCGTGATATGTTACATATTTCAAACAAAACATTCTCAAAAATATTAAAGGAGTTATACATGTGCATGGCACATCTTGTATTCACTAGAAAAAACATTGGCACACCATATTTTTTTATATTCTTATATTTATGTGTAAAAATAAAAGAATTATTATTTATGTATGCACATTCATTATATATATATATGGAGAATGGTTGATACCCAAAGTTAGATGAGAGCTCTATTTATCCAACTGTGATCCAGTCGTCTATTCTAATATCCAAAAGCTGATGAAACTCTCATCTTGTGCAGAGCCTAACAAATAGTTGTACGAACGTTGTTTCACTTAATACTCTTGTTTGCACTATAGTTGTGTGGATGATAGTTTCATTAGCATTTAGATCTTTTAATTGATGACTGCATCATAATTGGATGGATATAGCTTCAATCTAACTTTGGCTATATTTATTGTAAGACCCCAACTTTTTATAAATAAAATCGAATTTCTTCTAATTATTATTGTGAATAATAAGGTGTTAATTTGATATAATGCTTTGGTTAGAGTGAAATGTGCAAATTTTGTAAAATAAACAAGTGGTTATAAATTATTCATTGTTTTCGGGAAATATTCGTTTGGTCGTGGAATATTCTTGATGTCGGAGAATATTCGTATGATGGCGCAGCCATTTATGGACCCCATAACGGAAAACGGTCGAATGAAGAAAATGACAAGTTTGAGTTTTTATAAATAACAGCATAATTGATACCGTTAAACTGTTGAAATACCCGGTGATAAAAGTACAGTAATATGCGTGGTTGCATAGTAGCAAGCGGTATTAATTATTGATGCTTACGTGAGAAGTCACTCAGTTATACTCAATTATTGCTGCAATAATTGATGCATATTATCTCACGTTATTTGATTCAATTATTGTCACAGTATCATCTGCATAATATTTTATATTATTTAATTAATAATTGAGACGACAAAGTTATTCATATTATTATTTGCAATATTGACGATGTCTAGAAAGTTTTGTCGAGGAGAGGTTTGGTCACCTAATTGTGCGCCAATAGGGAGAAATCCTTATCGAAAAGCCCCCTCTTTCCTGGGAATAATCTGGTTGTTAAATATTGTGAGTTATAATATTAATGATGAATAATTGTTAATAGATTAAAAATGTGTTTATTAAAGATAAGTGATTTGAGGTAATTATTTATTCAATTTCTGATATAAATAGTGGGGTTTGTTATGAGGTGCTTGTTATAAGTTTAGCTTATTATTCCATGAGGAGATGTGCTAATTTTTCAGACCGTTGATTGAAGATATTATTCTAAATCAATATGGACCGCTGGTGAAAAGTTATAATAGTAAATCAATATGGATCGTTGGTTTAAATTTTTAATAGTAAATCAGTATGGACCGTTGCTTTAATTTTAATAGTAAATTAATATGGACCGTCCGTTTAAATGTAAATTAATCTGGGACGTTCATAAATTAGTTACTATTCAGTCCGTTTTCCTATAAATAGAGGTTCATTCCTTAATTTTTTTTCTTACGAATTCAATGAAACTCTAGAGAGAGAAACCATAGAGAGCAAGAAGAAGAGTATTCTGCTACTACTCTACCTCAGTATTCAATCTTCTACTAAGGTAAGGGATATTAGTTGTTGTATTCATATGGGGTATTATTTCTTTCGTATTCATGAAGAGAGTTATTTTCTTTCAATATTCGTAAGAGTTGTTATTCCATTCTTTATTATTCTGTTGGAATAACCTGTCTACGCGGACTACCGCATGCATGGTGAAATATTTTCGTTATTCCATTCTTTATTATTCTGTTGGAATAACATGTCTACGCAGACTACCGCATGCCTGGTGAATAACACTTCGTATTCAATTGTTATTAAATTATGGAAATGATCTGTCTACGCGAACTACCGCATGACAGTTGAAAATTCATTTACAGTTTCGTATATTTTTCATTTCAGATTCCTAACTCTAAACTTACTACGGTAAGTATTGCTTCTATAATTCCTGAAATGATCAAAAATTCCTTGAGTTTTCTTTTCTGTGTCCAAGTTGTCTGTTATTGTTCCTATATTTGATTGGATCTATGTTTTGAACTTTATTCTTGAATTTTGCTCCACAATTGATTATTATGGAGTATTCTTGAACTTGGATAAACTAAATTATGAATCCCCAATTGTGTCCTTTATCTCACTGGATCTGTTCTTTAAAATATTTTTCATCATCCTCAGTCTTAAATAGTGATACTTGATGAATATCTTTGGTCTGTAGTGCAAAGATGAATGATTACCTGATGAATATCTTTGGCCCGTAGTGCAAAGATGAACATGTGTTGAGATGAGCATAACCAACTGGTGATACAAATAAATATCTTTATCCCGTAGTGCAAAGATGGATATTTGATTCAAAATGTATATTGATTGATGTTACAAGGATAAAATATTGATGATGGACTTTTAAATTCATAGATGATAGTAGATTTCATTCTCTACTTAACTCTTCTAATGAATTGTTATTTTCGCTGCGAGTATTGATCTAAAACTGGTTGTCCATTATATTTTATCTGATTTGTTGAAGGTTAAAGATAATTTGTTATTCATTATCTTAGTCATAATATTCTTTACTGGGCTAGTTGAGCTCACCCTTTTCTTTTTTGTTCTAATTTTCTTCTTAGGAGGAGAGAATATAGCGAGAACTAGTCGGGGTATGGAATGATGGATCAAGATAGTTGTTTAGCAATCCTCACTATTTTGTAAAATAGTGTATCAATAATTGTAATGAGGACTTATTTGAGTTTAAATACTGTCTAGAAGACAATATTTGTATTTAAACTCATAGTATATGTGTTGTCATATTTTGCACGACAATTGTAATAATAAAGTTGTAGTTATTTTTTGTACCATATTTTTGGTGACTCGGAATGGGTGATGTATACCTATTTTGGGGAAGTCACATATATTACTACTAAATAATTAGCATACTAATTAATAAATTCTAGAATTAAAATTAACCAATATAAAAATAATTAACCCACAAATGAATATTACTAATATAAAAATATATTTATGTTGGCAAGTTTAGGTCAATTAAAATGGATAAACAAAATAAATGCTTATTTAATTGCTAATTTTTATATTTAAAAAAGTTTTAGTCGGTAAATTTAGTTTATTAAAAAAATTAAATAGAATAAATATTTAAATTTGTTTGATAAAATAAAAAATGTATTTAATCGGTAAATTCAGTATACTAAAAGTGGTTAAACATATTAAATAAAATGTATCTATTTTGTTAATATATTTTTAACTTTAAATAAAATATATCTACTTTGGGAACAAAGGGATTACCTCCCTAAAGTCTAAAAAGAAAAAAAAAACCTTTGTTTGTTTGCAAGAATTACACTTAAGATATGACTATTAATCATGAATATCTTGTTTGTTTTTAAATTTGAGCTTGAGACTATTAGTCATGAGATTATAAAATAATTTGAGATGTGAGATTATTTAATATCATGTTCTACATGATATTATAATCCATACTGTTAACGCCAAGATCTTTCCTCGCGTCCCAATCGCGTAAGACACGTCCAATCCTGCACAGTAAACACGACAACACCAAAAGCTTGATGGCTTCGACCGTCAGGGGATAGCTCCAGTGTGAGAGTCAGTACAGGCGATTACAAGGTTAACAATGGAGGAAAATAATATCTAGTATCCTGAGAGAGAAAATAAAACTGTTACCTTCCTTTTTGTGTTACTTCTTCGTTTTGTATGCCACTAACCTCCCCTGGCCCACTACCTGCCGCCGACTAAGCCATGTCCAATCCTCATTAAATAAAATGCAGAGATGACTGTCAAAGTTTATTACCATAATCATCACCGGTCAAAGCCCAAGTGGAACCATCCTCATCCAATGGTTCGGCCCAATACTCCATAGGCCTCAAATAAAGATATTATCCACCCACTGGGTTGGCCCAATGAACCGGCCCACTACTTTCAAGACCTACCCATCATGTCTAAAGTATTATGGCCCAACATTGCCCCCCAGTCTTTTATTAAACAAGATGTTTAATGAAAGAGTATAAATGCCACTAGTCCACCATGAAAGAAATCAATGTAAGATCAACAAAGGCCCAAAATATAGCTTACCGAGGCCTATCTGGTGAACATCAAATAGCAACATAAACAAAAACTGGAAGTCCAATCGAGAAGCCCACTCCGGTTAATAATTAAGACCAAAACCGTACGCTACCACTTCAAATTCACCATCACTGCTGGCATTAAATGAGTTATCCTCGAACCTCGTGAAAAGTTGAAGAGACCGCCAGTATAAATAGTTATTTTCACAAAATTTGATAGTTTTACCTACCAATTTGAATTTCAAATGTTTCCCACCTTCTTCCTCCTCCAGACCTCTTTCTTCCAGCAAATCAACATCCATGACTTCTCAAAATTCCGGCGAAGAGGTTCCTCTTTCTGTGACTCCCATCACCTCTATTCCTCCAAGCCCTATCAAAGAAGCTTCGGGTCCAAACCACAAATCTGCTGCTACTCCTAGCAAGAACCCACCATCGAATCCTTCAGAGTTCTTCAAGAGTGAAGAATGTTTCCCCCATGCCAACACTCCTTCTACTGTTACAGAAATCAAGCTGTGTGACATCCAGGCTCGATATCATATTCCGGACACCCACCTGGTAAGGGCTCCAGCTCCCCATGAACGAATGTACCAGCAACCCGAAGGCTGGACCGCCATGCCAGTGACCCTTCTCGAAAAGGGAGATCGCTTACCCCTTCATACCTTCGTTGTCACTTTACTAAGGTCTGTAGGCGTGGGACTTGCCCAGCTTGTCCTGAACTCCTACATACATATCCTGACATTTATTGCTTTCCGCCACGAACAAGGGATTCCACCTGCCGTCGATTTCTTCTTCACCCTTTTTATAGCTGGTAAATCTCGGGAAAAAGGTTTCAAGATGCTGAGCAAACAATCCCCCAAACCTAATGCCAGGTTCGATAAGCGCTCTCTGATGGATACTCCTTCGAGTAACCAGGGATGGCATAAGGAGTGGTTCTTTGTCAAAGGACCCGAAGTCTCCTCCATACCCGACTGGACCATTTCTGATCGTATCTTTGTAAACTTCAGAGATATTTCAAAGGAACGTGTAAGAGAAATGGCGAGCTTTCTAGAGAAGATTCTCATCAAGGAATGGAGCTTCGGACGTTTGAGCAAACAAGCATGGTTGTACGACCATAAATGTAAGTCCCGAGCCCAATTTATTGTATAACTTTACTAATTTCCATCAATAATTTATTCTAAATAATTGTTCTTCATCTTTCGCAGTGTCTCCGATCAAACCGACGTCAATTGACCGAAGGGATCTAGACAGATTTCTTTCAGGTTCATCTTCGTCGACTTCTACAGAAGTACCAATTGAAGAGCCTTCAACTACCAAAGCTCAAGCCACCAAATCAACTCCCACTGAAGGGACAAGCCAACCTCGTCGAAGAAAGCAAGCTGGCCGAAAACCCAAACACCCCCTCACACAGACTTACAACGAGTGCCTCCTCGATACACCCCTTGACTAACGGACCCGAGTCCTTCGTGCCAAAAAGAGAAAAATTCAAATAACTACTCCAGCTGCCAAAGAACTACAAGTACCTCCCACAGAAGCTGATCTTCCGCCGGATAACCCGGTTGAAATCATTGTTTTTGACAAAGAGCCCAAAGAACAAGTAGAACGCACACCCAAACTTGCTCAAAAAAGAAAACTAACCTCTTCAGAATATAGGCCCGAAGCCATGGGATCCCCCACTCTCTGGCCAGAATTCAATGAGAATTTCCCCTCTCAACTCTATAATTCCTTCATCCGTGATACCGATGACCATCGGTTCAGCAACAGCTCTATAATGGACCTGATCGACGAGGGAATGAAATACCAAGCTAAGGTAAGTTGCTACTTAACTTATCCAATTACATCTCGGCCCATCAATTTGAATTAATTGATTAATATTGATCATCTATAGGCAAACGCTGTCTTCGGGCGCCTCCGTCCAAAATACAAAGAAACCGAAGCCGAGGAGGATGCTGCTTAAAGAGAGAATGCCATATTTAAGTCTTCCTCGGCGAAAGAGAGAAGCAATCTTGACATTGCTCTCTTCAATAATGAGTGCTTTCGAAAAGATCTTGCTCAAACCAAAGAAGATTTGAAGACGTCCAAGGCCACTCATCGAGTTATCACCGATATAAATTTTGATCTGCTTTAGAAAAATGAAATTTTGATGAAGAAAATTGATGATTTGGCCTAATCCAACTCAAGCCTGGCGAAGCAAAATAATGATACCCAAGCTAAAGAAGCAAGGTGAAACAACCCGGGTCAAATCCCGAGTCCGGAATAAATCTCGGGTCAAATTCCAAGTCTGAATCGAATCAAATTCATCAAAATAAGGTCTCAAACTACTAGCCCAATAGTATCTTCTTGGGTCATCTTAGCCCACCACAGGCTCCCAAAAGGTCATGACTTGAAGGTACTATTGGTAGTAACTTATTTTCTTATATGCAGACAAATTTTTCCCATATCTTTCGATGTGGGACTGGGGTGTTACAAACTCCCCCACTTAAATTTCTGACGTCCCCGTCAGAACTGATCTCACACACACGGACCAAAGATCTTTGCCTCTCTAGCCATTGTGGGATAATACCGGCTGGCTTCGTGTCCCCACCTCCGGACCTTCATCTCTCCATTGTGGGATAATACCACCAGCCTTCGTGTCCCCATCTCCGATAACCCGATCGGATGACCCGACCTGAGCTTTCGAGAGTCAGCTCTGATACCATATGAAACATCTCGGGTCAAATCCCGAGTCCAGAATAAATCTCAGGTCAAATCCCAAGTCCGAATCGAATCAAATTCATCAAAATAAGGCCTCAAACTACTAGCCCAATAGTATCTTCTTGAGTCATCTTAGCCCACCACAGGCTCCCAAAAGGTCATGACTTGAAGGTACTATTGGTAGTAACTTATTTTCTTATGTGCAGACAAATTTTTCCCATATCTTTCGATGTGGGACTGGGGTGTTACACAAGGCATCTGGCATATTATCAAAAGCTTGAAGATAAACTTCGAGAACTCCTGGCTCTCAGGGACTTGGGCCCACCACTGACTGACTAGCTTGCAAGGAGATTAAAGCAAAGTATAGAAAGTGTGTCGAGCTGAACGATGAAATTGTCCACATGTACTTTAAAGGGTACGAGGTCTGTCGAAGTAAATATAAAGCCAAACTTGTAGTGGCCAAAATAAATCCAGTTCTCCTCGAATCTTCAGATAGAGAAGACGATAAAAATCTTAAAAAATATCGTTCCATCCGTAGCTTTAGGATTCCCTATAAAGACTCATATCTACTTTGTAAACAGTTAGATATCAATGAAATAACTAACAAGTTTTTATCCTTATTACATCTTTGACCATTTCTTGTCAACAATAATTCTCCATCAAGTAACTTGAAAAATGTACAAGCTCTTTCTCAAACTTAACTTAAACTGTTAGTAAACATCTAAGTAAGTTTTATAACAGATAAGATCAAGTAACAATGCAACCCGAACTCAACACTTAAACAAAATCAGGTAATAAAGTAATGCAATACTTATTCGTTACCAAAGTGTGAGGTATAGCTGCATCATTAGGAATTTATTTACCACGAAGGGCCTAACAAATTCACAGGATTCCACCGACAAGATAGGCTACCATCGAATGGTCAGCGAGTCCATCTGGACTTCCTTACACCGATGAAGTTTGTTTACCACGCAGAGCCTAACAAATTCATAAGGACACACCTGCTGAATAGGCTACCATCGAATGGTCAACGAGTCCACCCGAACCTCCTAACACCGATGAAGTTTGTTTACCACACAGGACACAAATTCATAAGGACATATGTCAAATAGGCTACCATCGAATGGTTAGCGAGTCCACCCGAACCTCCTTACACCGATGAAGTTTGTTTACCACGCAGGGCCTAACAAATTCATAAGGACACACATGCCAAATAGGTTACCATCGAATGGTCAGCGAGTCCACTCGAACCTCTTAACACCGATGAAGTTTTTTTACCACGCAGGGCCTAACAAATTCATAAGGACACACCTGCCGAATAGGCTACCATCGAATGTTCAACGAGTCCACCCGAACCTCCTAACACCGATGAAGTTTTTTTACCACGTAGGGCCTAACAAATTCATAAGGACACACCTGCCGAATAGGCTACCATCGAATGGTCAGCGAGTCCACCTAAACCTTTCACACCATATGGAATTTGTTGTGCTGAATCCCCAGTTCCTTCAAGAATGCTTCAAACTTCAATCCCACAAACTGGCTTCTGGCATACTCTTAGGCAAGGGACCCGGTATATCTACCCCCCAGACAGCAAAAGGTATATACCTCTTAGGCAAGGGACCCAGTATAGGAGATAGAATTGAATATAGCTCTTCTGTTGGCTGATGCGGAACTGAACTATTCAGCTAGCACAAATACCTACATGGACTCTCCGAAGGACATCCTGAGTTTCATAGCCAGCGTCGGCTCTGAAGGAAGAACGTCATCTGCCAGATACTCCAGATATGGAGTCAACCAGTAGTTAGAACGCTCAAAACACATCACTGATTCATGTTGGATACTAGGTTGTTGCAGAATCTCCAAATACACAGATCTATCAAAAAGTACTTGCACTCGTAGTAGCCAGCTTTGACAAGGCATCGGCAACGGAATCATCATTGCATTCAACCCCCTCATTGTTGGTTGCTCTGAACCCAAATCTGATGGCATACTGCACCTTGAATCCCCCCGGACTCGTCAAAATAATCCCTGCTCCAATGATGTCTGAAGTAAAAGATCCATCGGCATACAACGTTTGAGAACTCTACTTTTATCGAAGCACTGCAACGGCTTTGTCGGACTCTTCAGCTTCTCCCTAACTATCATCAGCTTATTTCATCATCCCGAAGGACATGGCTTATATAGTAAACCGAGAGCTGCTTACCCCCAACTTCACGCACCAAAACTGCTCCCACTGCCAACGAACTAGATGCCAAATACAAGTACAATATTTCAGAAGGAGCGGGATTCACCAACAAAAGCGCCAAAGAAAGATAGGTCTTTATTCCTTGGAAGGCGTCTTCACATTCTGAAGTACACTAGAACGTCTTAGCATTCTTCGGCCCTTTCTACGTATCAAAGATCGGCAAACATCTTTTTGCCAATTTGGACATAAACCTCCTCAAAGCCTTTTCTGAACAGTCTGGTCCTTTCCATCCTAACCTGCAGCTTTAGACGAATTCTCCGAGGACGAGTATCCATAGGGCGGTGTGCCCTCAGTTGATTCTCGAAAGTGCGACTTTTTGATCTACTTCGGTGGGGAGTTCTGTCACTATAGTGAGAATACTCGAGGAGGTGTACCTTCTTTGCATTCTCAGGCGTATACTCTCTGGACCTGCTTCTTTGTCTGCTTCGACCATAATCCCGAGAACCGATAGGGTAAAGTGCCCTCTTCGGCCTCTCAAGAATATGGCTTCTTGATCTACTTCTACCATGCTCCCGAGAACTGATAGGGTAGAGTGCCCTCTTCAGCCTCTCAAGAATATGGCTTCTTGCTCTGCTTCTACCATGCTCCTGAGAACCGATAGGGTAGAGTGCCCTCTTCAGCCTCTCAAGAATATGGCTTCTTGATTTGTTTCTACCATGCTCCCGAGAACCGATAGGGTAGAGTGTGTGATGCCCCCAAAATAGGTATACATCACCCATCTTAACTCGCCAAATACATGGTACAAAATTCAAATACAACTTAATTATACAACAGTCATGTAAAATACGACAAAACATAATCTAAGAGTTTTAATAAGAATATTGTCATCTAGACAATATCCACACTCAATGGAGTCCTCATTACATTTATTGTCACACTATTTAACAGAATAGTGAGGACTACTAATGCTAACATCTGGACAGTCACTCCGTTCCCCGACTAGTCCCAGTTACGTTCTCATTTCCTGAAGAGAACAGTGAAAGAAAGTGTGAGCTCAACTAGCCCAGTAAGAAATATTATGACTAAGATAATGCAGAATAAATTATCATTATCCTTCAACAGTGTTAAACTGATAAAATATAATAAACATCGAGTTTAACTGCAGCGGAACAATCAATCCATTAGAAGAGTCAAGTAGAGAATAAAATCTACTATCTTCTATGATTTAAAAAGGTTTTTCATCACTTTTATCGCTGAGACTCAGCTTAATAAATAAACCACATCATCCCTGCACTACGACCAAGGATATTCATTAGTATCATGACCACAAATTATCCATGCACTATGGGCTAAGGATATTCGTGTATTCATCAATGGTCATGATCATGCCAACAAATGTCCATCAATGCACTACGGCCAATGAGGACTTTTACCACATCATTTGTAACATTACGGTCATGATTATATCGAATAATCCCTGGTCATAATCATACCAAGTCCATCTATGCACTACAGGTCACAGATGACTTTCAACATATTATAAACATGAGGATGATGACAATGATAAAAGAATTCAATAAAACAAGTTCAAGGATAAATTTGTAAAGATTTATAATTTAATTTATCCAGAAATCAATAACATCCAAATTATCAACATGATACTGCTTTGTGGAGTAAAATTCAAAAATGTTCGAAAGAATATTTCCATGAAAATATATTGGATGAAGCCCAAATATCAAGGATATTCCACTAATCACATGGAGTATAGAATCCAAAATTTTAATCAACTAAGTATAATACAATATATGAAACCGTAAATGGATTTTTACCGCCATGCGGTAATCTACGTAGACAGATTATTCCAACAGAATAATAAAGAATGGAATAACAGAAGAATTCACCAGGCGTGCGTAATCCGCACAGACAGGTTATTCCAATAGAATAATAAAAATAGAACCAGGTCATGCGTAATCCGCACAGACAAGATGTTCCAGCAGAATAATAAAGAATGGAACCAGGTCATGCGTAATCCACACAGACAAGATGTTCCAACAGAATAATAAAGAATGGAACCAGGTCATGCGTAATCCGTACAGACAGGATGTTCCAACAGAATAATAAAGAATGGAATAATAATAAAATTCACCAGGCATGCAATAGACCGCATAGACAAGTTATTTCAACATAATAATGGAGAACGGAATAACAACCCTTATGAGTATTAAAAGAAAATAACTCTCTTCATGAATACGAAAGAATAATACCCCTTACCTTTGAAAAATTGGATACTGAAATAGTGAGGTAGCAGACTTCTCTTCTTCTTTCTCTCTACAATTTCTCTCTATAATAATTGCTCTAAAGATTTTGTGAATTAGTGAGAAATGAAGGAAGAATGAGCTTCTATTTATAGGAAAATATAGTTTCAATAATTGCACGTTTTGGAGCTCGAAATATTATAGTATAATACCTTCCACTTTTTCTTCATTTTTAATTTAGTCCTGCAAGTAGTATGAAACTTGCACCACCTCCCCTAATAGTTAATAATGTGAATTAATTGTTCAATCATGTGACTCAATAGTATAATTATATGAAAAAATTAATTACAATATAGTACCTTCAACTATACCTCCATTTTTAATTTAGTCATGCAAGTATTATCAATCTTGCATCACCTCCCCTAATAGTACATGAATGTGAATCAATAGTACACACATGTGAACAAATAGTTATAAGCATGTTAAATAATAGCAATTAATTGCTCATTTATCTGATTAATTACCTGATTGGTCAATATAACCTCCAGACATCAATTATTATCAAAATAAATATCGATTTCCACTAACATTAATAATCTCAACACAATGGAACTATCAATTTCATCTTTAATCAATACAACTTATTCATCATTAATATTATGACTCACAATATTTAACAACCATGTCGTTCCCAGGAAAGAGGGGGCTTTCCGATAAGGATTTCTCCTTATTGGCGTGCAATTAGGTGACTAAAACTTTCCTTGATAGAACTTCTAGACATTGTCAATATTGCAAATAATAATATGAATAACTTTGTCTTCTCAATTATTGATTTAATAATAATTAATATTATGCAGATGATATTGTGACAATAATTGAATCAATAATATGAGAGATATGATGCAGCAATTACTGTAGCAATAATTTAGTATAATTGAGTGACTTCTCGCGTAAGCATCAATAATCAATATCGTGTGCTACTATGCAACCACGCGTATTACTGTACTTTTACTACCGGGTAGTTCAACAGTTTTAACGGTAACACATTCGCTGTTATTTTTATAAAAAGATAATTCTGTTATTTTCTAACTACGATAATACTTCCGTTGTGGGGTCCACCAATGATTGTGCCGTCATACGAATATTCCCTGTTAAAACGAATATTCCCCGACCAATCGAATATTATATAACCACTTGCTTACTTTGCAAAATTTGTAAATATTACCCACAACTATAACATTATATCAAATCCACACCATAATATTCAAAAATATATTTCGAGAAAATTATTCTTTATTCATAAAAGTTAGGGTCTTACAACCTCCCCTTCTTATGAAATTTCATCCTTGAAATTAAGGTACGTACCTGGTATATCGAAGAGGTGAGGATACCTTTATTTCATTTCAAATTCTAACTCCCGAGTCATTTCTTCAACATCGTGGTTTCTCCACAAAACTTTGACTTGAGGTATAACTTTAGAGTGTAGAATATGATCCTTCTTATCCAAAATTTTAACAGGTAACTCTTCATACGTTAAATCTTCCTCTATCTCATCTGGTTCTAATTCAATAATATGGTTCGGGTCTTTCACATATTTATGTAACATAGATATGTGAAAAATGTTATGAGCACGAGACATACTTGGCGGTAAGGTGAGTCTATAGGCCACAGTCCCTACTCGATCGAGGATTAAAAATGGGCCAGTGAATCGAGTGTTGAGCTTTCCTCTCTTTCCAAATCTCGTAACTCCCTTCCATGGAGCAACACGTAACAACACATGATCTCCAATATCGAATTCCACGTCCTTTCGATGAAGATCAGCATAACTCTTTTGTCGATCTTGTGAGGTTTTTATACGTTGTCGAATCGTTTGAATCTTTTCCGTAGTCATACGTACCAACTCCAGTCCCAACAACGTTGCTTCACCCACCTCATCCCAGCATACTGGAGAACGATACTTTCTTCCATACAACGCCTCAAATAGAGCCATGCCAATACTTGTTTGATAACTATTGTTGTAGGAAAACTCCACCAATGGTAAGAACTTGTCCCAACTTCCTTTGAAGTCAAGGACACAGAGTCTTAATAAATCTTCAAGAGTTTGAATAGTCCTCTCCGACTACCCATCCGTCTGAGGATGATATGCAGAGCTAAATCGTAAATCCGTGCCCATAGCTTTTTGCAAACTAACCCAAAATCTTGAAGTGAATCTTAGGTCTCGATCAGAAACTATGGATACCGGCATAC
This sequence comes from Panax japonicus, assembly GCA_020205505.1. Taxonomy (NCBI): domain Eukaryota; kingdom Viridiplantae; phylum Streptophyta; class Magnoliopsida; order Apiales; family Araliaceae; genus Panax; species Panax japonicus. The sequence goes on from CM035105.1 coordinate 36,646,298, forward strand.
CATGCAGTCTTACAATCTCGTTTATGTACATACGAGCAAGACGATCAAGTGTATAAGTTTCTCGTATAGGTAGGAAATGAGCAGACTTGGTCAATCTATCAACAATGACCCAAATTGCATCTATGCCTTGAGAAACCTTGGGAAGACCAGTAACGAAATCCATGGTAATGTTCTCCCATTTCCATTCTGGAATTTCAAGTGGTTGCAATGGACCTTTTGGTACTTGATGCTCCTCCTTGACTCGTTGACAAGTTAAACACCTTGAGATAAACTCTGCTATCTCTCTCTTCATATTGCTCCATCAAAATATATGTCGAAGATCACGATACATTTTGGTACTCCCATGATGGATTGCAAACGGTGTGTTGTGTTCCTCCATCATGATTTTATACTTTAAATCAGGGTTGTTAAGAACACAAAGTCTGGAGTTGACTCGAAGTATTCCTTCTTCATCGATTCTTGCTTCCGGCATAGCACCTTCTTTCACTTTCTTCCTCATACGCATCAGCTCCAGGTCTATAGCTTGAGCAGCTTTAACTTTATCAATTAAAGTTGGTTCTACTCGTATATTCGCCATCATCACATGGGTCCCTTGAGTCTTTAACTCTATCTCCATCCTTTGTAAGTCATATAAAATGGGCCTTTGCGTTGACAATAATGCACTCGTACCCGCATATGATCTTCTACTCAATGAATCAACTACTATGTTCGCTTTTCTAGGATGGTATTGAATGGTATGATCGTAATCTTTCAAACTCAAGCCATTATCATTGCCGCATGTTGAGTTCCTTTTTAGTGAAGAAATATTTGAGGCTTTTATGATCCGTACAGATCTCCACCTTCTCTCCATACAGGTAATGCCTCCAAATCTTAAGTGCAAAAACGACTGCTGCCAACTCTAGATCATGAGTAGGATAATTCCTCTCATATTCTTTGAGTTGTCGTGAGGCATAGGCTATGACTTTCCTGTGTTGCATGAGAACATATTCTAACCCTTTGCCTGAAGCATCACTGTAGATGACAAATCACTCAAAGCCAGATGGTATTGTTAGAACAGGTGCTGAAATGTGTCTCCTCTTGAGTTCTTGAAAACTCTTCTCACATTCCTCGCTCCAACCAAATTTTGTATCTTTTTGAGTCAGCTACGTTAATGGAGTAGCGATTCGAGAAAACCCTTCTATGAATCTCCAATAATAACCAGCTAAGCCGAGAAAGCTACGTACTTTGGTCACTGATTTTGGTTGCTCCCAGCTTTGAATTGCTTCAATCTTTGTCGGGTCAACAGATATCCCATGATTTGATATCACGTGCCCAAGGAATGCAACTTCCTCAAGCCAAAACTCGCATTTCTTTAACTTGACATATAACTTGTTTTCACGAAGCTTTTAGAGTATCAGCCTCAAGTGTTGCTCATGGTCTTCACGGGTTATGGAATATATGAGGATGTCATCAATAAAGACGATCACAAAGTGATCCAAATATTTCTTGAATACTCGGTTCATCATATCCATGAAGGCAGCAGGAGCATTAGTCAATCCAAAAGACATGACTAAGAATTCATAATGCATGTACCGAATTCTGAAACCAGTCTTTGGAATGTCATCGGTTTTAATCTTCAACTAATGATATCCAGAACGAAGATCAATCTTTGAAAAGAATTTGGCGCCTTGTAACTGGTCAAACAGGTCATCAATACGAGGCAACGGGTACAAATTTTTTATGGTGACATGATTCAACTCCCGATAATCAATACAAAGTCGCATACTTCCATCTTTCTTCTTCATTAATAGAAAAGGAGCACCCCAAGGAGACGTACTAGGACGAATGAAACCGATGTCTAACAATTCTTGCAATTGGGTCTTTAACTCTTGAAGTTCAATAGGAGCCATTCGATATGGGGTTTTGGAAATGGGTTTTGTACTGGGTTCAAGGTCGATAAAAAATTCAATTTCACGCTCTGGGAGTAGGCCAGGAAGTTCTTCAGGGAATACGTCAGGAAATTTATTAACAATAGAAATATCTTTCAAATCTGATGTATTTTTGTTTAAATCTATGACATGAGCTAAAAAAACTTGACCTCCGTTTTTTAATAAACGAATAGCTTTATGGCTTGAGATGACCGTGATTGAATTTAATGGTTTGGTTGCTTGAATTCGCATAATAGGTTGATTAGGAATATGAAAGCTAACAACCTTACGAAAATAATTAATTTTAGCATGATGAGTAGTTAACCAATCAATCCCTAGAATCACGTCAAATGCAAGTATTTTTAAAGAAATAAGATCGACAGGTAACGTGCGGTTACCAATTTGAATCAAACAAGACTTATAAACAGTGGATGTAATGAAGGTTTCTCCCAACGGAATTTCAACCGATAAGTCAAAGTCTAATTTCTCCGCAGTCAAATTTAAATGTTGAGCGCAAGTAGGAGAAATAAAAGAATGGGTAGAACCGATATCAAATAAGGTATAGACTTCGCTAGAGTTTATGATAAGCTTACCCGTGATGATCTCGTTCGGGTTCCTTGCTTTCTGGGAGGTTACGAGAAACGCTCTCCCTTGAACTACAGGCTTTGACTTTTCTGGGACGGCCTTTGGTGCCTCCATCTCAGCTGGACTTGTCTTTGGTGCACGAAAAAATCGGGTTAGGTGACCTTCTCTTCCATAATTATAATATGCTTTGGACTGCATCGCACAGTTTGGACTGATATGTCCCTCCCCTCCGTATATGAAGCATATGATAGGTGGTCGTTCTCCTTCCTTAACAACGGGTACTGGTGCTGACGTCTTTCCATCATTGTTGAATCTCCTTTTCTTGAAATGTCCATTTTTACTGTCTTGGCCATGATTACCATCGAAGTGGTTACCATTTCTGGCATGTTGATTCCCTCCACGTTTGTTGTCACTGCTTTGATGACTACTACCACTGATATTATCATTTTGTCGCCTACTTTCTCTTGGTTGAGTTGACTCGTTATCGCGCTCCAATAACTGAGTCATATTAACAACATCTGAATACAAACACAGTTTGTGAGAAATTAAGTATTTACGTATCTCAAGTTTCAAACCTCTTAGAAACATCCGCGTCATTCTCTCTTCATTATCAACCAAGTGAGACGCAAACCGGGACAACTCGGCAAACTTAGCTTCGTACTGCGACACGGTCATATTGTTTTGCTCCAACTTGATGAACTCTACCTCTTTCATGTGATGAATACTTTCGGGAAAGTACTTGTCGTTGAATAGTTCTTGGAACTTCTCCAATGACATCTTCAGTGCGACAGGTTGAGTACGCTTTATCGATTCCCACCAGTAATTTGTCTCTCCTAGCAACATAAAGGTGGCAAATGGAACCTTTTGCTCCTCGGAGCATCCCAAAACATCAAATATCTTGGTGATCTGCTTTATCCACGCTTCCGCCTTAAGTAGTTTTGGCTCTCCAAAAAACACCGGTGTTCCCAGCTCCTTAAACTGTTTAGCGGTGACCGTCCGAGAGTTTCCAGTGTTTCCACCTACATTTTGGACAGGAGCCGCTCTCGCCTGAAGTTGCATGAATTGCATAAAGCCTCTGAACATTCCATGGTTCATCATTTGGTCAGTGTTGTTATTTGCATGAGGATTGACGCCTTCCTTATGCACATTATCTTGATTATTGATCTGTGGAGACTCAACGGTCTCCTGTGCTCCATTGTTATTATCAACATTCTCGGATGTCATTTTCAAATACTGCCACAAAATAAGGGTTAATTGACATGTCACATATTATCTTTATACTCTGACCGACCAAATAACTATCAAATAAACTTAGGTAGGTCATACTAGCGAAGGAATTTCCCGTCTCTCCCCTCCTAGTTCTTGTCTCACATCTCAGCCAGGGATCATATCCCTAAGCTTTGATACAAACTGTGACGCCCCCAAAATAGGTATACATCACCCATCTTGAGTCGCCAAATACATGGTACAAAATTTCAAATACAACTTAATAATACAGCTGTCATGTAAAATACAACAAAACGTAAACTGAGAGTTTTAATAAGAATATTGGCATCTAGACAATATCCACACTCAAAAGAGTCCTCATTACATTTATTTTCACACTATTTAACAGAATAGTGAGGACTACTAATACTATCATCTGGACCGTCACTCCGTTCCCCGACTAGTCCCGGCTACGTTCTCATTTCCTGAAGAGAACAGTGAAAGAAATGGTGAACTCAACTAGCCTAGTAAGAAATATTATGACTAAGATAATGCAGAATAAATTATCATTAGCCTTCAACAGTGTTAAACTGATAAAATATAATAAACATCAAGTTTAACTGCAGCAGAACAATCAATCCATTAGAAGAGTCAAGTAGAGAATAAAATCTACTATCTTCTATGATTTAAAAAGGTTTTTCATCACTTTTATCGCTGAGACTCAGCTTAATAAATAAACCACATCATCCCTGCACTACGGCCAAGGATATTCATTAGTATCATGACCACAAATTATCCATGCACTACGGGCTAAGGATATTAGTGTATTCATCAATGGTCATGATCATGCCAACAAATGTCCATCAATGCACTACGGCCAATGAGGACTTTTACCACATCATTTGTAACATTACGGTCATGATTATATCGAATAATCCCTGGTCATAATCATACCAAGTCCATCTATGCACTACAGGTCACAGATGACTTTCAACATATTATAAACATGAATATGATGACAATGATAAAAGAATTCAATAAAACAAGTTCAAGGATAAATTTATAAAGATTTATAATTTAATTTATCCAGAAATCAATAACATCCAAATTATCAACATGATACTGCTTTGTGGAGTAAAATTCAAAAATGTTCGAAAGAATATTTCCATGAAAATATATTGGATGAAGCCCAAATATCAAGGATATTCCACTAATCTCATGGAGTATAGAATCCAAAATTTTAATTAACTAAGTATAATACAATATATGAAACCGTAAATGGATTTTTACCGCCATGTGGTAATCCACGTAGACAGATTATTCCAACAGAATAATAAAGAATGGAATAACAGAAGAATTCACCAGGCGTGCGTAATCCGCACAGACAGGTTATTCCAATAGAATAATAAAAAATAGAACCAGGTCATGCGTAATCCGCACAGACAGGATGTTCCAACAGAATAATAAAGAAAGGAACCAGGTCATGCGTAATCCACACAGACAAGATGTTCCAACAGAATAATAAAGAATGGAATAACAACAGAATTCACTAGGCATGTGATAGACCGCACAGACAGGTTATTCCAACATAATAATGAAGAATTGAATAACAACCCTTACGAGTATTGAAAGAAAATAACTCTCTTCATGAATACAAAAGAATAAAACCCCTTACCTTTGAAAAACTGGATACTGAAATAGTGAGGTAGCAGACTTCTCTTCTTCTTTCTCTCTATAATTTCTCTCTATAATAATTGCTCTAAAGCTTTTGTGAATTCGTGAGGAATGAAGGAAGAATGAGCTTCTATATATAGAAAAATATATTTTCGATAACTGCACATTTTGGGACTCAAAATATTACAGTATAATACCTTCCTCTTTTTCTTCATTTTTAATTTAGTCCTGCAAGTAGTATCAAACTTGTACCACCTCCCCTAATAGTAAATAATGTGAATTAATAGTTCAATCATGTTACTCAATAGTATAATCATGTGAAAAAACTAATTACAGTATAGTACTTTCAACTATATCTCTATTTTTAATTTAGTCATGCAAGTATTATCAATCTTGCACCACCTCCCATAACAGTACATAAATGTGAATCAATAGTACACACATGTGAATAAATAGTTATAAGCATGTGAAATAATAGCAATTAATTGCTCATTTATCCAATTAATTACCCGATTAGTCAATATAACCTCCAAACATCAATTATTATCGAAATAAATGTCGATTTTCACTAACACTAATAATCCCAACACAATGGAACTATCAATTTCATCTTTAATCAACGCAACTTATTCATCATTATTATTATAACTCACAATATTTAACAACCAGGTCATTCCCAGGAAAGAGTGGGCTTTCCGATAAGGATTTCTCCTTATTGGCGCGCAATTAGGTGACCAAACCTCTCCTTGATAGAACTTCTAGACATTGTCAATATTGCAAATAATAATATGAATAACTTTGTCATCTCAATTATTGATTTAATAATAATAAATATTATGCAGATGATACTGTGACAATAATTGAATCAATAATATAAGAGTTATGATGCAGCAATTACTGTTTGAGTATAATTGAGTGACTTCTCACGTAAGCATCAATAATCAATACAGTGTGCTACTATACAACCACGCGTATTACTGTACTTTTACTACCGGGTAGTTCAACAGTTTTAACGGTAACACTTTCGCTATTATTTTTATAAAAAGATAATTCTGTCATTTTCTAACTAAGACAATACTTCCGTTGTGAGGTCCACCAATGATTGTGCCGTTGTACGAATATTCCCTGTTAAAACAAATATTTCCCGACCAATCGAATATTATATAACCACTTGCTTACTTTGCAAAATTTGTAAATATTACTCACAACTATAACATTATATCAAATCCACACCATAATATTCAAAAATATATTTCGAGAAAATTATTTTTTATTCATAAAAGTTGGGGTCTTACAGAGTGCCCTCTTCGGCCTCTCAAGAATATGGCTTCTGGGTCTACTTCGGTCCTGAGAACGGCCTCGAGACATGTCTTCAAAGTGTACAAACTTCTTTCCAACTTGAACGCTCTATCAGTCTGACCATCTCGGTGTAGGGTTCTAAGTAGTATGCTTTCTACCCTTTTCCGATCCTGATTAGGTCTTTTGCTGGCAGTACAAATTAATCTTCCTTTGACATGACCACAAACTTTTGCATGAGAGCCAAAGACGAACTTGCAGCCATCGATTGTCTCTCAGGGGTAACCGTTCTACTCTTCACCATACTTGCTGACGTAGAACAATCAAAATATATGATTGAAAACTCAAGAACACTAGAAAACAACCCTCCTTCTAGCGTCAATATTAACGCCAAGATCTTTCCTCGCGCCCCAATCACGTAACACACGTCCAATCCTGCACAGTAAACACGACAACACCAAAAGTTTGACGGCTTCGATCGTCGGGGGATAGCTCTGGCGTGAGAGTCAGTACAGGCGATCACAAGGTTAACAATGGAGGAAAATAATATCTAGTATCTTGAGAGAGAAAATAAAACTGTTACCTTCCTTTTTGTGTTACTTCTTGGTTTTGTATACCACTGACCTCCCCTGGCCCACTACCTGCCGCCGACTAAGCCCTGTCCAGTCTTCATTAAATAAAATACAGAGATGACAGTCAAAATTTATCCCCATAATCATCACCGGTCAAAGCCCAAGTAGAACCATCCTCATCCAATGGTTCAGCCCACTGTCTCGGCCCAATACTTCATAGGCCTCAAATAAAGATATTATCCACCCACTGGGTCGGCCCAATGAACCTGGCCCACTACTTTTAAGACATACCCATCATGTCTAAAGTATTATGGCCCAACACCTACCATTTGAGATTAAAAATTGATAGACAGAATTAACCTCAACCTTAATTTATTCTCATTTCCCCCTTTTATTCATAACCTCAATCTATTTCGGGCCTTTCAATTTCAGCCTTAAGCCACGAGGCGAATTCCTATAAGGGCCAAATAAATTTAACCTGTTTTAAAAAATGAAAAAAAACAAAAAACAAAATAAATTAAACCTGTTTTAATTTATTTTTGTTTTTGTTTGTTTTGTTGTTTTAATTAAACCTGATTAATTTATTTATTTGTCTAAATAAATTTAACCTGTTTTAATTTAGTTGGTGTTTTATTTAACCTAGTTAACTTTGGCGAATTCTTTATTTTTCTTTCCTTTTTTTGTTTATGGACCTATTTTTTTAAGAGTATATAAATTGATTACATTATATATGATCAATTATATGCTTGTTTTTCAAGTATGTTGTGACACCCCCAAAATAAGTCCAATCCATCCAACCTATTCTGAGTCGCCAAATACATGGTACAGAAAATAACTACAACTTTATTACTATAATTGTCGTGCAAAATACAACAACACATATACTATGAGTTTTAATACAAAATGTGACTCCTATCCCAATTATGGACAACACCTCACATTGATACATTACATAAAGGTACAGTCAATAACTGTTTTAAAAATTAAAATCTTTGGGAAGTTCTCAAGGAAACTTTCGTACATGGGAGACCATGCGTCTAGGTTATGATAGATATCATATATCCACAGAATTATCATTGGTTGACCCAATAGACCCCAAAGAAAAACGAGAAGATTACTATCATATTCTTTCCAATGGTGAGTCTTCTCCTGACATATCATTATCTCCACTATCTCTAATTAAGAGTTATACTTCAACCAAATACCAAGATTATATAGGTAGTGCTCGTAGATATACTCAGCAAGTGGATGTGCACAACCCTGTCTTATGATGACACGAGGTTGTATGTCATTAGACATTTTGTATGATAGTGACAAAACACCCTTCCAACGTTGGGTTCGCCTCACCCTGTTTGATTCACCAAATATAACTACTAAATGATGTATAAAATACAACACACTTTTTTATACTGTTTAGGGAGAACTCCACAGCTAGAGACCACCGTTCTATTCCCTTGTTACCCCCGCTCGACCCAGCTACACTCTTATTACCTTAAAGGAATTGTGAAGTAAAAGGGTGAGCTCCACTAGCCCAGTAAAGAATATCATAACTAAAGATAAAAAAATTATCAATAGCCTTAAACAGTAATAAATCAGAGATTTAGAACATATGGTAGATGATAAAAAAATTCAACCATAGTTACAACGGAACGAGCAATCCATTAGAAGTGTCAAATAGACCATAAAGTCTATTATCTTCTCCATGTTAAAAATCCACCAACAAGGTTTTATCCCTGTAACATCAATCAACAGTTCTGATCCACAATCATGTGAAAAACTCATAATCATAATTGTGGTTCTAAATTCCTCTTCTCATCCAGGACGAAGATAATTTTCATCACATATCTTTACCTGAAACATCGAAGCTCATGGTTATACCAAATCACAATTCATGTTCATAATCATACTAATAAATTCATCTTTGCACTACGGGCCAAAGATATTTGTCAACAATTCATCTTTGCACTACTAACCAAAGATATTCAATCACAGATCATCTTTGCACTACAGGCCAAAGATATTCAACAACAGATCATCTTTGCACTACAAGCCAAAGATATTCAACAACAGATCATCTTTGCACTACAAGCCAAAGATATTAATATCTTAAAGAAATATATAATCATTTCAGAATCTATATAAATAATAATTATAACCATGTTGATCAATTCACCTTTGCACTTAAGCTAAAGATATTCAATTATAAATTCAATGGTCATGATCATACCAGTCAACAATTCAACTTTGAACTACTGGCCAAAGAGAACCCATAGGCACGATCATACCAATAATCTACCCATCTTTACACTCAAGTCAAAGAAAAATTTCATCACCAGGATTATAAAAATGTCATATATGATAATAAAAATAATATGATCAACATCTGCATTTCATTTCAAGAGTAAGATTCATAAATCAACGATAATTTGGTCAGAAAAAGAAACTAATTTTGTCGTGAATAGTGTCCCATAAATAGTAACCCGTGAATAGTAACTCATGAATAGTAATTCATGAATAGTAACTCCGACATAAAAAAGTAGAAATTCCACAATAAAATACATACCAATATTTCGGTATAATGATAATGAAAGAATAACATTTCTTAAACTTATAAACAATTTATTTTAATTTTTTACACTTAACTAAATAATTCATTTAATCATCCTAAAATGCCAAACTCATAAGATTTTATCACCAATAACCAAAACTCTCATCCAAAATCTGCATATACCTTATATAGGATTCTCAAGCCATAAAATACTATTTTTTAATTTTCTTACCTCACATAACATATATAATTCATTTACTCATATCTAGTCTATTTTCATGAAAAATACCAAATCAGTACAAACAAATTTTCTTTTCTGAGATTTAGCAGAATATAGTCCCATATTGAACATATATTTTTCTCGGAATTTTTAAAATTCATTTACTATTTTTCTCATGGCCAAAACAGCCGAATATTTAGACATTTATCATAAATTGTACTTTTGTCCAAAAATTCTAAAATTTACAGAGTATACTTCTATCATATACATGTACTCTCAATAAAAATTTCACTAATTTTGGAGTTAACCACAAGGAGTTATAAGGGTTTACTTTTAAAATAGTCTTTTACCATAAAATTCATAACTCCAAATCTATACATCCAAAAATTGCTTTTTTTGGACACAATCTAAAATAATCGTCAAACTATCATTTCAAATTTTTCCAGAATTTTTGAGGGTCAGAAAAATTACGAAACTGAAAAACATAATAACTCTTATAATCCCTTACCTCAAAAGAGCAGTATTTCTGACTGGAATATCGGTATAAGGCTGAAGGAAACTTGCACTGATAAATAAAAACTCACAAAGTATCTAAATACTCACAAAATACTCTCGATAATATAGAGAGAGAAAGAGAGAAAGCTTATGTTTCTGGTGTGATTTTTAATTCTAACTTAGCCCTCTATTTATAGGAAAATGTTAGCACGCTGAAGCAGACTTGACATGCTACCTGATGTCTTTACCTGCTACTATTTTCACCTGCCACATTTGAAATAAAATTCAGCACATTTCTTCACCAACCACAAGTGGGGCCCACTCAATTCTAGAATTTTCTACAAAAAATCATTTATAAACCTAATTTCCGAATCAGTCACCTCTTAATATTCATAACAAATTATACGTTCATTTTTAACAGTTCAAAATTTGTGGACATATACTTAACTTATATATGTATAAAATATCCAAAAATCACAATGATCCAACGGTCCGATTAAAAATTATAACTCACGCAATATATCTCAAGAACACTGGTTTGATTTTTAATACCTCCATTCAGACAAAATATTGATAAAACACATCAACATTAATTTCTTCATTTATAACCACATAAATAAATCCATCATTTATATCAACATAAAATAAATATTTCCTTATCATATAAATCAATAATTAATTATTCACAACTAATATTACAGAATCACAATTATGACAACCAGGCAGTTTCCAGGAAAGAGGGGGCTTTACGATAAGGATTTCTCCTTATTGGCGCGCAATTAGGTGACCAAACATCTCCTTGACAGAACTTTCTAGACATTGCCAATAATGATATCTCATAATATTATTCAAATAATATGAATTATTGATCCGATAATGGGAAATAATGTTCAGTGATAATTATTGAAACAACAATAATATAAAATATCAACGCAGTAATTATTGAACCAATAAAATAAAATATTGAACAGTAATTACTGTAACAATTATTGAGTAGTGCATTCTTACGTAAGAATCAATAATTCAAAAATACTATGCAAAATTGTGTGCTACTGTGCAACCACGCGTATTACTGTATATTAACCACCATGTAATCCAATAGTGTTAATAGTAACAATTACGCCGTTATTTGTAAAAACCCAAATTTATCGTTTTCTTTATCCGACAGTTATTCTGTTATGGGTGATGAGTAGGTTTTATACCTATGAATCTGATATTATTAAACTTAATTATTGTTATATTTAATTGTTTTTTAGGGTCTTTTTATGTGTTCTGTGTTTATTTGTTGTAGGTTGGAGCTGGAGGGACAAATTGGTCATTTCGGAGAAGAAAAAGGTCAAAAATCATGAAAATTAAAGCTGAGTGGCATTTCTGTAAATAAGAGGTCCTGGCCAAGCGCCTAGGCGCTTGGAATTGCACTATGATGAGCGCCTAGGCGCTCATGTGCGTAGAGAGTTGCGTTTTTCAGCTGTCAAGTGGGTTTTTGAAGCCAAATAGGAGTCTGAATGAGGGCTGAGACCAATACAAGTAGGAGAGGACTCTAGAAAAGCAAGGGGGATGAATTTGGCAAGGAATTAATCAAGTTTTCAAGAGATTTGCAGAGAGAACAAGGAAGAAAAACACGAAGGAGAATTGCAAAGGCTGAAGATCTAAGAGAGAGTTTAAGAGCAAATTCAGAGTTTCTTCTTCTCTTCTCTATTTTTTTTCTTTTGTAACTATCTGGGATGTTTGGTTTATTAACTTGGATGATGTTTTTCTTTATTACTATCATGAACTAAATTTTAATTAAGATTGCAACGGAACTTGGTATGTAGTTTAAATTGCAAGCTTCCCATTGGATGAAAGTTAGTTTTTATTGAATTGTTTATTATATCTTATGCTTATTGATTAATTGCCTGATCAACAATTACTGTGATAATCTATATAAAATTGGAAGATGGAGTATAGATTGAGATCTTGATATGATAACATCTGTTCATATAATCTGAATAGGGTTAATATGATTAGCATGTAGGATAGGAATATACCTATGTGTCTTTTGTATCCATTGAAAGAATTTGTGCATAAACCCTAGTTAACTTGATTCACATAGGAATATAGTGAGTTGATTAATTGGGGTGTTCCTTGTAATTCTGCATCTTAAAGATTGGATTTAGGAGGATTTGTTCACGTGTCTTTGGAAGAAGAGCGTGAATATTTATAAAGCATTCTTGGATAACAATTCATATTAATTGATTTAATTTAAATGGGAAGTAAGTTAGTTTAAATGAAATACCAAGGGAAATTGTAATCTTAACCTGTTAAATCTGCAGTTATTCTTGTGAAATTCTTATTTTAATTATTAGTTTGTTAAGTTTAAATTTCAAATCACAAACAAAATTTTCTTAGTTTAAAGTAGGATTAATTGCATTAGAGTTAGTAATTGATAAATATTAGTCTATTTCCTCGTGGGAACGATATCCTTGCTTGCTGAATATTACAATTGAACGCGTATACTTGCGTGATAAAGTGCTATTAAAAATTTAGGCAACAAGTTTTTGGCGCCGTTGCCGGGGAAATTAGTTTAATATTTTGTCATTATTGATTTTTATAGCGTTAATCTTAATTTGAACTTTTTCTATTCTGTTCCATTCAGGTGCTTTTGACTAGTTTATGCAAACGCGATCGAAGAAGCCAGATTTATTGCCTCACGAGGACGACATCGAGAAAAGATTTCAGCGGTTGCGTAAGTGGGTTAAGGAAACCAAAGAAGCATTTGATAAGGAAGATACTATGGCTGAAGAAGAGCAAAAAGCACTGCGGGATTATGCTACGCCGCGGGTTACTGAAATTCAGTCGAGTATTACGAGACCTGCCATTACTGCTACAAGTTTTGAGATAAAACCGGGGATAATACAGATGATTCAAAATTCATGTCAGTTCGGAGGGTTACCAAACGATGATCCGAACGATCACATAGTCAGCTTTATAGAAATCTGCGATACTTTCAAGTACAATAATGTGTCAGAGGATGCAATAAGGCTAAGGCTATTTCCATTTACTCTCAGAGATAAGGCTAAGAGTTGGCTCCATTCACTACCACCAGGCTCGATCACTACATGGAATGATCTAGCCCAGAAATTTCTTGCAAAGTTTTTCCCGCCTGCAAAAACAGAAAAGTTGAGGAACGATATCTTCTCTTTCGTTCAGCACGATTCAGAATCACTATATGAAGCTTGGGAGAGATTCAAGGATTCATTGCGAAAATGTCCACACCATGGAATTCCTAAATGGCTGCAGGTGCAAACTTTTTATAATGGTTTATTCAGCACAGTGAGATCGAGTATAGATGCTGCAGCAGGAGGAGCTATTATGGCCAAGAATTGTGATGAGGGGTATGAGTTGCTTGAAACCATGGCAGCTAATAATTATCAATGGCCAACAGCAAGAACAACTCCGCAAAGGACAGTCGGAGTGTATGAAGTGGATGCGATGACAGCATTGTCAGCTCAAATGACTGCTCAGATTTCTGCTCTTACAAAGAAGATAGATTCACTTGGGGTACAACCAGTTCAGAAAATGGAAACGATATGTGAAATATGTGCGGGTAACCACTCAAGTGATCAATGTGCAATAAATCCTGAATCAGTCCATTTTGTTTCCAATTATAACAGGCAGCAGGGCAGTTATTCAAACAACTACAATTCAGGAGTGAGAAACCACCTGAATTTTTCTTGGAGTAATAATCAGTCACAAGCTCAAGCTCCAAGGCAAACATATCCACCTGGATTTCAGCCACAGCAACAAACTCAACAACCTGATAAGTTTTCACAAATGGAAGAATTGCTGGCAAGATTTGCAACTCAGTTGGAAACCACAACGAAAACCCAATCAGCTGCAATAAAGAATCTGGAGAATCAAATGGGGCAAATGGCTAATGCTTTGAATACTAGAATTCCAGGTTCTTTACCTAGTGATACGGAGAAAAATCCAAGGAATGATGAAAATGAGCACTGTAAGGCAGTTACACTCAGAAGCGGGAAGGAGTTGACTACAGATTTGGACGGACACAAGAAAGTAATTTCTGCTGAGGATGGTGAACAAGAGAGTGGAGATTCAGAAAGTAAATCTGAGGAAAAAGTTGTGACAAAACAACAAGAAGAAAAGCAAACAACAGTTGTACCACCTATGCCGTTTCCTCAAAGATTTCAAAAGCAGAAATTAAATCGACAATTTTCAAAATTTTTAGAAGTGTTCAAAAAGCTGCAAATCAACATTCCATTCGCAGATGCTTTAGAACAAATGCCTAGTTATGCAAAATTTATGAAAGATATTTTAGCAAGAAAGAGGAAGCTAGGGGAGTTCGAAACTGTAGCATTAACAGAAGAATGTAGCGCAATTCTGCAAAGAAAGTTACCACCGAAGTTGAAGGATCCGGGTAGCTTTACAATACCGTGCACGATTGGGCCCCAGTTCTTTAACAGATGTTTGTGTGATTTGGGGGCAAGTATTAACTTGATGCCACTTTCGATCTACACTCAGTTGGGATTACCAGCCCCAAAGTCAACAAATATCTCTCTACAGCTCGCAGATAGATCAGTGACATACCCTAGGGGCATTGTGGAAGACATATTAGTAAAGGTGGACAAATTCATATTTCCAGCAGACTTCATTGTGTTGGACTACGAAGAGGATAAAGACATACCCATTATCCTTGGAAGACCGTTTTTAGCCACTGGAAGGACATTAATTGATGTACAAAAGGGAGAGTTAACAATGAGAGTTCAAGATGAAGAAGTAACTTTTAATGTTTTCAAGGCTATGAAATTTCCGAAGGAAGAGGAAGAGTGCTTAAGAGTTGATCTTATTGAAGAAGCAACTGAAGAGGTATTTGGTGAATCTGTGATTGCAAACCCTCTTGAAACCGCATTGGTTAGTGAAAAATTATTTGATGATTCAATGGTGATAGAATGGGTCCAAATGCTAGATTCAACTCCAAAGTTCACACGATGTCCACAAAAATTTGAACCTCTGGATAATCGGGGAAAGCTAGATGAAAAGGTGACATCATCCGTAGAAGAACCGCCTACCTTGGAACTTAAGCCATTACCTAACCACCTCCGGTACACTTACCTTGGTTCTTCTTCTTCCTTGCCAGTCATTATTTCTGCATCACTTGATAAGGTTCAAGAAGAAAAGCTACTAAGGGTACTTCGACAATATAAGACTGCTCTTGGATGGACTATTGCAGATATCAAGGGGATAAGCCCATCAATTTGTATGCATAAGATTTTGTTGGAAGACGAAGCGAAACCAACTATTGAACAACAACGAAGACTCAATCCCATCATGAAAGAAGTCGTTAAAAAGGAGATCATTAAATGGTTGGATGCTGGAATTATTTACCCTATCTCAGATAGCTCATGGGTAAGTCCGGTTCAATGCGTGGCAAAGAAAGGGGGAATGACAGTAGTTGCGAACGAGCAGAATGAATTGATCCCAACGCGAACAGTTACTGGTTGGCGAGTGTGTATGGATTACAGAAAGTTGAATAAGGCCACTCGTAAGGACCATTTTCCTCTACCATTCATAGATCAAATGTTGGACAGGCATGCAGGGCACGAGTATTATTACCTCTTGGATGGATATTCGGGCTATAACCAAATTGCAATTGCACCCGAGGATCAGGAGAAAACAACATTCACATGCCCATATGGCACCTTTGCTTTTCGCAGAATGTCTTTTGGGTTATGTAATGCGCCAGCGACGTTTCAACGGTGTATGATGGCTATTTTTTCAGATATGGTTGAACAAAATCTTGAGGTATTTATGGATGATTTTTCAGTTTTTGGGGATTCGTTTGATTATTGTTTGGAAAATCTCACACTTGTGCTCAAACGCTGCATGGAAACGAATTTGGTTTTGAACTGGGAGAAATGTCATTTTATGGTGCAAGAAGGGATAATCTTGGGTCACCGAGTATCATCAAAAGGAATTGAGGTTGATAGAGCAAAAATCGAAACCATTGAGAACCTGCCACCACCAATTTCTGTAAAGGGTATTCGAAGTTTCTTGGGACACGCTGGTTTCTATAGACGATTTATAAAAGACTTCTCCAAAATCACAAAACCACTTTGCAATCTTTTGGAGAAGGATGTCTCATTCAACTTTGATCAAGCACGCCTAGAAGCGTTTGAGGTGTTAAAGAAGAAACTTGTTACCGCACCTGTAATCATAGCACCAGATTGGACTATACCGTTCGAATTAATGTGTGATGCTAGCGACTATGCGATTGGTGCAGTTCTTGGCCAACGAAAGGATAAAATTTTTCATGCTATATACTATGCTAGTAAAACATTGACAGATGCTCAACTGAATTATACCACTACCGAGAAGGAGCTATTAGCAGTTGTTTATGCATTTGATAAATTTCGCTCATATTTGATTGGGACAAAGGTGATTGTGTTTACAGATCATTCGGCAATTAAGTACTTAATAGCAAAGAAAGACGCAAAGCCGAGATTAATTAGATGGGTATTATTGCTACAAGAGTTTGACTTGGAGATCCGGGACCGAAAAGGAACAGAAAATCAGGTTGCTGATCATTTATCACGGTTAGAGAATTCAGAACTAAAGAAAAATGACACAACAGTGATCAACGAATTTTTTTCGGATGAACAGCTATTTGCGGTAAGGATGGATACACCATGGTATGCAGATTATGTAAATTTCATTGTCAGTAAGGTGTTTCCGCCTGATTTGACAAGCCAGCAGAAGAAGAAATTTCTCCATGACGTGAAACAGTATTTATGGGATGAGCCATTCTTATTTAAACAATGTGGCGATCAAGTAATAAGAAGGTGCATCCCGAAAGTTGAAATGGAGAGTATTCTACACCAATGTCATGCATCTGACTATGGTGGACATTTTGGGGGAGAAAGAACGGCAGCTAAAGTGCTTCAATGTGGATTTTTCTGGCCAACACTCTTCAAAGATGCCCGTGTGTTTTCATTAAAATGTGACAGATGCCAAAGAGTTGGTAATATATCAAAGCGACACGAGATGCCACTTAATATGATCCTGGAAGTCGAATTGTTTGATGTTTGGGGAATTGACTTCATGGGACCATTTCCACCATCTTTCTGTAACTCCTATATACTTCTAGCGGTGGACTACGTTTCGAAGTGGGTAGAAGCTATAGCATCACCTACCAATGACGCGACGGTTGTGATTAAGTTCATTCGGAAGAACATTTTCTCTAGATTCGGCACTCCTCGCGCAATCATTAGTGATGAAGGAACACATTTCTGTAATAAGCAGTTTTCAGCTATCCTTGCTAAATATGGAGTCACTCATAAGATAGCTACTGCGTACCATCCACAGACAAGTGGTCAAGCCGAGGTATCTAACCGAGAAGTGAAACGAATCCTCGAGAAGATAGTGAATCCTAGTCGGAAAGATTGGTCTAGCAAGTTGGACGATGCTCTATGGGCATACCGTACAGCTTACAAAACTCCGATAGGGATGTCTCCGTATAGGTTAGTTTATGGGAAGGCATGTCATCTTCCAGTTGAACTCGAACACAGTGCTTATTGGGCAATTCGGAAGTTGAACCTTGATATATCTGTTGCGGGAGAGAAGCGCCTCTTACAATTGAATCAAATGGATGAGTTCAGACTCCAATCGTATGAGAATGCGAAGTTATATAAAGAAAAGATTAAGAGGTGGCATGATGAGAAAATTCTGGAAAGAAAGTTTGAAGCAGGTCAAACAGTGTTATTATACAATTCGAGGCTTAAACTGTTTCCTGGAAAGTTGAAATCTCGATGGTCTGGGCCATTTATAATCTCAAAAGTCTATCCTCATGGAGCTGTAGAAGTGGAAGACCCGTATTCAAAACGTAATTTTAAAGTCAACGGTCAAAGATTGAAGCACTACCATGGGGGATGTTTTGATCGTGAAAAGACATCGGTCAACCTTGCCGATTAGAACAGAGGAGAAAGTCAGGCTGAAGACTATAAACCAAGCGCTAACTGGGAGGCAACCCAGGAAGTTTTATTATTATTCGATATTTTTACTCTTATTAATTTACTTTACCATTAGTTTATTTAGTGGTTAAACTTTGCTAGTTAAGGATTTGTCGCATACCTTGTTCTCTAACAGAGATTCAATTGATTGCAGGAAAGGAAAACACGTACAAGTTTAAGATTGGGGATATTTGACGAGGTTTGGGACAAAAGTTACATGGTTCGACGTTTGGAGTGGCTAGATTCACGTTTCCGGTTTGACATGTACAAAGAAGTCACTTCAGAGCCAATTTGACTATAGCTCAAGATATTATTTTGTGAAATTTCAAGAATGAAAGTTGTAGATCTACTCTTCCTCTTTCCAGAACATCTTGAATCATCTAAATCGGAGTTCGGACGAAGAAGTTATGGCCATTTTCCCATAAGACGTCAGAGCAGAGAATGTTGGAAAAGGACCAAGCGCCTAGGCGCTCCGCTTCAAGCCATTCCAAGCGCCTAGGCGCTCAAAGTCAGTAGCCTTTTTCCTCCCCAAGCGCCTAGGCGCTCCCCCTCAAGTCATTTCAAGCGCCTAGGCGCTCAAAGTCAGAATGTGTTGTCCAGACCAAGCGCCTAGGCGCCCCAACAGTGCACACACCAAGCGCCTAGGCGCTCCACACGTCCAAGGATTCTGCAAGCAAGCGCCTAGGCGCTCCAATAGTACACACACCAAGCGCCTAGGCGCTCCAATGTAAAAAAAAAAAAAATTTTAAGCCCCAATTCGGGCAACTCCTCTCCCATTCCAAATCAAAGACTCTCTTACTCTCCTACTCCATCTCTAACCCTCCACAACTCAAAACCCTCATCTAATCTAGCCTAAACAACTAATCTTTCTCTTCCAAATCCAAATCAAACACTAAATCCCTACCCAAACCAAAGAAACTAAGTTCCATATTATCATCCTTCTTCACCAATTCGGGATTCCACTTGCATTCAAGCCACATCTACTTGAAGTAAGGGTTCAAGGCTCAAATTGCTCATCCAACTTTGATTGAACATCAAGATTTGGCTATACCCAAGTAAGTACACAAGATTGTATTGCAAATTCTTTGGATTCACTTGGATAATAGTTAGGTTAGTACTTTGAAGTTAGTTTCTATCATTTTGTTGGCTCAATTGGGTGTGGGTACTCTTAATTATTGCTTGAATTACCTTGGATGTATAGTGTGTTTAGTAATTGCAACAATTGGTGAAATTTAAGTTTGGGGGAGTGCATACTAATAGTGTTCCAAATTTGTGCACACAAAGTGTTTGATAAATTGTCACAACAAAGATTTTGGCTCTCCTAAGTTTTTGAGTATCATTTGGGTTAGCAAGAAGTTAGTACATAAGACTATGGCTAGTAAGAGACAAAGAGGAGAGACTTCGGGCACTTCGCAAAAGTATGACAAAAAGAGATTTACAAGTGCTAAAGCATCCGACAGATATTACAATGTACTTTCTAACAAAGCACTAATTCCCGAGCGTGGACTATTGCCCGATATAGAAGATGGGGAATTATTACAGATGATTGGGAGTAGAAGATGGGTGAACTTCACAGCTCAACCGGATGCATCTGTTGTTAAGATTGTTAAGGAATTCTACGCAAATGCAATAGATCATGTTGGTAACGTAATTTGGGTTCGAGGTAAATCTGTGGAGGTCAGTTTTGGGTCAATAAATGCTTATTATGGTTTGAACACGATACCCAACAATGGATACATGCAATATCTACAACACGAGCTAGACTACAGTGAGATTATTCAAGCCTTGTGTGTGCCTGGAACGACATGGAAATTAACAGATCAACATGAAGCTGTGTTGTTCCCCGCATCCAAACTAAGCAATTATGGGAAGGCATGGCATGCATTTATTTGTGCCAAGATGATGCCATGTAGGCATATGAGTGATGTTGTAAATCAAAGGGCAGCCCTACTTTTCTGCATTGCATCAGGAAAAATTATAGATGTGGGCCAAGTTATTCATGATTCCATTGACAAAGCAATTCGAGGAGGGACCTCAGGTGGACTACCACACCCATCTTTGATCACAGGACTATGCCAACAAGCTGGGGTGAAATGGGATGCCGAGGAAGCTACACAGCCTCCTTTAGCCGCAATTGACCACTCGCTTATTAAGAAGTACAAGGTATGGAGTGGGGGAATACCACACCCGAGAGGGTTAGGATTCATTATTGCTCCTCCCGAGCCTGTAGCCGAGCCTAGTCACCAAGTCCACGAGAATCCTCCTGCAGCTGGAAGTTCAGAGCAACCTCCTAATTTTTATGAAGATATCCGTCACGATTTGAGAAATCAAACTAGAAGAATCGACATGGTTGCCACTCGAGTTCAGGAAGGTTTTGACCGAATGGAAAGAAATCAGGATAGTTTAGCTCAGCGGAAAACGGAGGTCTATCAGAATTTTAGTACAGCATTCCTTGAGATGTTTGCTCGCATGAATCCAGGTGCCGCTCCCTACCAATTCCCACCATTGTCCGCATACCCCCCAGATGAAGAAGAAGATGAGGAAGAAGATTCTGACGAGGAATAAAACCTCTATCTTTCAGGGAAGTCCTCAGTGCTTAATTTCTTAAATTTTATTTGTTATATACAATGAGGACATTGCATAATTTAAGTTTGGGGGTGTAGGTTTCTAGCTCCAGTTCATGCATGTAGTATTTATCTAGTGCGTTCATGTAGTATGTTCAGTTAATAGTTTTGCATATAGTTGCATTCATGTAGTTTTCATTTTTATTAAAAAAATGATAAAAAAAAATAATAAAAAAAAAAAAAAAAATTCAAGCATTTGCATGTTTCCAGCTGTTAAATAGTTTAAGTCTGTCTTGGTCAGTGATGAGATTGGAATTGAGTAGACAAGTATAGTATTGTCTGTTAAGACTTTGACGTGATTTCTTGTCAGGATTTGAATCTTTACCTGTTTGAAACTGATATATTAAGGATAGC
Source organism: Panax japonicus (assembly GCA_020205505.1). Lineage (NCBI taxonomy): Eukaryota > Viridiplantae > Streptophyta > Magnoliopsida > Apiales > Araliaceae > Panax > Panax japonicus. Next base: position 36,667,785 of record CM035105.1, read on the forward strand.
ACAGTAAAGACAACCATGTTGACTGATTGAGTTTAAATTGACACATAATGGACTTCTAGAGGATAATGCTAGTCTGAATGAATGAAAGACATGAATAGGCGAAGATGACTGAAGATTAGATAAAAACTTAAGTTTGGGGGAAAAATTTGGGATATATAAGCTTGAAAAAAAAAATAAATAAAATTAAATTAAAATAATACTCTGGCTAGTTTTGTTTCGGGGCCTTTGTTACTTGAGCAAGTACGCCCGAAGGGGTATCTTAAAACCTAGCGCCCTAAGGTCTTATATGGTCTGGGAGTCGTTGGTCGAAAGCTCGATAAGGGGTAGCACTGTTAGCCTAATGGAATGAGACATTGCACAGTCATGGTTAAAAAAAAAATTTATATATATGTATATATAAATGAAAAAAAAAACAAAAACAATAAAACGGGAAAAGAGCAAAAAGCCCCCATAAAGAAAAAAAAAACAAGCATAAGTATTCCGGATTGGACTCTTAAATTTTGGTGGATATTTGTCTTTAGTTGGTTTTTGCTGGTTCGTGAATTTTGTGAGTTTACACTGTATGATTCCTTTAAAGAGATGTATTATGTGTTGTATTTAGCATCATATCAGTTAGCATGGATGTTAAGCACACACACACTATATCAATAATAACAGGTTAAGATTTGATGATTGACGATGAAATTACAAATCTGTTTTGATATGATGTACTATCATGTTTATTGTGATTTCTCTGAGGCTTGATGAATAGATTTTGTTCTGTTTGACTGCTGGAATGTAGGCATTTAATTAGCTGCATTTGCATTGCATATTTAGCTATTGTATTGTGTTGTGTTGCTTGGGGACAAGCAATTGGTTAAGTTTGGGGGTATTTGATGAGTAGGTTTTATACCTATGAATCTGATATTATTAAACTTAATTATTGTTATATTTAATTGTTTTTTAGGGTCTTTTTATGTGTTTTGTGTTTATTTGTTGTAGGTTGGAGCTGGAGGGACAAATTGGTCATTTCGGAGAAGAAAAAGGTCAAAAATCATGAAAATTAAAGCTGAGTGGCATTTCTGTAAATAAGAGGTCCTGGCCAAGCGCCTAGGCGCTTGGAATTGCACTATGATGAGCGCCTAGGCGCTCATGTGCGTAGAGAGTTGCGTTTTTCAGCTGTCAAGTGGGTTTTTGAAGCCAAATAGGAGTCTGAATGAGGGCTGAGACCAATACAAGTAGGAGAGGACTCTAGAAAAGCAAGGGGGATGAATTTGGCAAGGAATTAATCAAGTTTTCAAGAGATTTGCAGAGAGAACAAGGAAGAAAAGTACGAAGGAGAATTGCAAAGGTTGAAGATCTAAGAGAGAGTTTAAGAGCAAATTCAGAGTTTCTTCTTCTCTTCTCTATTTTTATCTTTTGTAACTATCTGGGATGTTTGGTTTATTAACTTGGATGATGTTTTTCTTTATTACTATCATGAACTAAATTTTAATTAAGATTGCAACGGAACTTGGTATGTAGTTTAAATTGCAAGCTTCCCATTGGATGAAAGTTAGTTTTTATTGAATTGTTTATTATATCTTATGCTTATTGATTAATTGCCTGATCAACAATTACTGTGATAATCTATATAAAATTGGAAGATGGAGTATAGAGTGAGATCTTGATATGATAACATCTGTTCATATAATCTGAATAGGTTTAATATGATTAGCATGTAGGATAGGAATATACCTATGTGTCTTTTGTATCCATTGAAAGAATTTGTGCATAAACCCTAATTAACTTGATTCACATAGGAATATAGTGAGTTGATTAATTGGGGTGTTCCTTGTAATTCTGCATCTTAAAGATTGGATTTAGGAGGATTTGTTCACGTGTCTTTGGAAGAAGAGCGTGAATATTTATAAAGCATTCTTGGATAACAATTCATATTAATTGATTTAATTTAAATGGGAAGTAAGTTAGTTTAAATGAAATACCAAGGGAAGTTGTAATCTTAACCTGTTAAATCTGCAGTTATTCTTGTGAAATTCTTATTTTAATTATTAGTTTGTTAAGTTTAAATTTCAAATCACAAACAAAATTTTCTTAGTTTAAAGTAGGATTAATTGCATTAGAGTTAGTAATTGATAAATATTAGTCTATTTCCTCGTGGGAACGATATCCTTGCTTGCTGAATATTACAATTGAACGCGTATACTTGCGTGATAAAGTGCTATTAAAAATTTAGGCAACAATGGGCCCACAAATGACTGCGCTGTCGTACGGATATTTTCGACAAGAAGAATATTCCACGACCAAACGAATATTCCCCAACAACAATAAGTATTTTATAGCCAATTGCTTATTTTGAAAAAAATTCATATATCACCCTTAACTTTACTTTTTATCAATTTAACTATTTACTGAATAGTAATTATAAGAAAATTTGAATACTTTTATTTCATAAAATTCGGGGTCTTACAATCTCCCCTCCTTATGAAATTTTGTCCCCGAAATTTACGTACCTGGTATTTCAAAGAATTGAAATTACCTTGCTTTCATTTCAGATTTCATCTTCCCTGTCATCATGATTTCTCCATTTGCTCATCTCCTGTATTTCAGATATCATTCTAGAATACATCTTCAAAACAATGGTTAATTGAACAAATTAACATATCACATAATATCCCGATATTATGATTGACCAACAAATAAGCACAGGTAAGACATACTAGCGAAGGATTTACTCATCTCTCCCCTCCTAGTTCTATTCCCGGTTCTCTGCCAGAGATCATATTCCTAAGCTCTGATATCAACTGTGACACCCCCAAAATAGGTCCAATCCATCCAACCTATTTTGAGTCGCCAAATACATGGTACAGAAAATGTGAGACGCCAGATTTTATGAATAAAGATTTTATTTTCTCGAAATATTTTTTTTAAAAATTATGGTGTGGATTTGATATAATGTTATAATTGTGGGTAGTATTTATAAATTTTGCAAAGTACGCAAGTTGTTATATAATATTCGATTGGTCGGGGAATATTATTTTTGTCGGGGAATATCCGTACGACGGTACAATCATTGGTGGACCCCGCAATAGAATTATTATCGGATGGAGAAAACGACAAAAATATTTTTATGAGAATAACGGCGTAAGTTTTACCGTTAATACTGTTGAACTACTCGGTAGTAAAAGTACATTAATACGTGTGGTTGCATAGTAGCACACGGTATTGATTATTGATGCTTATGTGATAAGTCACTCAGTTTTGTTTTATTGGTATTATTAATGTAATAAAACAGAATACTTTTATAAAGTTATTCTATAAATAGAATATATTATATTCTATTATGCATAGTATCTACATAGTATTTTGCATAGTAAAATCTTTTTATATAAAACAAAAAACTTTTATAAAGTTATTCTATAAATAGAATATATTATATTTTATTATGCATAGTGTTGCATAGTATTTACATAGTGTTTTGCATAGTGTTTTGTATAGTAAAATCTTTTTATATAAAACAAAATACTTTTATAAAATTATTTGTTTTATTAGACAATAATTAGAATATATTATATTTTATTATTCATAGTATTTGCATAGAGCCTGCATAGTATTTGCATAGTAAAATCTTTTATAAAGTATTCGTTTTATTAGATTATAAATAGAATGTATTATAATTTATTTAAAAGATTTTGCTTTAAATATGGAACGTCAGATTAAAGTAAATCAATCTGGACCGTTCATGAATTAGTTATTATGCAGTCCATTTTTCTATAAATAAAAGCTCATTCCTTCATTATTTCTTACGAATTCACTGAAACTCTAGAGAGAGAAACTATAAAGAGAAAGAAGAAAAGTGTTCTGCTACTTCACTACTTGTATATCCAGTACTCTTCTTTCTAAGGTAGGGAATATTATTTGTTGTACTCGTAAGGGGTACTCTTTCTTTCTTATTTATGAAGAGAACTTCTGTTATTCCATTCTTTATCATTCTGTTGGAATAACTTGTATACGCGGGCTACCCTATACTTGGTGAAATTCTTCTGTTATTCATTCTTTATTATTCTGTTGGAATATCTTGTCTGTGCGTTTTACGCCAAACCTGGTTCCGTCTTTATTGGTATTCTGTTGGAATAACATGTCTATGCGAAGTACCGCATGCATGGTGATTTCTGTTATTATTCTGTTCTTTATTATTTTGTTGGAACATCATGTCTGTGCTTTACGCATGACCTGGTTCCGTTAATTATTATTCTGTTGGAATAACCTGTCTATGCTTAGTATCGCATGCATGGTGATTTATTTTGTTATTCCATTCTTTATTATACTAAGTTGGTTAAAGTTTTGACTTCTATACTTTATGAAATTGCTGAAATATCCTTGATATTTGCGCTTCATCCAGTATCTTTTCATGGAAATATTCTTCTGAGCATTCTTGAATTTTACTCTACAAAGCAGTATCATGTTGACAATTTGGACGTTATTAGTTCCTGAATAAATTAATTTTTGAACTTGTTTTATTGAATTCTTATATCATTGTCATCATCCTCATGTTTATATTTTTTGAAAGTCATTTGTGGCCTGTAGTGCATAGATGGACTTGGTATGATTATGACCAGGAATTATTCGGTGTAATCATAACCGTAATGTTATTAATGATATGGAAAAAGTCCTCATTGGCCCGTAGTGCATTGATGGACAGTTTTTGGTATGATTATGGATATGGATTCTCTTTGGTCGTAGTGCAAAGATGAATTGTTTTTTGGCATGATCAAGACCGTTGATGAAAACATGATTATCTTTAGCCGTAGTGCATGGATAATTCGTGGTTGTGATACTAAAGAATATCCTTGGCCGTAGTGCAGGGGTGATTCGATGATGTGGATTATTTATTAAGCTGAGTCCCAGCGATAAAAGTGATGAAAAACCTTTTAAATCATAAAAGATAGTAGATTTTATTCTCTACTTGACTCTTTTAATGGATTGTTTGTTCTGCTGCAGTTAAACTTGATGTTTGTTATATTGTATCAGTTTAACACTATTTAAGGCTAATGATAATTTATTCTGCATTACCTTAGGCATAATATTTCTTATTGGGCTAGTTGAGCTCACCCTTTCTTTCACTGTTCTCTTCAGGAAACGAGAATATAGCTGGGACGAGTCGGGGAACGGAGTGATGGTCCTAGATGGTGCATTAGTAGTCCTCATTATTCTGTGAAATAGTGTGATAATAGTTGTAATAAGTACTCCTTTTGAGTTTGTATACTCTCTAGTAGACAATATTTGTATTCAAACTCACAGTTTATGTTTTGTCGTATTGTACACGACAGTTGTATTATTAAGTTGTATTTGAATTCTGTACCATGTATCTGGCGACTCAAGATGGGTGATGTATACCTAATTTTGGGGGCGTCACAGTTGGTATCAGAGCTTAGGGATATGATCCCTGGCTGAGATATGAGACAAGAACTAGGAGGGGAGAGATGGGGAATTCCTTCGCTAGTATGACTTACCTAAGTTTATTTGGTATTTAATTGGTCGGTCAAAGTATAGGGACAATATGTGATATGTTAATTAACCCTTGTTTTGTGAGAGTGTTTAAAAATGGCCTATGAAAATGTTTAGATAAGCAATGAAGCACATGAGACTATTGAGTCAGCTCAACCAAAAGATAACGACCAACAACACGATAATAATCATACAGGTGGCAACGGCCATCGAAACAATGATAACCATCGTGGGGGAAATTATCATGCCAATAATGGTAACCACTTCGGTGGTAATCATGGCCAAGATAATAGAAGTGGAAATTTCAAGCAGAGAAGGTCATTTAGATCGATTTTGTCGTATAGTGAAGTCAAGTCCAGCTGGGACGGTGGTACCAAAGGCGGATACGGACAAAACAAAGTCAGTGGTTTCAAGAAGAGCGTTTTTCGTGATTTCTCAAAAAAAACCTTCATTACATGTGCTATCCAAGTTTTGGATGAGAGTCACAGTTTTGAATGATATTTCTATTGTTAATAAATTTTTTGGTGTATTCTTGAAGTCTTCTTAGCCTACCCCTAGAGCGTGAAATCGAATTTTGTATTGACCCCAGTACAAAACGCATTTCTAAAACCCTCAAATATTTCTTCAACTAAAGCGAATGTAACATGCGCCAAAGACGTTGGCTCGAGCTATTGAAGATTGCGATCGTACCATTCAATAACATCATGGGAAAGCGAACGTGGTAGCTGACGAGTTGAGTAGAAGATCGTATGCGTTTACGAGTGCGATGTTGTTAACACAAAGGCCCAATTCGTACGACTTACAAATGATGAAGATAGAGTTAAAGACTCTAGGAACCCAAGTGAAGATAACGAATATACGAGTAGAATCGACTTTAATCGATAAAGTTAAAGCCGCTCAAGCTACATACTCAGAGCTGATGAATGTGAAGAAGAAGGTTCAAGAGGGCGTTATTCAAGAAGCAAGAATCGACGAAGAGAGAAAATCTCAACCATCGAATTAATTGGCCCATTTGAAATCCTCGATGAAGTAGGAACTATGGCTTATAGAATCGTTTTACCGCCAAGTATTTTGCGTGTTCAGAATGTTTTTTTTACGTATCGATGTTACGTAAATATGTGGACGACCGAACCACATTATTAATTTAGAACTGGACGAGATAGCAAAAGATTTAACGTATGAGGAGATACGTGTTAAAATCTTGGATAAGAAGAATCGTATTCAACACTCAAAGGTTATACCTCAAGAGTTGGAATTTGAAACGAAGTCGAGGTATCCTCACCTGTTTAGCATACCAAGTACGTACGTAAATTTTGATGGCGAAATTCCATAAGGAGGGGAGATTGTGAGACCCCAGATTTTATGAATAATGATTTTATTTTCTCGAAATATTTTTTTTAATATTATGGTGTGGATTTGATAAAATGTTATAGTTGTGGGTAGTATTTATAAATTTTGCAAAGTATGCAAGTTGTTATATAATATTCGATTGGTCGGGGAATATTCTTTTTGTCGGGGAATATCCGTATGACAGTACAATCATTGGTGGACCTCGCAACAGAATTTTTGTCGGATGGAAAAAATGACAAAAATATTTTTATGAGAATAACGGCGGAATTTTTACCGTTAATAATGTTGAACTACTCTACAGTAAAAGTACAGTAATACGTGTGGTTGCATAGTAGCACACGGTATTGATTATTGATTCTTATGTGATAAGTCACTTAGTTTTGTTTTATTGGTATTATTAATGTAATAAAACAGAATACTTTTATAAAGTTATTCTATAAATAGAATATATTATATTGTATTATGAATAGTGTCTGCATAGTATTTTGCATAGCAAAATCTTTTTATATAAAATAAAATACTTTTATAAAGTTATTCTATAAATAGAATATATTATATTTTATTATGCATAGTGTTGCATAGTATTTGCATAGTATTTTGTATATTAAAATCTTTTTACATAAAACAAAATACTTTTATAAAGATATTTGTTTTATTAGACAATAATTAGAATATATTATATTTTATTATGCATAGTATTTGTATACTGTCTGCATAGTAAAATCTTTTATAAAGTTATTCGTTTTATTAGATTATAAATAGAATATATTATATTTTATTTAAAAGATTTTGCTTTAAATATGGACCGTCAGATTAAAGTAAATCAATCTGGATCGTTCATGAGTTAGTTATTATGCAGTCCATTTTTTATAAATAGAAGCTCATTCCTTCATTATTTCTTACGAATTCACTGAAACTCTAGAGAGAGAAACTATAAAGAGAAAGAAGAAAAGTGTTCTGCTACTTCACTACTTGTATATCCAGTACTCTTCTTTCTAAGGTAGGGAATATTATTTGTTGTACTCGTAAGGGGTACTCTTTCTTTCTTATTTATGAAGAGAACTTCTGTTATTCCATTCTTTATCATTCTGTTGGAATAACCTGTATACGCGGGCTACCCTATACTTGGTGAAATTCTTCTGTTATTCATTCTTTATTATTCTGCTGGAATATCCTGTCTGTGCGTTTTACGTCGGACCTGGTTCCGTCTTTATTGGTATTCTGTTGGAATAACCTGTATATGCGAAGTACCGCATGTATGGTGGTTTCTATTGTTATTCTGTTGGAACATCATGTCTGTGCTTTACGCATGGCCTGGTTCCGTTAATTATTATTCTATTGGAATAACATGTCTATGCGAAGTATCGCATGCATGGTGATTTATTTTGTTATTCCATTCTTTATTATACTAAGTTGGTTAAAGTTTTGACTTTTATACTCTATGAAATTGCTGAAATATCCTTGATATTTGCGCTTCATCCAGTATCTTTTCATGGAAATATTCTTCTGAGCATTCTTGAATTTTACTCTACAAAGCAGTATCATGTTGACAATTTGGACGTTATTAGTTCCTGAATAAATTAATTCTTGAACTTGTTTTATTGAATTCTTATATCTTTGTCATCATCCTCATGTTTATATTTTTTGAAAGTCATTTGTGGCCAGTAGTGCATAGATGGACTTGGTATGATTATGACCAGGAATTATTCGGTGTAATCATAACCGTAATGTTATAAATGATATGGAAAAAGTCCTCATTGGCCCGTAGTGCATTGATGGACAGTTTTTGGTATGATTATGGATATGGATTCTCTTTGGTCGTAGTGCAAAGATGAATTGTTTTTTGGCATGATCAAGACCGTTGATGAAAACATGATTATCTTTAGCCGTAGTGCATGGATAATTCGTGGTTGTGATACTAAAGAATATCCTTGGCCGTAGTGCAGGGGTGATTCGATGATGTGGATTATTTATTAAGCTGAGTCCCAGCGATAAAAGTGATGAAAAACCTTTTAAATCATAAAAGATAAATGATTTTATTCTCTACTTGACCCTTTTAATGGATTGTTTGGTCTGCTGCAGTTAAACTTGATGTTTGTTATATTGTATCAGTTTAACACTGTTTAAGGCTAATGATAATTTATTCTGCATTATCTTAGGCATAATATTTCTTACTGGGCTAGTTGAGCTCACTCTTTCTTTCACTGTTCTCTTCAGGAAATGTGAATATAGCTGGGACGAGTCGGGGAACGGAGTGATGGTCCTAGATGGTGCATTAGTAGTCCTCACTATTCTGTGAAATAGTGTGATAATAATTGTAATAAGGACTCCTTTTGAGTTTGTATACTCTTTAGTATGCAATATTTGTATTCAAACTCACAGTTTATGTTTTGTCGTATTGTACACGATAGTTGTATTTGAATTCTGTACCATGTATCTGGCGACTCAAGATGGGTGATGTATACCTAATTTTGGGGGCGTCACAGTTGGTATCAGAGCTTAGGGATATGATCTCTGGCTGAGATGTGAGACAATAACTAGGAGGGGAGAGATAGGGAATTCCTTCGCTAGTATGACCTACCTAAGTTTATTTGGTATTTAATTCATCGGTCATAATATAGGTATAATATGTGATATGTTAATTTACCCTTGTTTTGTGACAGTGTTTGAAAATAGCATATGAAAATGCTGAGATAAGCAATGAAGCACATGAGACCGTTGAGTCAGCTCAACCAAAAGGTAACGACCAACAACACGATAATAATCATACCGGTGGCAACGGCTATCGGAATAATGATAACCATCGTGGGGAAAATTATCATGCCAAGAGTGGTAACCACTTCGGTGGTAATCATGACCAAGATAATAGAAGTGGAAATTTCAAGAAGAGAAGGTCATTTAGATCGATTTTGTCGTATAGTGAAGTCAAGTCCAGCTGGGACAGTGGTACCAAAGGCGGATACGGACAAAATAAAGTCGGTGGTTTCAAGAAGAGCATTTTTCGTGACTTCTCAAAAAAAACCGAGTGACCCGAACGAAGTTAGCATGGGTTAGTTAATTATAAATTCTTGCGAAGTTTATACCTTATTAGATACTGATAAGTAGGTTTTATACCTACTTATCTGGTATCTTTTACTTGAATTAGTTGTTTTTATTCATGTGTTTTAGTTACTTTTCATGCATTTTGTGTTCATTTTGTAGGTTATACGTTTGGAAGCAATGTGAGCGATTATTGGGAAGGAAAATGCAAGGAAAAAGCAATCCGGATATCGTTTATGCTTTTATGTTCATTTCATGTTCTTGGCTTGGAGCTTGGCCTATATTGTAGAGCGTTTTCTTAGCTCTCCGGAACATCTTGAATCATTCAAATCGGAGTTCGGATGAAAGAGTTATGACATTTCTACCAACGGACGTTGAACTTCACCGTTTTGGGTGGTGATTTTCATAGCAGTCACTTCCAGTCCAATTTCGACCATCATCGTTCGTTATTTCTCAAAGCTCAAAGAATTAAAGTTGTAGATCTCGTCGATAGCTTCGATTTGATAGGTCGCGGGACCCGTAACTCCTCTCAGTGTAAAAGTTATGACAGTTTTAGCAGAGGAGGTTCCAGCAGAAAAAGTAATTCGCAGATTAGTACCCAGCCGGGGCTGGGCCTTTTTGTGCCTTAGGACCCAGCCGGGGCTGGGGTCCTGGGCGTTTTAGCAGTCCACTACCCAGCCGGGGCTGGGTTTTTGCAAGGGAAAAGGCCAGCCGGGGCTGGCCTATGCGAAAAAGTGGAGATTTTGTCTGAATTTGAGTCCGAAAAGGATTGTTTTCGAGTTGTTTGATTCAAGGACTTCCAAGAGGACTTAAAGACATCTATAAAGGCTTATAAAAGGAGGGGAATAACACAGATTAGAGGGGAATATTAGGAGATTAGAGAGCATTCTATTAAATTAGATTAGAGTAAATTAGAGAAAAACACTAGTTTTTATGAGATTTGGAGATTGATGCAACTTGGAGACCATTGAAGATTCAAAGTTGGAGCAAGGAGGGAGCGTCAAATCTACAGACAATAGATTATTTCTTCTCATCTTCTTCTATCTTTATCTTTTAATGATTATTCAATTGTGGATTCTTAGTTTTAATTCAATAATAATGAACTAATTCTTTGTTTGAGATTACAATGGATCTTATTGTGTAGTTTATTTTAATATGCTTCGTTATCAATTAGTATTTTCTATTGTGAGGATTGTCTATTGTGATTTGAAATTAATTGTTTAATTGATTGGCCATCAATTACCGTGATAATCTATATAAACTCGAGAGATGAAGTATAGATTTAGATCTAATCATGATAGCATGTGTTCAGGATTTTGTTAGTAGCTTAAACTTGATGTGTGTTAAGGTAGAGATATGCTTGACATCGCATTAAATCACCCGAGTAATCAATGCACCATCAATCTTCGGCCGGTACAGTATGGTGGTAACTACCTCAATCAGTATGTATATGATAATTATCATCAAGATTGGGGGTATCACCCGGATTCTTCATGGAGTTACAACTATCAAGACCAATACTCTACTCCAAATCCAACATACACACCGGAATTCTCATATCAACCTCCATTAAAAGAAGAAAAGTCAAAGTTGGAGGAATTGTTGTCCAAGTTCATAGCATCAAATGAGGAGAGGAGGATTGATCAAGAGATATCAATGCAAAATCTACAGAACCATGTGGATCAAATACTCAAAGCCTTGAACAACTGTCCTCAAAACAATCGGTGTTATGATGAGGATTCCGAGAATGATGAAGTGCCCGAGCCAAATCTACAACTGGATGAGACACGAGATGTTAAAAAAGAGGAGACAAGTGGGGATAATGAAAATAAGGTCGGTGAAGAACTAACTATGAGTACCAACGAGGATGAACCGATGTTATTAGTACCCCAAGTTCCTTCTCCGCCAAAGATCAAGGGTCGTGCCCGCTTGGTAGTCATGTCGTCGGCAAGGCTCTTTATGACATGAGAGCTACTACAAATGTGAAGCCATGGTGGGATGAAGAGGAAAAGATAGAAGAAGAGCCCGTTGTTCTTGCCAAGCCTCAAAGCCCTAATCGAATCATAGGCTCAACGGACGAAAAAGCACCTAGTTATTCAACATTCTCAATTGAGCATATATTTAAACAAAGTATGCTAGGTGACTTTAACTCGATGGCTATCACAAATGGGAACCTACCAAAAGCTATATTATTTCCGATGGATGGAGGGTTCCTCAACTTTCGAAGAGGAATTGGATAGCATTGACCAGACAAAGTCAGGCTGAAAGACTATAAATCAAGCGCTGACTGGGAGGCAACCCAGGAATTTTTATATTTATATGCTTTACTAGTTTATTTAGTAGATAGGAATTAATTTACTTATTAAGCTCTCTTATAATCTAATCCATGTTGTCTCTCTTCATTGCAGGTATTGGAGGTTCAATGGATAAGAAAAATATCGTCGCCGCCATCGCCACCATCACTTCACGCGTAGCTGATTACTAGGAAGTTCTCTTCTACTTACCGCTATATTCTTACAATGAGGACATTGTAATTGCTAAGTTTGGGGGAGTTTTGTTTAGTTCATTATTGCATGTTTAGTTTCATGTTTATGTTATGTTATTTTGCATATATTGTTAATTTAGTTTAGGTTCATTATAAAAAAAATCAAAAAAATAAAAATTTTAAAAATAATAGTTAGTTACTATGTTTATCTTGCATGAGTCCAGCTGTTTGATATTTACAGTTTGTTTTGGCCAATGATGAGATTGGGATCGAGTAGACAAGAAGCGTACTGACTATTAGAGCTTTGATGTGATTTCTTGTTATGAATTGAATTTTTTTCTGTTTGAAACTGGTATAAAAAGGATAACACAATAAAAACAACTTGTTGATTGATTGAGTTTAAATTGATATATAATGGGACTCTAAAGGATAATGCTAGTTTGAATGAAAGAATGAGAAGAATAAGTAGTGATGACTAAAGTTCGATAAAAACTTAAGTTCGGGAAAAAAATTTGGGATATATAAGCTTCAAAAAAAACAGAAAAGAAAAAAAAATGAAAAAAAATATATACCGTGGCTAGTTTTGTTTCGGGGCCTTTGTTACTTGAGCAAGTACGCCCGAAGGGGTATCTTAAAACCTAGCGCCCTAAGGTCTTATATGGTCTGGGAGTCGTTGGTCGAAAGCTCGCTAAGGGGTAGCACTGTTAGCCTAATGGAATGAGACATTGCACAGTCATGGTTAAAAAGTAAAAAAAAAAGAAAAAAAAATAATAAAACGGGAAAAGAGCAAAAAGCCCCCATAATGAAAAGTAAAGCATAAGTATCCCGAATTGGACTCTTGAACTTGGTGGATGTTTAACTTTAGTTGGATCTAGCTTGTTCGTGATTTTTTTTTGAGTTTACACTGTATGATGCCTTTGAAGAGACTTGTTATGTGTTAAATTTGATTTTATATCAGTTAACATTGTTGTGGAGCACACACGCACTATACCAGTAATAACAGTTTAAGATTTGATGATTGACTAGGAAATTGTTGATTGGTTTTGATACGAAGTATTATCATGTTTACTTGATTGCTCTAAGGTTGGTTGAATAGATTTGTGTTTATCAATACTGCTGGATTCGTAGGCATGTAGATTAGTTCCATTGCATTGCATTGTATTTTTGTTTTGTTTTTGCTTGAGGACAAGCAAAGGTTTAAGTTTGGGGGTATTTGATAAGTAGGTTTTATACCTACTTATCCGGTATCTTTTACTTGAATTAGTTGTTTTTATTCATGTGTCTTAGTTACTTTTCATGCATTTTGTGTTCGTTTTGTAGGTTATACGTTTGGAAGCGATGTGAGCGATTATTGGGAAGGAAAATGCAAAGAAAAAGCAATCCGGACATCGTTTATACTTTTATGTTCATTTCATGTTCTTGGCTTGGAGCTTGGACTATATTGTAGAGCGTTTTCTTAGCTCTTCGGAATATCTTGAATCATTCAAATCGGAGTTCGGATGAAAGAGTTATGACATTTCTACCAACGGACGTTGAACTTCACCGTTTTGGGTGGTGATTTTCATAGCAGTCACTTCCAGTCCAATTTCGACCATCATGCGTTCGTTATTTCTCAAAGATCAAAGAATTAAAGTTGTAGATCTCGTCGATAGATTCGATTTGATAGGTCGCGGGACCCGTAAATCCTCTCGGTGTAAAAGTTATGACAGTTTTAGTAGAGGAGGTTCCAGCAGAAAAAGTAATTCGCAGATTAGTACCCAGCCGGGGCTGGGCCTTTCTGTGCCTTAGGACCAAGCCGGGGCTGGGGTCCTGGGCGTTTTAGCAGTCCACTACCCAGCTGGGGCTGGGTTTTTGCAAGGGAAAAGGCCAGCCGGGGTTGGCCTATGCGAAAAAGAGGAGATTTTGTCCGAATTTGAGTCCGAAAAGGATTGTTTTCGAGTTGTTTGATTCAAGGACTTCCAAGAGGACTTAAAGACATCTATAAAGGCTTATAAAAGGAGGGGAATAACACAGATTAGAGGGGAATATTAGGAGATTAGAGAGCATTCTATTAAATTAGATTAGAGTAAATTAGAGAAAAACACTAGTTTTTATGAGATTTGGAGATTGATGCAACTTGAAGACCATTGAAGATTCAAAGTAGGAGAAAGGAGGGAGCGTCAAATCTACAGACAATAGATTATTTCTTCTCATCTTCTTCTATCTTTATCTTTTAATGATTATTCAATTGTGGATTCTTAGTTTTAATTCAATAATAATGAACTAATTCTTTGTTTGAGATTACAATGGATCTTATTGTGTAGTTTATTTTAATATGCTTCGTTATCAATTAGTATTTTCTATTGTGAGGATTGTCTATTGTGATTTGGAATTAATTGTTTAATTGATTGGCCATCAATTACCGTTATAATCTATATGAACTCGAGAGATGAAGTATAGATTTAGATCTAATCATGATAGCATGTGTTCAGGATTTTGTTAGTAGCTTAAACTTGATGTGTGTTAAGGTAGAGATATGCTTGACATCGCATGTAATTGGGTAGAGAACTTATTCTTCAACCTTCTTCAATTGTAATTCACACAGAGATATAGTGGGTTAGTTGATTAAGGTGTTTAACGAATTTCTATCTTAATTGTGGATTGACGTTAATACGGTATTAGTGCATTGAGAGGTGGTTAATACTACTTTTGTGTTCTTGATTAACAATTCAGGATAGAGAATAATTGATGAGAAGTGTGTTAACTTAAATGAGGCAATACGTGAAGTTGTGATCTTAAATCTCCATTATCTTAATTTAATTAGTGGAAGTTAATAGTAGTTTAATTTATTTTATTTGCATTTCATTCGTTTAAATAAGATTGAGTTGGTTACGGGTTAGTACTTGGTGATTTTTATTAACTAATTCTCTGTGGGAACGATACTCAACTTATCACTTTATTACTTGTTGGCCACGTATACTTGCGTGTTGTGCGTATATAGATTTTTACCCAACAGATACCGTTTTTACCCATTCTTTTATCTCTCTTGCTTGCGCTCAACGTTTAAATTTGACTCTAGAGAAGTTAGACTTTGACTTATCGGTTGAAACTTCGTTAGGGAAAACCTTCATTACATGTGCTATCCAAGTTTTGGATGAAAGTCACAGTTTTGAATGATATTTCTATTGGTAATAAATTTTCTGGCGTATTCTTGAAGTCTTCTTAGCCTACCCCTAGAGCGTGAAATCGAATTTTGTATTAACCCCAGTACAAAACGCATTTCTAAAACCCTCAAATATTTCTTCAACTAAAGCGAACGTAACATGCGCCAAAGACGTTGTCTTGAGCTGTTGAAGATTACGATCGTACCATTCAATAACATCGTGGTAAAGCGAACGTGGTAGCTGACGAGTTGAGTAGAAGATCGTATGCGTTTACGAGTGCGATGTTGTTAACGCAAAGGCCCAATTCGTACGACTTACAAATGATGAAGATAGAGTTAAAGACTCTAGGAACCCAAGTGAAGATAACGAATATACGAGTAGAATCGACTTTAATCGATAAAGTTAAAGCCGCTCAAGCTACATACTCAGAGCTGATGAATGTGAAGAAGAAGGTTCAAGAGGGCGTTATTCTAGAAGCAAGAATCGACGAAGAGAGGAAATCTCAACCATCGATTTAATTGGCCAATTTGAAATCCTCGATGAAGTAGGAACTGTGGCCTATAGAATCGTTTTACCGCCAAGTATGTTGCGTGTTCAGAATGTTTTTTTATGTATCGATGTTACGTAAATATGTGGACGACCGAACCACATTATTAATTTAGAACTGGACAAGAGCAGAAGATTTAACGTATGAGGAGATACGTGTTAAAATCTTGGATAAGAAGAATCGTATTCAACACTCAAAGGTTATACCTCAAGAGTTAGAATTTGAAATGAAGTCGAGGTATCCTCACCTGTTCAGCATACCAAGTACGTACGTAAATTTCGAGGGGGAAATTCCATAAGGAGGGGAGATTGTGAGACCCCAGATTTTATGAATAATGATTTTATTTTCTCGAAATATTTTTTTTAATATTATGGTGTGGATTTGATATAATGTTATAGTTGTGGGTAGTATTTATAAATTTTGCAAAGTACGCAAGTTGTTATATAATATTCAATTGGTCGGGGAATATTCTTTTTGTCGGGGAATTTCCGTACGACGGTACAATCATTGGTGGACCCCACAACAGAATTATTTTCGGATGGAGAAAACGACAAAAATATTTTTATGAGAATAACGGCGGAAGTTTTACCGTTAATAATGTTGAACTACTCGGCAATAAAAGTACAGTAATACATGTGGTTGCATAGTAGCACACGGTATTGATTATTGATGCTTATGTGATAAGTCACTCAGTTTTGTTTTATTGGTATTATTAATGTAATAAAACAGAATACTTTTATAAAGTTATTCTATAAATAGAATATATTATATTATATTATGAATAGTGTCTGCATAGTATTTTGCATAGTAAAATCTTTTTATATAAAATAAAATACTTTTATAAAGTTATTCTATAAATAGAATATATTATATTTTATTATGCATAGTGTTGCATAGTGTTTTGCATAGTAAAATCTTTTTATATAAAACAAAATACTTTTATAAAGTTATTTATTTTATTAGACAATAATTAGAATATATTATATTTTATTATGCACAGTGTTTGCATAGTGTCTGCATAGTAAAATCTTTTATAAAGTTATTCATTTTATTAGATTATAAATAGAATGTATTATATTTTATTTAAAAGATTTTGCTTTAAATATGGACCGCCACATTAAACTAAATCAATCTGGACCATTCATGAATTAGTTATTATGCAGTCCATTTTTCTATAAATAGAAGCTCATTCCTTCATTATTTCTTACGAATTCACTGAAACTATAGAGAGATAAACTATAAAGAGAAAGAAGAAAAGTGTTCTGCTACTTCACTACTTGTATATCCAGTACTCTTCTTTCTAAGGTATGGAATATTATTTGTTGTACTCGTAAGGGGTGCTCTTTCTTTCTTATTTATGAAGAGAACTTCTGTTATTCCATTCTTTATCATTCTGTTGGAATAACCTGTATACGCGGGCTACCCTATACTTGGTGAAATTCTTCTGTTATTCATTCTTTATTATTCTGCTGGAATATCCTGTCTGTGCGTTTTACGCCAGACCTGGTTCCGTCTTTATTGGTATTCTGTTGGAATAACCTGTCTATGCGAAGTACCGCATGCATGGTGATTTCTGTTATTATTCCGTTCTTTATTATTCTGTTGGGACATCATGTCTGTGCTTTACGCATGACCTGGTACCGTTAATTATTATTCTGTTGGAATAACCTGTCTATGCGAAGTACCGCATGCATGATGATTTCTTTTGTTATTCCATTCTTTATTATACTCCATGAAATTGCTGAAATATCCTTGATATTTACGCTTCATCCAGTATCTTTTCATGGAAATATTCTTCTGAGCATTCTTGAATTATACTCTACAAAGCAGTATCATGTTGACAATTTGGACGTTATTAGTTCCTGAATAAATTAATTCTTGAACTTGTTTTATTGAATTCTTATATAATTGTCATCATCCTCATGTTTATATTTTTTGAAAGTCATATGTGGCCTGTAGTGCATAGATGGACTTGGTATGATTATGACCAGTGATTATTCGGTGTAATCATAATCGTAATGTTATAAATGATATGGAAAAAGTCCTCATTGGCCCGTAGTGCATTGATGGACAGTTTTTAGTATGATTATGGCTATGGATTCTCTTTGGCCGTAGTGCAAAGATGAATTGTTTTATGGCATGATCAGGACCGTTGATGAAAACATGATTATCTTTAGTCGTAGTGCATGGATAATTCATGGTTGTGATACTAAAGAATATCATTGGCCGTACTGCAGGGGTGATTCGATGATGTGAATTGTTTATTAAGCTGAGTCCCAGCGATAAAAGTGATGAAAAACCTTTTAAATCATAAAAGATAGTAGATTTTATTCTCTACTTGACTCATTTAATGGATTGTTTGTTCTGCTGCAGTTAAACTTAATGTTTGTTATATTGTATCAGTTTAACACTATTTAAGGCTAATAATAATTTATTCTGCATTATCTTAGGCATACTATTTCTTACTGGGCTAGTTGAGCTCACCTTTTCTTTCACTGTTCTCTTCAGGAAATGAGAATATAGCTGGGACGAGTCGGGGAACGGAGTAATAGTCCTAGATGGTGCATTAGTAGTTCTCACTATTCTGTGAAATAGTGTGATAATAATTATAATGAGGACTCCTTTTGAGTTTGTATACTCTCTAGTAGGCAATATTTGTATTCAAACTCACAGTTTATGTTTTGTCGTACTGTACACGACAGTTGTATTATTAATTGTATTTGAATTCTTTACCATATATCTGGCGACTCAAGATGGGTGATGTATACCTAATTTTGGGGGCGTCACAGAAAACAACTACAACTTTATTACTACAATTTTCATGAAAAATACAACAACACATATAATGTTAGTTTTAATACCAACTGTGACTCCTGTCCCAACTATGGACAACACCTCACATTGATACATTACATAAAGATACAGTTAATAATTGTTTTAGAAATTAAAATATTTGGGAAGTGCTTAAGAAAACCTTCGTACATGGGAGCCCATGTGTCTAGGTTATAATAGATATCATATGTCCACAGAATTATCCTTGGTTGACCCAATAGACCCCAAAGAAAAACGAGAAGATTACTATCATATTATTTCCAATGGTGAGTCTTCTCCTGACATATCATTATCTCCACTGTCTCTAATTGAGAGTTATACTTCAACCAAACACCAAGATTATATAGGTAGTGCTCGTAGATATACTCAGCAAGTGGATGTGCACAACCCTGTCTTATGATGACACGAGATTGTATGTCATTAGACATCTTGTATGATAGTGACAAAACACCCTTCCAACATTGGGTTCGCCTCACCCTGTTTGATTCACCAAATATAACTATTAAATGATGTATAAAATACAACACACTTTTTATACTGTTTAGGGAGAACTCCACAGCTAGAGACCACCGTTCTATTCCCTTGTTACCCCCGCTCGACCCAGCTACACTTTTATTACCTGAAAGGAATTGTGAAGCAAAAGGGTGAGCTCAACTAGCCCAGTAAAGAATATCATAACTAAAGATAAATAAATAATCAATAGCCTTCAACAGTAATAAATCAGATATTTAGAATATATGGTAGATGATAAAAAATTTCAACCATAGTTGCAGCGGAATGAACAATCCATTAGAAGTGTCAAATAGACCATAAAGTCTATTATCTTCTCCATTATAAAAATTCACCAACAATATTTTATCTCTATAACATCAATCAACAGTTCTGATCCACAATCATGTGAAAAACTCATAATCATAATTGTGGTTCTAAATTCCTCTTCTCATCCAGGACGAAGATAATTTTCATCACATATCTTTACCTGAAACATCGAAGCTCATGGTTATACCAAATCACAATTCATGTTCATAATCATACTAATTAATTCATCTTTACACTACATGCCAAAGATATTCGTCAACAATTCATCTTTGCACTACTGGCCAAAGATATTCAACCACAGATCATCTTTGCACTACAGGCCAAAGATATTCAACAACAGATCATCTTTGCACTACAGGCCAAAGATATTCAACAACAGATCATCTTTGCACTACAGGCCAAAGATATTAATATCTCAAAGAAATATATAATCATATCAGAATTTATATAAACAATAATTATAACCATGTTGATCAATTCACATTTGCACTTAAGGTAAAGATATTCAATTATAAATCCAATGGTCATGATCATACCAGTCAACAATTCAACATTGCACTACTGGCCAAAGAGAACCCATATTCACGATCATACCAATAATCTACCCATCTTTACACTCAAGTCAAAGAAAAATTTCATCACCATAATTATAAAAATGTTACATATGATAATAAAAACAATATGATCAACAACTGCATTTAATTTCAAGAGTAAGATTCATAAATCAACGATAATTTGGTCAGAAAAAGAAACCAATTTTGTCGTGAATAGTACCCCGTGAATAGTAACTCATGAATAATAATTCATGAATAGTAACCCCGACATGAAAAAGTAGAAATTCTACAATAAAATTCATACCAATATTTCGGTATAATGATATTGAAAGAATAACATTTCTTAAACTTATAAAGAATTTATTTTAATTGTTTACACTTTACTAAATAATTCATTTAATCATCCTAAAATGCCAAACTCATAAGATTTTATCGCCAATAACCAAAACTCTCATAAAAAATATGCATATACCTTATATAGAATTCTCAAGCCATAAAATCCTATTTTTTAATTTTCTTACTTCACATAACATATTTAATTCATTTGATCATATCTATTTTCATAAAAAATACCAAATCAGTACAAACAAATTTTCTTTTCTGAGATTTAGCAGAATATAGTCCCATATTGAACATATATTTTTCTCGGAATTTTTAAAATTCATTTACTATTTTTCACATAGCCAAACTGTCGAATATTTAGACATTTATCATAAACTGTACTTTTGTCCAAAAATTTCAAAATTTACAAAGTATACTTCTATCATATAAATGTACTCCCAATAAAAATTTCACCAATTTTGGAGTTAACCACAATGAGTTATAAGAGTTTACTTTTAAAATAGTCTTTTGCCATAAAATTCATAACTCCAAATCTATACATCCAAAAATCGCTATTTTTGGACACAATCTAAAATAATCATCAAACTATCGTTTTAAATTTTTCCAGAATTTTTGAGGGTCAGAAAAATTACGAAACTGAAAAACATAATAACTCTTACAATCCCTTACCTCAAAAGAGCAATATTTTTTACTAGAATATCGGTATAAGGCTGAAGGAAACTTGCACTGATAAATAGAAACTCACAAAGTATCTAAATACTCACAAAATACTTCCGATAATATAGAGAGAGAAAGAGAGAAAGCTTATGTTTCTAGTATGATTTTTAATTCTAACTTAGCCCTCTATTTATAGAAAAATGTTAGCACGCCGAAGCAGACTTGACCTGCTACCTGATGGCTTACCTACTATTATTTTCACCCACCACATTTGAAATAAAATTCAGCATATTTTTTCACCAACCACAAGTGGGCCCACTCAATTATAGAATTTTCCACCAAAATCATTTATAAACCTAATTTTCGAATCAGTCACCTCTTAATATTCATAACAAATTATACGCTCATTTTTAACGGCTCAAAATTTGTGGACATATACTCAACTTATATATGTATAACATATCCAAAAATTACAACGATCCAACGGTCTGATTAAAAATTATAACTCAAGCAATATATCTCAAGAACACTGGTTTGATTTTTAATACCTCCATTTCGACAAAATATTGATAAAATACCTCAACATTAATTCCTTCATTTATAACCACATAAATAAATTCATCATTTATATTCACATCAAATCAATATTTCCTTATCATATAAATTAATATTTAATTATTCACAAATAATATTACAGAATCACAATTATGACAACTAGGCAGTTCCTAGGAAAGATGGGACTTTTCGATAAGGATTTCTCCTTACTGGCGCGCAATTAAGTGACCAAACCTCTCCTTGACAGAACTTTTTAGACATTGCCAATAATGCTATCTCATAATATTATTCAAATAATATGAATTATTGATCCGATAATGGGAAATACTGTGCAGTGGCAATTATTGAAACACCAATAATATAAAATATCAACGCAGCAATTATTGAACCAATAAAATAAAATATTGAACAGTAATTACTGTAACAATTATTGAGTAGTGCCTTCTTACGTAAGAATTAATAATTCAAAAATATTGTGCAAAACCGTGTGCTACTGTGCAACCACGCGTATTACTGTATTTTAACCACAGGTAATCCAATAGTATTAACGGTAACAATTACGCCGTTATTTATAAAAACTTAAATTTGTCGTTTTCTTCATCCGACAGTTATTCTGTTATGAGGCCCACAAATGACTGCGCCGTCGTACGGATATTCCCGACAAGAAGAATATTCCACGACCAAACGAATATTCCCCGACAACAATAAGTATTTTATAGCCACTTGCTTATTTTGAAAAAAAATTCATATATCTCCCTTAACTTTGCTTTTTATCAATTTAACAATTTACTGAATAGTAATTATAAGAAAAATTGAATACTTTTATTTTATAAAATTCGGGGTCTTACATATGTACTTTTTTTATTAATAATAATATAAAATAATATAACTTTTTAAAATTTTATTATCATATCTCTACTAATAAAACTATGAACTTATAATTTTAATTTTTTTAATAATAAGAATAGTGTTTACAAATTTTATAAATGAGACTATTTGTAAAGCTGAGGAAGTATCCAAATATTTTTCAAACTTATAGGCAAAATTAACCTCAACAATTTTCTAATTTATTGGAGTAATTTATGTTAATTAATTGTTCATCATTTTTTGATATATAAACAAGTTTAAAATATATTATTATTGATAAGTTTATAATAATCCAAACGATATTCTTTTATTCAATCCTTTAACTAATACCGAAAAAAACAAATATAACTTGAGATTATTTTAATGACTAAATAATTTCATAAAAAACAAATATGTGACTAGAACTATTTAATCTTAGAATTAATAGTATTGTGATTATGATCTCATGAATTGTAATCCTGAAATTATAATTCTTGCAAACAAACATGACATGGATTGAATTAAGGAATATATAAAATATAATTAAATTTTCTTTAAAAAATAAAATTACAATTATCGTGATACTTAATTACACTAATTGACTTTTGATGAAGTAATAAAAATGAAAGAGAATTGATATTTTTTTACAAAACTAACCTCATGAATTACAAACGTGGTCCATATTAATGTGAGTAAGACTGCCGAAATATCAAACAATAAGTATAGTGACATTGTTTTAGTGACATTTCTAATACTTTTTTTGTAACTCTAAAAAAATATATAATATTTATATCAATTATATTTTTTATAAAATATAATATTTTAGTTATAATTTGAATACATACAAAAAATATTATATATTTTATAAGAATTATTGAAAAAATTACTAAAAATGTCACTAGAACAATGTCGAAGGACTTAATATCAAAATTTGGAATAATAAATCTAGGGGGACATTTTTTTAGTGACATTTCTAGTGACATTTTTTATTTATTTATTTTTTTGGTTTTTTTTTTGTAATATCTCCCAAAAAATGTATAGTATTTATTTCAACTAAAATTTTTGTAAAAAATGATATTTTAGGTGTAATTTGGATACATACAAGAAACATGGTTGTACACACTGTACAGACCCTGTTTCTTGTATGTATCCAAATTACACCTAAAACACTATTTTTTATAAAAATTTTAATTAGAATAAATATTATATATTTTTTGGGAGGTACTAAAAAAACCAAAAAAAAAAAAAATGTCACTAAAAAATATCCCCCTAGAAGGACTCAATTTGAAAACATCCAATCTTCGAGTGAGCATCCAAACGTGCCAAAAGTAATCTTGGTCATGGGTCTGGGTGTTGGATACTACATTATATTCCGACCCGTTTTACGGGGATGTCAAAAAATTAGGGCATCTCCAAAACCCTACCTATATATAAATGATAGGGTTGGGCTTTTTCCTCTCCGTCTCCATTTGTCTTCTCTCGAGGTCTGCTGTTTTTGTGCCTCCGGCTGCTAAAAAACCCTTTGAGCGGATTAACTCAAAACCATGGCGGATAAGAACGTGACAATCCGGACTAGGAAGTTCATGACAAACAGGCTTCTCTCTAGAAAGCAATTCGTAAGTTTCCTTCCGATTTTAGCCTCTGTATATGTAGATTTGTTTAGCGGCTGGTGGGTAATTAGTTTATTGTTTTGATCTTTCGTTTGATCCGGTTAAGTAATTGAAAATGTTTGTAATTTCTTTGTCCCTCTTTCTGTGTGGTTCTTGAAAGTGACAGTTTAAATTAATCCTAGACGTGCTCATGTAAATTAACCTTCTTGTCTGTAATTGGCGGCGCTGAGTGTTAATTTGAGTGATATATATATATATATATATATATATATATATATATATATATATATATATATATATGTATTAAGTATTTAAAAAATTGATGAAGAAACCAGCATAAACCCTTATTTTTTAAGGAAATGAGAATTTAATAATTTATACCTTTTTATTACTTTAAAATGTAAACAGTTGGATTGTTTTTTTATTTATTTTTAATTATTGTGAAGTAAAAAAACCCCGAAATGGTGTAGCTTTGGTTTTACATCTCTTATTTTTGAGAGAAACAAATGCTTTAGATTAGTTACATTGTAATATAGTCTGTGAGAGATCTTGCTGTTTATTCATGCAGATCATTGATGTTCTTCATCCGGGGAAAGCTAATGTTTCAAAGGTAATATTTTCAGTTTCCTCTTACTGATAACAGTGTAGTTGTGTTTGTTTCAAAACTATTTTTGAAGTATTGTTCATGAGTTTTGGTTATCTCTACTACCTATCATTCTGAAGGGGGAGCTGAAGCAGAAATTGGCTGAGCTGTACTCGGTCAAGGATGCGAGTGCTATTTTTGTTTTCAAGTTCCGTACTCATTTTGGTGGTGGAAAGTCAACTGGATTTGGGTTGATTTATGACTCTGTTGAGAGCGCTAAGAAATATGAACCCAAATACAGGCTCATCAGGGTAAAATTCACTTTAAAACTCTTCCACCCATGCTAGTTATAATCATCTGTTAGCTTTATATCTGGGTTCAATTTGGGATTCTGATCGCTAGAATAAATGATTATTTGATAATTCTTTATTACTATTTGTTTATTCGTATACCTGATTATGGTAGTTGTATGGTTTTTTGTTTATCAAGTATTGGATAGTAATGTTTGATTCTTTTTGGGATTGATGTCATACTTGTTATATATGTTAGTAGTGTGTCAATATAATACATATGTATATTTATTTTTTGGCTATGTATATTTATTTTTTGGCTCAATGTCATACATAGAAATATAAGTTCTTTTCAATCTTGTTGAGTTTTAGGCTAAACCTTTTATTTGCATGATAGACAAAATTGTTTGTTTTGTAAGAATTGCTGGCTCCAGGTCCACCAACTTGCTTTTGTTCACTACTAATACAACAGTGATTAGGTGGGAATGAAGTTTATGAAATCAATTGAGTACTATGAACTTTTTAGTTAATAACTTTGGGAACAAGTTGAATAGTTCTAATCTTTTTTCTTTGTAACATGTGCACTACATTAAAGATTCATGATTGGAAGATGATGTTTATTTTGCTAGTTTTGATAACGGATAATATTTTGATTGATATCTGCACAACATTTGTTTTTAAGCCTTAATTTATGAAAGGTCTATTTACTTTTCTGTGCTATGATGATAAATAAATATTTAGAATCAAGTGTGACATTTGCTCACTAACTTGGTTTCAATAAAGTAATTAGTCTCCAACATACTAGCATGTATGTTGAGATGAGACGGCTGTTTATTCTGAAATATAACCATTTCACATTAGAACACAAGGTAACATAGTCGATTTGGGATGTCTTTTTTCTTGTGATTGGTTTAGTGATGAAGTTTGTATGTAAATACTCAAAATCATGTACATACCATTGTTAGCATATTGGTCACTGATTAAAACCTTTAGGTCCTTTGCCTTGTATAAAATGTACAAAAGATGTCATTGAACCAACTTTTACGTTGTTTTTTGTAGTGTTTTTCATTAGTCAACATAAAACTTCTAGCAGTGATTTTCTGATTTTTAATTTGAGTAGCTAATCTGACTGATCAAGCAGTGATATTACTTGTGTTATCTATTATTGCTACTATTGTCACTATCTACAAGCTTAACTGACCTCGACACTTGCTAAACCTAGATGTAGTTTTGACGTCTAATATATCAACAAGGTTGTTAGGATCATCAGTCTACACTGGTCTAGCTTGCTTTCTGTTCATGTGTCTTGTTGAGTTTATTGTGTAGAATAAAGCTATTAATTTAAAAGCATCAAGTAGAATTTGTGGATTATTCCTGTTTTTTCCTTGCATTCTTCTTAGCAAAGACAATATATACATCACCTTGTGATTCTTCCTTTCTCTCGCTATATATAAAACTTGCAGGATATGTATTATCATGTTATATTTTACCTGGAAAGATATCTAAACATATCTTGCACAACTGTTTAATTGTGTTCCCCTTTGATTGCAGAATGGACTTGATACTAAGGTTGAGAAGTCTAGGAAGCAGATCAAGGAAAGGAAGAACAGAGCCAAGAAGATTCGTGGTGTGAAGAAGGTAGGACATTTGTCACCTAGGTCCTCTGATAAATTCATTCAACATGTAATCTGGCATTTTTCTTTAAAAATTTTAAATCTTAAATTTTTTTGTTACAGACCAAGGCTGGTGATGCTGCTAAGGCTGGAAAGAAGAAATGAGTGATTTGTTATTTGCAGCAGAAACTTTTATTTGGTGTTAATCTGATTTTGTGGGAACAGTTTTGAAATTCTTCTTGCCTAATGTTTACTTCTAGTTTACTTTTTTTTTTTATTGTAACAGACTTGTAGTTTTAGTTTTATATAACTTGCCAGTCCTGTTTTGAACTTTGATATTAATTGGTTAGAATCCAATTGGGTTTTTAAAATTACAGGGATGGTTTGCCAAGGCTTTTAAGTAGGGTTTTCCCATCTTGAGCCAAGTCCCATCTTAAGGTAGTGATTTTGATACTGGGGAAACTTTGATTTGGCAATATAACTTGTATTTATTCTCTGAACCCATACAAAATCTGCGTTACAATTTCAATGTTGAGGATTGGCGGGGTGTTTAACAAGACAAAACAAGAAGATTACTAAATTACAGAAGGGATAAAAGTAGTTCGCTCACGTTCTAATATAATTGTAGGAAGTTATGATCTTGAATTAGTTCTTCGTTCACATTGATGTGTTTTGAGGGATGGGGAAAAGGTCGGGAAGGATCGGAAGGAATTTAAACTTTCCTTTTGTAATGTTTGAGTTTAAGAAGGGAATGGAAAGGAAAGGATTTAGAGAACTACTTTAGTCCTTCATAAAACCCTAGTTTGATATTTGAATAAAGGATGGAAACAAGCACGAAGCATACAAGATGAAATATTGAAATTGAAATACAAGTCTACTCTTATTTTTCTTCTGTTAAGAAGGGATCCCACACTAAGATGAGATTCACTTGGAATATATTTTAAAAGTTTACAAAGAATTGTACAATTTAGGGTTGAGCAAGTAACCAAATTAAAACCGAAATTGCACGAAAAATCACATGAATTGTACCAATTAAAATCGCACCAACGGTTCTGACGTATGTGGCAGTTTTAGGTGGGTTGAATAATTAAATTTACGGTTCTGGTTTGGTTATTAGCCAAAACCGCACGCATAAAATCGAAACCGCAACATGTGTATGTGTGTGTGTATGTATGTATTCTCTAGTAAATTCTAAAATTACTTTCACTTAAACACGCTCAGAGAAAACTCCAGTTTTGCATTGTCATTTTTTCACCAATTGAAAGATGGTTTAAGGTTATAGAGTCAAAAATTAAGCATTTGAGTTTTGGAATTTCAGATTTGTTTGATGCGTTACTGGAGGGGCTTATAGCCGAGGGGCCAAATTCGTTGGTTCGAGCACTTGATGTGACGCCCTCAAAATAGGTATACACAACCCATTCATAGTCATCAAATACATGGTATAAAATTCAAATTCAAATACAAACTTCATTATACAATTGTCATGTAAAATACGACAAAACATAAGCTGAGAGTTTTAACACGAATATTGTCTCGTAGACAATATCCAAACTCAAATGGAGTCCTCATTACAATTATTATCACACTATTTCATAGAATAGTGAAGACTACTATAACCACCAGCTTGGACCATCACTCCATTCCCCGACTAGTCACAATTATATTTGATGAGTGAGATTTATACCCGCGAATCGAATACTTTATGACTTAAATAATTGCCTAAATTCGTAGATTTTATATAGTTTTATATCTTTATAGTGTTATTATGCTTAACTGATGCAATGCAGGGCTTATTAGGTCTTTCCAATGCTTTCAGGGGCAAAACAGGCAGTTTACGTATACCCACGCCGTGTCGCCAATGTCAAGCCAGCGCCGCCCCCTGGTCCAGCCTGACGTCAGCATGGCGCTGCAGCGCCACAGACCCTTCTTTGGCTCGCGCTGCAGCGCGAGCTCTGTGTCTTTCATACTAATGTGGCGCCGCAGCGCCATCCATAGAGCTATTGCTCGCACCGCAGTGCGAGCTTTGGTGCCCAGGCAGAGAGGGCTTGTGTTTGACCTAGCAAATGAAGAAAACAGATATAAAAGGAAAGGAAGCCTCTGCATTTTATATATCTCATAACACAGACCTTAGAATAGGATAACTTAGCTTAAATTAGTTTTTCTCTGTAATTTCTCTTCCTTTCTCTTAGTTAATGTCTATAAATATAGATTAGGTAGATTAGGGAGAAGTCTGGCATATCTTTGGAGCAACAAGATCAGTGAGCGACACATATTGAAAAGCTTGATTTGAGCGGAATGCGTGGAGATTGAAGAGCTTTGACAGAGTTCCCTCTTATCCATTTATTTCTTCTTGTTTTGTATTCTATAAATGTTGTCTTTATTGCTACTTGTATTTTGTTCAATAGCTATGAACTGAATATTGGCTCTAAGGTTATAATGGATCCCTTTGTTATTTAAACTGACTATCTTATCTCTTTGGTTGGCACCATATGATTTGGTTTAATATATTTGTGCTTATTGATGCTCGCTAAGACATTAGTGATGATTTTGGTAATCTACATGATATCGACATAAGAATTGTAGATTTACACCTAAATATATCGGCATGTGATTGTGGGTTTCGACTGCATAAGTTGTGCGTAGAATAGACATATATATGTGCGCCACGTGCAACCTAATTGAGAACTTACGCTTAAATCCTTGTTATGATTAATTCGCATAGACATGTGTAGGATTTCATCTAGCATGGACGTTATTCTCTGTTCTATTCCCTTTCGAGTGGATCTGGAGAGGATATGTTTGTGTATACCTCAATAGAGGTGCATAGACACATGTGTGTTCTCGGTCGGCATATTGTTGTGACCATTAAGACCAAAGAGAGAAGGGTAGTTAGTTTGATGAAGCATAGCACGCCAGGTGTTCGACAAAATGCCCGTGTGGGGTGAAATTGTGACCTTAGCTTGTATTTCTTTCGTTTACCTTTTGTTACCCATTTAGTTGCTTTGTTAATTAGTTTTAATTAGATTAATCACACTTCCATTTACTGCTATTCGAATAAGACTTTAGCGATACACAATCGGTACTTGGTAAATATTAGTCATAATTCCTCGTGGGTACGACATTCTACTTATCACTGCATTACTTGTTAGACCGCGTATACTTGCGGGTGTTTAGTGATCGGTTTTCCGACCAACAAGTTTTTGGCGCCATTGCCGGGGAATTATTATTCTAATATTGTCCAATATTGATTTCAATCAATTTAATCTTAATTTGAACGTATATTTATCTTTTATTTGTTTGATCTTCCTTTCTTTTTATTTTTAAGTTTACAGATTATGGACGATCAATGTTATCAATGGCTTTACGAGAGGACGACACAACCAAGCTCGGAAGAAGGACTCGAGCAATTGCAAGTTCAAATTACAAATGCCTCGAGGTTTTCTGACAATCTTGAGTGTCAGTCCACTCAGAATGCCTACTGTCAGAAACGAGCTGACTTTGTATCGACCTCCTATCATCCAAACTGCCAGGGTTATCCAAACTCTTGGGACTAAAGTCAAGAGCAATATCATGATCCGAATCATTCCTCTTAGTTTGAATATCAGTCTTCGCCGCAATATAAGTTGACGTATCGACCCAATGATAGCTTTCCTGAGTACTCAACACAAGAAGAAGAGAACAATCTTGAAGAGCTTCTCGCCAACTTTATTGAGAAAAATGAGGTTCAGATGGCAAGCCAAGAAGCCGCATTGTAAAGCCTCGAAAGTCAATTGGGGCAACTCGTCAATGCCATTACAAATCCACCGCCAAATTTTCTACCGGTCATAATTGATCTCGACGATGAAATAGTAGAACAGTGCACGGTGGATACGCGAGGAGAAGGTGATGAGTCTCACCAAAGTGTTGAGGGCAATGTCAATGTGCAAATTGACCAACCTGCGGAGGCTAAGCAAGAAGAAGAGAGGATCATTAGTGGGTGCACTGTCAAGAGTAATCAACAGTTAGAAACCATGCTCACGACTGTGGAAACCCTGGAGGGCCCGCTAGCGCACAAATAACGCTTTCAAATTAATGAACAAGGGGAATTAGTGGATAATTCCAGTGGTGAAAGATTCTTCGTGCCGAAGAATGAAGAAAATGAGGATGACCAATCATCCATGTTTGCCAAAGATCCAAAGGAATTAACGAATAGGCGGCATGAAATGGTCATTTTCGCTTATGAGCTGGATTGAACGACATCGGTATAGTCAAGATGACGACTATAAAACAAGCGCTTGGTGGGGAGGCACCCCCATCTTGGTATGAATTTCATCTGTTTTCTTTATTTATGTCTAGTTTAATTTGTGTCTGTTCACTTTAGTTGTTAACATAGCTTTCAGATTATGCATTTATGTTTTTATGTCTATCATCTGCAGGCATCATGTTTATTATGATGTATTGTATATTACAATAGTGTTTATGAGGTTTTTAATAATGTATGTTTGCCTTTGTAGTGTAGTTTTTATTCTTGTCTTGGCATATGCAGATAACAGACAGGGAAAACTCAGAAATTGGTCCTTGCGCTGCAACGCCAACAAATGTGCTGCAACTCGCGCCGCGGCGCCATGCTTATTTCCCAAAAATTCGTACCCCGCGCTGCAGCGCCACATAACAACAGACACATCGCACCGCGGCACCATGAGCGAGCCTTGCCCACTGCTAATTCATGTCGCAACGCCAACCAACAAAAAGCAGGCCGCGCCGCGGCGCCACAAGCGAGAATTTGGTTTAAAAAACTGATTGAAGGCCAGCAGTCAGACCACTACGCCCATTACTGCTCTTCCATCTCGATCGAACCTCTCCATCTCCTCATCACATATCTATACTGTAAGACCCCAACTTTTTAATAAAGATGATTTTTCTATAAATATTATTTTTGAATATTATGGAATGAATTTGATATAATGTTATAGTTGTGGGTAATATTTATAAATTTTGCAAAGTACGAAAGTTGTTATATAATATTCGATTGGTCAGGGAATATTCGTTTTAACAGGGAATATTCGTACGACTACACAATCATCGGTGGAACCCACAACAGAATTATTGTCGGATTGAGAAAACGATAAAAATATGTTTTTATAAAAATAACGACAGAAGTTTTACCGTTAACTGTTGAAACACCCGGTGTTAAAAGTACAGTAATACGCGTGGTTGCATAGTAGCACACAATATTGATTATTGATGCTTACGTGAGAAATCACTCAGTTTTGTTCAATTATTGCTATAATAATTGTTGCATAGTATCTCACGTTATTTGATTCAATTATTGTTGATATTTTATATATTATTAAATAAATATTGGAGATAACAAAGTTATTAATATTATTATTTACAATATTAACGATGTCTAGAAGTTCTGTCAAGGAGAGGTTTGGTCACCTAATTGCGCGCCAATAGGGAGAAATCCTTATTGGAAAGCCCCCTCTTTCTTGGGAGCGACCTGATCGATTAATATTGTGAATTGTAATAATAATGATAAATGTTGTTAAAAATATTGAGAAAATTTTTATGAGGTATTTGTTATAAATCGGCTTATTATATGGATCCCCATTTACCCATTTTCAAAATAATCGGTAGAAAATTATTTAAAGGTAGGGCCCACATGTGGGGGCCACATGTGGGGCCCATATGTATTGAAAAACTAATTTTTGAAATGGGGGTAGGAGAGAGTATACGTAAAGGGGAGAGAATTTATATATATATGTATATGATGTGTGTATATATATAATGTGTGTGAGTGAAAAATGGTGGAAAAGTGATATTATGAAAGTGATGGGTGTAAGATATGTGTAAGAGTGTAGTGAAAGTAATGTGTGGGTGGGAAATTAAAAATTATGTGTGAATATATATATAATTGGTATATATATATGATGAAGGTGATTTTTTTGGGGGGTGGGGGTGGGGGGTTGATGTTGGTTAGGGGGGATAAAAATCAAGGGGTATATATATAATATTGATATATAAATTGAAAGCATGTGTTTATATATATATATATATATATATATATATATATATTATATTTTATTTTTTATTTTTTTGTTTTGTTTTTTTATTGGATGGTTGATTGAAATTGAGCATCCGTGCATCTGCAAAATTATTTCGTCCATGAACAGTGCCTTTCTATTATCCTATAAATAGAAGCTCATTCCTTCATTATTTCTTACGAATTCACTGAAACTCTAGATAGAGAAAATTATAGAGAGAAAGAAGAAGAGGATTCTGCTACCTCTCTTTTCCTATATCCAGTTTCTTTTAAGGTAAGGGGTATTATTTCTTGCTTTCGTCTTTATGAAGAGAACTTCTGTTATTTCATTTTTTTATTATTATGTTGGAATAACCTGTCTATGCGAAGTACCGCATACATGGTGAAATTCTTCTGTTATTCCATTCTTTATTATTATGTTGGAACATCCTGTCTGTGCGTTACGCATGACCTGGTTCTGTTATTTATTATTTTGTTGGAACGTCCTGTCTGTGCGTTTATGCATGACCTAGTTCCGTTGTTTATTATTCTGTTGGAATATCCTGTCTGTGCGTTTACGCATGACCTGGTTTCATTATTTATTATTCTGTTGGAATAACCTGTCTGTGCGGTTTATCGCATGCCTAGTGATTTCTTTTGTTATTCCATTCTTTATTATACTCAGTTGGTTAAAGTTTTGAATTCTATACTCCATGAAATTAGCGGGATATTCTATACGCAACGTTAGAATATCGAGGCGAGATGGATTATGTAATAATAATCTAAGTATAGAAAATGCAATAATTCGCATGCAGACTTAAATTAAGAATGTAGGTATTAAAACCTAATGAAATGAATTAATGTAACTTGGTATAAAATATAAGTCCTTAAGCTTAAAGGTGTAAACCTATGTGGGATTTATACTAAGCCCAAGTGGTTTATAAAGTGAAGCCCAAACTATTATTAATGCAAGCCCAATGAATTAGCCATGATCCATAGAGCAAACCATGTTAATATGGGTAGTCTTGATGGACAAGAACTTTATGTAATAACCAAGTAAGAGATAAGAGTTGTGGTTAACAAGTAAACTTAGGGATTAAGCAAGTGAATAGTAAGGAGGTTAGTTTAAGGAGGTGGGATGACATAAAGACCATTATGCCCCAACCTTAGCCCTCTATAAATACCAAGCTTGGATTTCTTAATTTGCTTGTTAAACTTTCATCCAATAAACTCTCTCTCATAAGCAACTTAATTGTTAGAGCCCAAAAGAACTTTGAAGCTTAAACCTTCCATTGTTAGTTTTCAAAGAAGAAGTACTAGTTCATCAAAGGTAAATTATCTTGTCTCTTCCATCTCTATAATAGTAGTGTGATAAGAGATGTGTAACCTAATGAACATATATGTTAAGAACATATGGGAAGTGGATAAGCAATGAACTTAAGCCGAATAAGAGGAATAAGTAACTTGAACCTAAATAAGTTGATAACTTTGTACAAAACTTGCCTTATGATGTTAGTAGATTCAATATAGTATGAGAACATTGATTGATGGACTTAAGTTCATAATAAGTTATAAGAATAAGAATTAGTAGTTAATAAATTGAATAAGTCATTAACTTATGAGAATAAGTAAAAACCTACTTTGATAGTAAGTTAGTATAATAAGTAACTTGAAATGTCGGTATGTTGATTCAAATCCACCTAGAATGATTAGTAATGAGGTTTCGCCGGAATTTACACGATTGGACGATAAACGTCGAATTCGTGAAATTCTAGGAATGGAAGTTGTATTTTGTGTTTGAAGTCGTAAACATTGGTTTTCGATGGAGACAAGTCATATTTGGCATTATAGAGTTGCGGACTCGAAAATGGCCGGATTCCGACTTAGAATGAAGACACAAGCGTTGAACGTTTGCGAATGTTTATCGTTTTCATTAAAATAGACTAATAGGTGAAATTTTAGCAAACGAAGTAAAATAGATAAAATTCTTGCGTGAATGCATAGAGTACGTAATTTGTGACCCGTAGGCTCTTGAACAAGCCAATTCAGACTTATAACGAAGAAGTTACGAGTCCGGGAGTTTCACAAAAGTTTCAAAATTGTCCAAGTTTTTTGGTGCACAGAGCTGGCGCCGCGGCGCCAGCCCAATCAAATAAGCCCGCACCGCAGCGCCAAAATGGCCATTAGCCCCTGGAGAGTCACGCCACATCGCGACATATAACACTGAGACTCGCGTCGTAGCGCCGAGTCCTGGTTTTTGAACAATAAGTGGTTACGCCGCAGCGCGACACCAAGTGTAATAGCCAGCACTGCAGCGCCAGATTCATAACCTAGATAATAAAGAAATGTTTACATGTTAAGTATGAAGAGTATTTGATAAGCAATTAAATGAGGATCTTAATAAAACATTGTTAAGACATAATTAAGACTTAAGTATGAACACTTTGAGTTAAGTTAAGTCAATTACATATGAACATAAGAATGACGTAATGGAAAGTCGGAACCAATAATAACAAATCTAATACGTAATTAGATTGAGAAGTAGGGTAAGATTCTTTAGGAACCATGTATGATCATTCACGACCTAATGTTCTATGTTATGTTATCATCTACTGTAGAGACTTAAGGACCTAAAGTGCACGTGTTATAAACTGTAGTAGTCGTTAAAGGCAAGTACTATAACCCTTGTTCCAGTTCGATTTGGACAAGTCTTTGCGATTCATGTATTCTTCGCATGAGTTAGTATCTGAGGAAGTCAAAGCCAATCCTTTCGACTAGACGTATGCTATGTTATTTTATCAAGTGTTGATAAGGATTTACCAAACTAATATTGTTATGGTTTTCAAAAGTAGACTGAATATGCTAAACTATTTTGTTGTCAAACGACAGACACGTGAGGTTGCCACAACTTAAACGTATACACGTTTAATGAATGTAGTGTTGATCAACATAGAGTAATATAGGTTGATCACCTAGACGTGCTCATAAGCTATGCCGGACTTACGGACTTAGTGCCGGAACGTCCTTTTCAAAGTACTTATGAAATGCTTACGGTCTTGAACTGGAATTGATGTTTTACTGAATATTATTGTTGTAAAATGTTTTGAATGAAAAGAAGTGCTATTTTGAATTATCGATAGTACTTCATAACTATTGTTTAGTTATCGAAGATATACGATTCCTATGTTTCAAGCATGCTATTTTCCTAGAATTGTTGTACTTGCTGAGCTAGTTAGGCTCATTCTTGCTTGAACCATATGAATGCAGCTAAGACCGAATGGACCGATGGATCCGGCAAGGATAAAGGGAAGGCGAAGGCGAACCCGTAGATTACATTTGTAATAGTATAAGTTTTGTAAGGAATAATATTGATATTATGACAAAGACAATGTATTGGTTGTAAAGAACCTAGGGAATGTAAATATTCTTTTGATATATATATATATATATATATATATATATATATATATATATATATATATATATATATATATAAGACATATCCGTTCTTTTGAGGCATTTCAATTGAATGTTTATGTGAACTGTAGCACCGTGTAGCACCATCTGTCGGGTTGGAAGATACCCAGATTTGGGGGCGTCACAGGTTGGTATCAGAGCCTTAGGTTATAAAACTTAAGGGGGGGGGGGGAAATAAAACCTTAAGTCATAACCTTAAGAAAAGTCAAAAGAATAAAAGATGGAAGTTAACCTTATAAAAATGCATTATATATGTTATGTGTTTTTATTATTCTACTAACGTGTACTAATCCAACTTTTGTGTTGTTGTAGATGTCAGGAGAAAATAGAGATGTACAGGTAGTCAGTGAAGAACCGGTTAATCAGGTAGAGATTATATCGAGTCCCATAGCGGCAGATCCCGAGATTGTAGTGGTTGAGTCTGGAGACTCAAAAAGTTTAGATCTCATGTCAGTATTTGATGGCATGATAGAAGAAGTGGAAGCAGTGTCCTTCAACCTACTAGCTATAGTAGCAGAGACGGCTCCGGGGGAGTCAATGATGTCACTATTCATGTCAGTGATAGATAGGAACATCCACTACTGCCAGGAGGTTAAGGACCTGAAGGCAGAGCTCTAAGTTATTATAGAGGATAAGACGGACGTGGAGTCCATGTGGGAGTAGGAACATGATGAAAGGGTTTTGGCCAAGGACAAGGTCCATGGGTTGAAACAAGAGGTCTTTGAGCTCAGAGAGGAGCTAATGTAGCGCCCCCAAATCCGGGTATCTTACAACCCGACAGATGGTGCTATACTGTACAAACATTCACACATTCATTCAATTGAAAGTCTCAAAGAATGAACATAACTTATATATATTTAATTCAATATTTACATTTCCCAGGTTCTAAACCGATTACAAAGGTTCTCTTGTCATAATATTCATTACATTACAACAATAGACCTATACTATTACATGACAACTTAACAATCTGCCTTAGCTTTTCCTTTATTCTTATTTGATCCTTCAGGACGTTCAGTCTTAGCTGCATTCATATGATTTAAGCATGAGTGAGCATGAC
This sequence comes from Panax japonicus, assembly GCA_020205505.1. Classification (NCBI taxonomy): domain Eukaryota; kingdom Viridiplantae; phylum Streptophyta; class Magnoliopsida; order Apiales; family Araliaceae; genus Panax; species Panax japonicus. The sequence continues at coordinate 36,705,078 of CM035105.1, forward strand.
TAGCTCAGCAAGTATAACAATTTCAATAACAACAAGCTTGATACATATGAATCATATATCTTCGATAACTGAACAATAGCTATGAAGTACTATTGATGATTCAAAATAGCAATTCATCTTTACTTTCAAAATGTTTCACAATGAATAAATTCAGTAAAACATTCACCCCGGTCAAAGACCTTGAGCATTCATTCTTTCTTTGAAAAGGACAACCCGGACCTAAGTCCGTAAGCCCGATATTACTTACGAGCACTTCTAGGTGATCAGCCTATTGTACTCTGTATTGATCAATACTACATCCATTAAACGTATGTACGTTTAATCATTTGGCAACCTCGCGTGCCTGTCGTTTTATCGACAAAACATTTGTTTTAACAATTCAGTCTTCTTTTAAAAACTGTCAGTAGTTGACAAAAGATACTAACATTTGATAACAGATGAACAGATTATCAATAATCTACTCAATATGTTAAGTCTAGCCAAAGAAACTGGCTTTAACTCCATCATACTTCAATTCATGCGAAAGGATACATGAACATCATAAACTTGTTCAGATTGCACTGAAGCAAGAGTTAGAATACTTGCCTTTAGCGTCTGCTACTGTGTATTTTACTTTACGTTCAAGTCTTTCAAGTCTCTACAATACATGATCACATAATGCCTTACATTATGTCACATATAATCAAGTATGTATCTGAATATATCTTACCCTGCATTTCCAATCTAATTATAGATTAAATTTCATTCTTATGCGTTTCGACTTATCGTTTGCTTTACATCCATTCGACTTGGTTATATTAACCATTCTTCATTACTTTTAAGTCTTAACAATGTCCCAACAATGTTACTTTAAGTTTGTTTAAGGTAGATTTAGTTCAATCTCCTACCATCCCCTTCTTTTCCCTTCATTTTTACTCTTTACTGTCTAAGTTCTGTTCCTGGCGCCGCGGCGCGGGCATTACTCTTGTAACTTGCGCTGCGGCGCGAGTTAGCAGTAGCCGAGTCCCAGATGTCATGCTGCGGCGCGGCCAAAAAGCTTAACGTTGGCGCCGCGGCGCCAACTCTGTGCACCAGAAAATTTTTCTAACTTTTAACTTTTGTGAACTTCCCGGACGCATAACTTCTTCGTTTTAAGTCCGAATTGGTTCGTTCAAAAGCCTACGGTTCACAAATTATGTAATCTACGCATTTATGTAAGAATTTTATCTATTTGACTTCGTTTACTAAAAATTCACCTATTGGCTCATTTTTAACGAAAACGGTAAACGTTCGTGAACGTTAAACGCTCGTTTCTTCGTTCTAAGTCGGAATTCGTCCATTTTCGAGTCCGCAACTCTTAAATGACAAACATGACTTGTCTCCATGGGAAAATAACATTTCCAAACTTAAACTCAAAATTTGACTTCCATTCCGGGAAATTTACGAATTCGACGATTATCGTCTAATCGTACGATTTCCGGCAATTCTTCGTTTCTTAGAACTTGTTCAACACTACCAATGAATTACATTCATAATGTGAACATCTTAACATCCTTATTCCAAATATTTATACTCATGGTTGGATTTTAACTTATCTCATTGTAAGCTTATACTTGATAACTTTCAAACTACTTATGAACTTATCATTTATAACTTATGACAATTAAAGTTCTTAATCATCATCCATACATGATTTCATCATATAACTTTAATTATGTATTCTTGATACATATTTTCTTACAAGATGATGTATATACATATACTTTCATTAATAAACCTATCACAAGTTCATCATGCATTTACATAAGTTTACAACTTATGCTATCTTAAATGACTTATTACCAACTTAAGTGGCTTAAGTTCATTACTTAGACATACTTCTTTCTTTTTTTTATCATTCATATTCCTTAATCCAAGCTTTTCTTATCAACCTATCATGTTAGAGATAGAAGATAATTGGAGAAGGAGTCTTACATTTGAAGTCTTTAGTAAGTAGCTTCTTCTTCTTTTTGACTTATGGAATAACTTACTTGTAACTTAATCTTCCTAACAATTAAGCACTTTGAGAGAGAGTGTTTGGATTATTTGAACAACTATTAAATGACTTGCCAACCTTCACTATTTATAGAATTCCTAAGGTTAGGGCAATTTAGTCAATTCCATCATCCCACCTCCTTTTGCACCTCCTTACTATTCATTACTTGCAAGGCACAAAACCTATCCCTTGCTTGGTCATTACTTATCTTGAGCACCACCTTTACTTGGTCATCACTTATCTTGGTTATTACTTATCTTGATAACCACACTTTATCCATATCACTATGGTTTGCTCCATGGATCACACAATCCAATGAACTTTAGTTTGGGCTTAGATTAAATGAACATTGGGCTTTGCTTAATAAACCTTCATATGTTTATTAATTCAAAAGTTGGGCCTTAACCCTTAATTCACTTGGGCTTGTACAAAATCCTAACCAATCTTTACAAGTCCATTAATATTACATAATACATATACATATAGTTTATGTATTATTCTCGTATTCTAATTCATATAGAATTTATATACGATAATGCATTCTTCTTACAAACTCATATAATACTTGGTATTATACTCGTTTCCATTCTTTGTACAATACTCACGTATCATACCATCATTCCTTAACGAAATAGTTCTTCATTTTCCTTACGTTCTCAATTTAAGTCCGCAAGCGAAATATTACGTTTTCCATAACTAGATTATTATTACATAATCCATCTTACTTTAATATTCTACCATTACGTATTTCTCGGAAATTCAAAAATAAATCCCGAGCAAATACCGATGAATAGTGTTTTTCAGAAAATTTCTCGAAAAACATTTATTTTCGTCTTGGAAATTCAAACACATTAAATCCTTCACATAACTCAAATACTACGATATTTCAATATCAATAGGTTACAAAACGACAACCATCTTGATATCCCACATAATATGATTTTATTATTATTTAATCTAATAAAATCATCTTACATTAAAATCCGAATTTCTCGGTCGTTACATTCTTCCCCCCTTATAAAGATTTTGTCCTCAGAATCTCGTTTTTTTTTTCTCAAATAAATGAGGAAAATTTTTCTTCATCTTTTCTTCTAACTCCCACGTTGCTTCTTCAGCATCATGGTTCTTCCATAACACCTTCACTGATGGTATTACTTTGTTCCTCGGAACTTGTTCTTTTCTATCGATGATTTGAACTGGCGATTCTTCATATGATAAATCCTTCTCGATATGAATCGGCTCATACTCGATTACGTGCTTATAGTCCGGCTTATACGGACGTAATACAGATACGTGAAACACGTTATGTATTCTTTCTAGGTCTGGAGGTAATGCTACCTTATAAGCTATCTCTCCCACCCGGTTTAATATTTCAAAAGGTCCTATAAACCTTGGACTTAGCTTTCCTTTCTTTCCAAAGCGTATCTTTCCTTTCCAGGGAGATACCTTCAGAAACACATACGAACCTACTTCGAACTCTCGATTTAATCGATGCGAGTCTGCATACTTCTTCTGTCTGTCTTGAGCCGTGATGAGACGCATCCGAATTATCCTTACTATATCCGCTGTTTGCTGCACCAATTCTGGTCCTAGCATCCGGCGTTCTCCCACCTCATCCCAAAACAATGGTGTTCTGCATCTTCTTCCATACAGAGCTTCATAAGGCGGCATATCTATGCTTGCATGATAACTGTTGTTATAAGCAAATTCTACCAGTGGTAGGTGATCATCCCAAATACCCTTGAAATCCATGACGCAAGACCTTAGCATGTCTTCTAACGTCTGAATTGTTCTCTCGCTCTGCCCATCAGTTTGTGGATGATAAGCCGTGCTTAACTTTAACTGTGTTCCCAGCTGTTCTTGCAAACTTCTCCAGAAGTTCGATGTGAATCGTGGATCACGATCTGACACAATCGATATCGGTACTCCATGTCTGGAAATAACTTCCTTGACATAAAGTTTAGCTAACTGGTCTAAGTTATACTTGACCCTAATTGGTAAGAAGTGAGCCGATTTCGTCAATCGGTCAACTATTACCCAAATAGAATCATACCCTTTTGACGTTGTTGGAAGTCCTACCACGAAATCCATCGAGATATGCTCCCATTTCCATTCTGGAATCTCCAATGACTGTAGCAAGCCACTGGGTCGTTGATGTTCGGCCTTAACTTTTTGACAAGTCAAACACCTACTTACATACTCTGCTATTTCCCTTTTCATGTTTGGCCACCAAAAACTCTGTCGAAGGTCTTGATACATCTTAGTGCTACCAGGATGTATCGAGTACCTTGAACTATGAGCTTCTTGTAACACTTGCTCCTTTAATTTCGTCTCATTCAGAATCCAAATTCTTCCTTCAAATCTTAATAATCCTTCATTATCAAGACTATACTTATCATCTCCTTTATCGGATAATCGCTTCTTCATTTGGTTACACTCATCAGTCTTGAGTTGTACCTCCTTGACCCTCTCTATAATGGTAGATTGTCTCTCCATGGTAAAAAGAATCTGTCCCGATTCACTCGGCATCTTCACTTCTATTTCCATCCTAGCCATCTCTGTTATTAACTCATTTTGAGCCGTTAACATAGACAACTTTTCCCGACCCTTCCTACTTAAGGCGTCGACAACTACATTGGCTTTCCTAGGGTGATACAGGATTTCACAGTCGTAATCCTTTAGCAACTCCAGCCATCTTCTCTGTCTCATATTCAACTCCTTCTGAGTGAAGATATACTTTAGACTCTTATGGTCTGTATATATCTCACATTTCTCCCCATAAAGATAATGCCTCCATATCTTTAGGGCAAATACAACCGCGGCCAGTTCCAGATCATGAGTAGGGTAAAATTTCTCATAATCCTTCAACTGCCGTGATGCATACGCAATGACTTTGCCATGCTGCATGAGCACGCAACCAAGCCCTCTATGCGAAGCATCACTATATACTACAAAATTTCCTGTGTCATCTAGCAATGACAAAACAGGTGCTTTACTTAGTCTTTTCTTTAGTTCTTGAAAACTGTCTTCACATTTATCTGTCCATAAGTATTTCACTGTCTTCCTTGTTAAATTAGTCAACAGGGTAGCTATCTTCGAAAAATCTTGGATAAATCTTCGATAAATCTTCGATAGTAACCCGCTAACCCTAGGAAACTCCGCACCTCAGTCGGCGTTTTCGGTTGTTCCCAGTTCATCACTGCTTCTACCTTTGCTGGATCCACTGAAATCCCTTCCTGATCAATGACATGACCTAAAAACTGAAATTTCTCCAGCCAAAATTCACACTTAGTGAATTTCGCATATAACTTCTCCTTTCTTAGTGTTTCCAACACTAATCTTAAGTGTTCAACATGATTTTCTGGCGTCTTTGAATAGACTAGAATATCATCAATAAACACAACCACAAACATTTCCAAATATGATTTGAACACTCTGTTCATCATGTCCATAAATGCAGCTGGTGCATTCGTAAACCCAAATGACATCACCAGAAACTCGTAATGACCATAACGAGTTCTGAATGCTGTCTTTGGTATATCCTCTTTCCTCACCTTCAACTGGTGATACCCCGTCCGCAAATCTATTTTAGAAAAATACTTTGCCCCTTTCAACTGATCAAAGAGATCATCAATCCTGGGCAATGGGTATTTATTCTTTATCGTTAATTTGTTCAACTCTCGATAGTCGATACAAAGTCTTAACGATCCATATTTCTTCTTGACAAACAACACTGGTGCACCCCACGGGGAAACACTTGGTTGAATGTACTTCCTATCCAACAGTTCTTGTAATTAAACCATTAGCTCTTTCATTTCCACCGGCGCCATACGGTATGGTGCCCTTGACACTGGTGCCGCTCCTGGCACAATGTCTATTACAAATTCGATCTCCCTATCCGGTTGTAAACCCGGTAACTCACTTGGAAATACATCCTTGAATTCGTTTACTATAGGTATTTGTTCCATGGTTGTTTCCACTCACTGGGTATCAACAACATGGCACAAGTAACCAACACATCCCTTTCTTAAGAGTTTTCTAGTTTGTGTCATCGTAAGACAACACGATCTCCCCGGTGATTTATTACCGTAGAATACTACAGGAGGTTGCTTCAACGTCCTGATGCTCACACGTTTCTTTTGGCAATCTATAATTGCCCCATGGTTAATCAACCAATCCATTCCGAGAATTACATCGAATTCTCCCAACCTTATCGGTATTAAATCTACCGATAACTTACATCCACGTATATCTACGCAACAACTCCTATGAATATTATCCACAGGAATTATCTCTTCATTTGCTACCTTAATGTTCACAGGTATCGGCAACTTTTCGGGAAATAATTCTAATCGTCTAGCAAAATCACATGCTATAAACGAACAAGTAGCACCTGAATCAAATAGCACATATGCATTAATGTTATTGATTGGGATAATACCTGCAACTACGTCTCCGGATGCCACCGCATCTTGGACTGTCATATTAAAAGTGCGGACCATTGGTCTACCAGGCTGAGCTGGACCGCTAATAGCTAACTTCCCACTATTAGTGCCCTTATTTCCTTCCATACCCTTCTTCGGGCAATTCTTTGCTATGTGGTCAGTTGATCCACATTCAAAACATCCGTGATTTTTCTTCAGATTTGGACAGTTAGGCGAAATGTGCCCGTCCTGTCCATAATTATAACATACGGCCTTTCCTTTGAGACAGACTCCCAAGTGAGTCTTTCCGCAGGTTTTACAGGCCTCCATCCTCCTTTTTGAATCGCCTTGTTTCACTCCGGTATTCCCAGAGTTAAAACCCTTTCTTTTCTGACCGTCGCCACTACCACTGGCTCCTTCGGTCTTAATTCCCCCATCAACTCTCCCTTTATTTTTCTTATCTTTGTGGTACTGGCTTAAAGCCTCATTCCCACCTTCGACTATTATTGCCTTCTCTAATATGGTTCCAAAGGAAGTACTTTGGAACACAGAGATTCGGCTATAGAGCCAGGGTTTTAAGCCCTGCTCGAATCTTCTAGCCTTTCTCACTTCAGTGTCCACTTGATGTGGAGCAAATCGTGCCAGTTCATTAAACTTGGCGGCATACTGGGGAACTGTCATATCCCCTTGTTTCAATTCCAGAAACCTCATTTCCATTCTCCCTTGCATACTCGTGGGAAAATAATTCTCGAAGAAAATCTCCTTAAATCTCTCCCACGTTAGGTTTCCTATTTCGGCCCTAGCCTGGTTTGCCTCCCACCAGAAGTTGGCCTCTCCTTTCATCAAATAGGTTGCAAAGGCAACCTTTTGACCCTCCTCCACATTTGCAATTACAAATGCTTTCTCAATTTCTTTCACCCATGTTTGGGCTTCTATAGGGTCCGTAGTTCCCTTGAACTCCGGCGGACCTACACTTTTAAAGTCCTTAAAAGTAGTAGCTCGTACTATTCCAGGAATTACAGGTACATTAGCCCCCGTTCTATTAAATGCAGCTGTTAAAAGATTAACGAACTCTTGCATTGGATTAACCGGACCACCTTCCGGTTGGTTAACATTAGTTTCTTGATTTCGTTGTCCCCTTCTTGGCGGCATTTCGCTGTTAAGAAAACAACACATCATTATTACTTCCTCCTTGTGATTTAGTTATTATTTGTAATAAAACAATAACTCATACTCATTACTCAATATGTTCCATAAAAGAGGCTTATATTGATTAATAACTTGTAGTATAACACTACATTGTTTACATCATTCAGCCTTAGCTGATTACATTACCATCCCGCAATTACTTTCCAAAAATTGGGATTTACAAAAGACTACCCTTGTTTATACAAAAGAGGGTTTTACGTCACTACTAGATACATAATATTTACATATCTACGCTACTCTAGCTATTGCTAGATTACATCTGCCGTAAGGCATTCTCAAAATCTTTGCTGGCCAGACCGGCAATAACATCCCGACTGATGGTATGTCGTGTCTGTCCCGCCTCTACCGGATACCCAGCCACTTGCTGCTGGAAATCCACATGAGAACTCCTATGTATATAGGACATCCTCTCCAATCTCCTCTGTTTAGTCTTTAGCTCTTGCTTGAGCTCAAAGACTTCACATTTCAGCTCTCGGACCTTGTCCTTAGCTAAAACTCGATCATCGTGTTCCTCCTCCCACATTCCCTCCATGCTAAGCTTGTCCTCACGAACAGCTTGGAGTTCCGCTTTCAACTCCTTTACCTCCTGGCAATAATGGACATTCCTATCCAATACCGTCATAAACAATGCTTTCATCGAATCCCCCGTAGACATCTCCTCTGCGGGTGGAACTTGGTCAAAGGACATTACGTCCACCTCCTCCTCTAGCATGCCATCAAAAATAGACATATAGTCTAAATTGTCCGAGTCTTCAGACTCTATTGCTACCACTTCTGGCTCTATCGCTACGGGATTTGGTAGTATCTCTACCCGATTAACCGAATCCTCGCTTACAACGTGTATATTTCTATACATATCATTTTCTCCTGACATCTACAATAAAACAATACAGTTCGATTAGTACATGTCCGTAACATAAAAAAAAACACATAACATACTATAATGCATTTTTATAAGGTTATCTTTCTTCTTTTACTTCTTTATTAAGGTTATGACTTAAGGTTCTAATTCCCTTTAAGTTTTATAACCTAAGCTTTGATACCAACTTGTAGCGCCCCCAAATCCGGGTATCTTACAACCCGACAGATGGTGCTATACTGTACAAACATTCACACATTCATTCAATTGAAAGTCTCAAAGAATGAACATAACTTATATATATTTAATTCAATATTTACATTTCCCAGGTTCTAAACCGATTACAAAGGTTCTCTTGTCATAATATTCATTACATTACAACAATAGACCTATACTATTACATGACAGCTTAACAATCTGCCTTAGCTTTTCCTTTATTCTTATTTGATCCTTCAGGACGTTCAGTCTTAGCTGCATTCATATGATTTAAGCAAGAGTGAGCATGACTAGCTCAGCAAGTATAACAATTTCAATAACAACAAGCTTGATACATATGAATCATATATCTTCGATAACTGAACAATAGCTATGAAGTACTATTGATGATTCAAAATAGCAATTCATCTTTACTTTCAAAATGTTTCACAATGAATAAATTCAGTAAAACATTCACCCCGGTCAAAGACCTTGAGCATTCATTCTTTCTTTGAAAAGGACAACCCGGACCTAAGTCCGTAAGCCCGATATTACTTACGAGCACTTCTAGGTGATCAGCCTGTTGTACTCTGTATTGATCAATACTACATCCATTAAACGTATGTACGTTTAATCATTTGGCAACCTCGCGTGCCTGTCGTTTTATCGACAAAACATTTGTTTTAACAATTCAGTCTTCTTTTGAAAACTGTCAGTAGTTGACAAAAGATACTAACATTTGATAACAGATGAACAGATTATCAATAATCCACTCAATATGTTAAGTCTAGCCAAAGAAACTGGCTTTAACTCCATCATACTTCAATTCATGCGAAAGGATACATGAATATCATAAACTTGTTCAGATTGCACTGAAGCAAGAGTTAGAATACTTGCCTTTAGCGTCTGCTACTGTGTATTTTACTTTACGTTCAAGTCTTTCAAGTCTCTACAATACATGATCACATAATGCCTTACATTAGGTCACATATAATCAACTATGTATTTGAATATATCTTACCCTGCATTTCCAATCTAATTATAGATTAAATTTCATTCTTATGCGTTTCGACTTATCGTTTGCTTTACATCCATTCGACTTGGTTATATTAACCATTCTTCATTACTTTTAAGTCTTAACAATGTCCCAACAATGTTACTTTAAGTTTGTTTAAGGTAGATTTAGTTCAATCTCTTACCATCCCCTTCTTTTCCCTTCATTTTTACTCTTTACTGTCTAAGTTCTGTGCCTGGCACCGCGGCGCGGGCATTACTCTTGCAACTCGCGCTGCGGCGCGAGTTAGTAGTAGCCGAGTCCCAGATGTCGCGCTGCGGCGCGGCCAAAAAGCTTAAGGTTGGCGCCGCGGCGCCAACTCTGTGCACCAGAAAATTTTTCTAACTTTAAACTTTTGTGAACTTCCCGGACGCATAACTTCTTCGTTTTAAGTCCGAATTGGTTCGTTCAAAAGACTACGGTTCACAAATTATGTAATCTACGCATTTATGTAAGAATTTTATCTATTTGACTTCGTTTACTAAAAATTCACCTATTGGCTCATTTTTAACGAAAACGGTAAACGTTCGTGAACGTTAAACGCTCGTTTCTTCGTTCTAAGTCGGAATTCGTCCATTTTCGAGTCCGCAACTCTTAAATGACAAACATGACTTGTCTCCATGGGAAAATAACATTTCCAAACTTAAACTCAAAATTTGACTTCCATTCCGGGAAATTTACGAATTCGACGATTATCGTCTAATCGTACGATTTCCGGCAATTCTTCGTTTCTTAGAACTTGTTCAACACTACCAATGAATTACATTCATAATGTGAACATCTTAACATCCTTATTCCAAATATTTATACTCATGGTTGGATTTTAACTTATCTCATTGTAAGCTTATACTTGATAACTTTCAAACTACTTATGAACTTATCATTCATAACTTATGACAATTAAAGTTCTTAATCATCATCCATACATGATTTCATCATATAACTTTAATTATGTATTCTTGATACATATTTTCTTACAAGATGATGTATATACATATACTTTCATTAATAAACCTATCACAAGTTCATCATGCATTTACATAAGTTTACAACTTATGCTATCTTAAATGACTTATTACCAACTTAAGTGGCTTAAGTTCATTACTTAGACATACTTCTTTCTTTTTTTTATCATTCATATTCCTTAATCCAAGCTTTTCTTATCAACCTATCATGTTAGAGATAGAAGATAATTGGAGAAGGAGTCTTACATTTGAAGTCTTTAGTAAGTAGCTTCTTCTTCTTTTTGACTTATGGAATAACTTACTTGTAACTTAATCTTCCTAACAATTAAGCACTTTGAGAGAGAGTGTTTGGATTATTTGAACAACTATTAAATGACTTGCCAACCTTCACTATTTATAGAATTCCTAAGGTTAGGGCAATTTAGTCAATTCCATCATCCCACCTCCTTTTGCACCTCCTTACTATTCATTACTTGCAAGGCACAAAACCTATCCCTTGCTTGGTCATTACTTATCTTGAGCACCACCTTTACTTGGTCATCACTTATCTTGGTTATTACTTATCTTGATAACCACACTTTATCCATATCACTATGGTTTGCTCCATGGATCACACAATCCAATGAACTTTAGTTTGGGCTTAGATTAAATGAACATTGGGCTTTGCTTAATAAACCTTCATATGTTTATTAATTCAAAAGTTGGGCCTTAACCCTTAATTCACTTGGGCTTGTACAAAATCCTAACCAATCTTTACAAGTCCATTAATATTACATAATACATATACACATAGTTTATGTATTATTCTCGTATTCTAATTCATATAGAATTTATATACGATAATGCATTCTTCTTACAAACTCATATAATACTTGGTATTATACTCGTTTCCATTCTTTGTACAATACTCACGTATCATACCATCATTCCTTAACGAAATAGTTCTTCATTTTCCTTACGTTCTCAATTTAAGTCCGCAAGCGAAATATTACGTTTTCCATAACTAGATTATTATTACATAATCCATCTTACTTTAATATTCTACCATTACGTATTTCTCGGAAATTCAAAAATAAATCCCGAGCAAATACCATTTATTTTCGTCTTGGAAATTCAAACACATTAAATCCTTCACATAACTCAAATACTACGATATTTCAATATCAATAGGTTACAAAACAACAACCATCTTGATATCCCACATAATATGATTTTATTATTATTTAATCTAATAAAATCATCTTACATTAAAATCCGAATTTCTCGGTCGTTACAGCTAAAGACCAAGAAGTATAAGATAGGGAGAATGTCCTATATCCATACGAATTCTCATGAGGATTTCCAGTTGTAGGTAGCTGGTTATCCCGTAGAGACAGGGCAGACACGACATACTATCAGTCGTGATATTATTGCCGGTCTTGCCAATACAGATTTTTAAAATGCCTTAAGGCAAATGTAATCTAGTAGTGGCTAGAGTAGTTAGATATGTACATATTTTTATCTAGTAGTGACGTAAAACCCTCTTTTGTATAATCAAGGGTAGTCTTTTGTAAATCCCAATTTTTGGAAAGCAATGATGGGAAAGTAATGTATTCGGCTTAGGCTGTGTTATGTAACCGATGTAGTATTTTACTACAATGAATTAATATAAGTTTTCTTTTTCGAAAAATGTTGAGTGACGAATGTTTAAGTTATTGTTTAACATTGAATAATAACTAACTGACAGGAAATGAATAAAACGAAATATGTGTTTATTGTAATAGCAAAATGCCGCCAAGAAGAGTACCACGTAACCAAGGTGCGAACACGAATCAACCGGAAGGAGGTCCGGTTAACCCCATGCAGGAATTTTTGAACCTGTTAACCGCAGCGTTTAATCAATCTGGGGCTAATATCCCCGTAAATCCTGGTGTAGTACGAGCTACTACATTTAAGGACTTTAAGAGTGTGGGTCCGCTGAAGTTCAAAGGAACTACGGACCTTATCGAAGCCCAAACGTGGGTAAAGGAGATAGTGAAGGAATTTGTGATAGCAAATGTTGACGAGGCCCAAAAGGTTAACTTTGCAACCTACATGATGAAAGGAGAGGCCAACTTTTGGTGGGAGGCCAATCAGGCTAGGGCTGGAATAGATTTGATAACGTGGGTGAGGTTCAAGGAAATATTTTACGAGAACTATTTTCCCACGTACGAGCATGCAGGGAAGGATAGAGATGCGGTTTCTGGAGTTGAAGCAATGGGACATGACGGTTCCCTAATACGCTGCCAAGTTTAATGAACTGGAAAGGTTCGCTCCACACTAAGTGGATACCGAGGTGAAGAAAGCTCGACGATTCGAACATGGCTTGAAACTGTGACGCCCCCAAATCTGGGTATCTTCCAACCCGACAGATGGTGCTCCACGATACTACAATCCATACAATCATTCCATTGAGATAACAACAAAATGAGTGTAATTACTATCTTTGTATTACATTTGTAATAAATCCTTTCCCAGGTTCATTAACCGAATACATTCGTTGTTCTTCATGAGTATATTACATACAAATACACTAGTCTATTATAGGACAATTAATTGTCCATCTTAGCCTTGCCTTTATCTCTCTTAGAACTCTCAGTTCTTTCGACTTTAGATGAAAACATATGGTTCAAACAATAATGAGTATAACTAGCTCAGCAAGTCTTAACAAAGAATCATATGAATATCACAATAACATTTACATGCTTTAATTCTAGATTTGAACAATTGTCTATGAAACAATACGAAACATTTGACTAGTACTTCTCATGTCATAACAACAATTCCAAATTATATATAATAGCTTAGGATTGATGAACCCGTCAATAGACCATGAACATACTCTTTTCGTTTCTATACTTGAAAATGATATCCGCCACTAAGGCCATCCACCTGTCTTTACTTACGAGCACTTCTAGGTGATCAGCCTATTGTACTCTATGTTGATCAACACTCGTACGTTAAACGTATTTACGTTCAACATTTGTCAACCTCGCGTGCCCATCGAATAATCGATGAAAAATACTTTTGTTTGTACATAGACAAACTTACCTTTACATCCATACCAAATACTTGGCATAGGATAGCGTTAACAGTTCTATATCGAAAGACTTGTAAACAAATCAATCAACTCTTCAGTATTAGTCTAGCCGAGTTAAACATGCATCGACTCTTTCTTTAAAATCATTCATGTATTGTATAACATGCATCACGTAAAAACTTGGCTAACTCGAAGGTTAGACAAGCGTTTAAGAAAGACTTGCCTTCAAGCGTCTTCGAATATATAATTCAACTATTCTCAGTCTTTACAGGATCTACATGAGATATTCATATAGCACACTGCAATTAGTTATCAAACAAACTAACTTTACGGTTCAGACCAACTTCTTTCTCTTCTATGTCTTATTTGAATTAACTTCGTTATTAAAGTCGATTCGACTTTCTATACCTCGTTACATTTCATTAACATTCTTACGTCCTTAACCGACATTCGAACATTATTGGTTAAATACCAATGTTGAACGTCATTCACGGTTCACTTATTACGTCTTCGTGTTCTTCGTTTAATTTCTATTAAACCTTATTAGATCTTCTTACATTAACACCTTATAAGTGATTTAAGGTAAATCTTATCATGTACATAAAGTACCTTCAATGTCTTACCTTAGGTCAACATTCAAAATGGAACAAAACCTAACTTAGTCAATATTTTTCTACTGACGGCGCTGCGGCGCGGCATCTTTTGTATTTTAGTGGCGCTGCGGCACGAGTTAGCAGGGTACTCGGCCGAGTCTGGTGCTGCGGCGCCACCACTTTGTACTAGTTTTGGCGCTGCAGCGCCGAGTCTGTGCACCAGTTGGCCAAAATAGTTTGGTTTCTAAACGAAACTCCCGACTTCCTAATTTGTTTATTTTACATCCGAATTGACCCATTCGAAAGCCTACAAGTCACAAATCACATCCTTTACATGTTCATATAAGAATTTTATATTTTTGAATTCGTTAACTCGGAATTCACCTTTAAGTTCATTTTTAATCGTTTGTTTAACGTTTTCGTCCGTTCAATACTCGTTTTCTTCGTTATAAGTCGGAATGCGATGATTCTTTCGCTAACGACTCTTAATTACCTTATCTCACATGTTGACATTGGAAACCAACGTTTCCAAGTTACACAACAACTTTTGACCTTTAATCCAGGCTTTTTACGTTTTCGACGTTTAACGTCTATTTCCAGAAAATCCGCCATAACTTCGTTACTAATGTTTTCTATGCCAAATCACATGGAATACTCCATGGACTTCTTATCTACACCCTAACCAAGAAAGATTCACATATTAACGTATTGATGGAGTTCAATTATTTATCAACAATCAATCTCAACAATCAAAATTTCATGATTTTAAGCTATATAAAACCTTATGATTTCTATGATCTCATGACTTATAGAGATTGAATCTATGGTAAGTCACTCTCATTCCAGCATACAAGCCATACCCCACCCATTTATGATTCTCCATGATAAAAGAAAGCCAAAAGAGATGGAATTAGAATTGAAGTGTATTACCTTAAGAACTCTTAGTGTTCTTGTTGAACTTCTAATGAAATAACTTCAAGGTAGAAGAATGGTTTAAGTCTAGCTCTCTTTATCTCTCAAATATGTTGGTTGAGTCTTAAAAAATACTTCAAATGGCCAACTCCAGCTTTCTATTTATAAGCAATTGAAATGGAGGGCAAAATAGGCATTAAACCCCCACATTCTTACTATTCAACACTTTTTCACCAAGTAAAATACTTGGTGACCGAGTGATATGCTTGTCTTGAACACCAAGTGGCCGGCCCACCATGCTCATGGGTCATTCCCATGGGTTTCCCCATGGGTTTTACCCATTCGGTGACCCACCAGTTCGATTCATGGTTCAGTTTTCTTGCATTGGGCTTAACCAATCTAATATTTGGCCTTGACTCGGGCATAACACTTAATCCTTTGGGCTTACTCATTCAATTGATTGGACTAAACATAATCCAACCAAATGAATTAACATTAAGTCTTAACTTAATTCTAAAATACAATCGTATTTCTTACGTATTATTCACGCATTCTTTCCGTATAATACTAGTATGATAATCATATTGTATTCAGTATTAACTCAGCATATTATACATAGATACTAAATAGTCTCATAATTGTATAACACATGCCTTAACCACAACGCAATTCCTTCTATTCGTTTCCTTTCCTTCTCGGAAATCAATATACTCAACCCTTAAGTTTTAAGTCCGTAGGCAAAAAATTCGTTTGCCATAACAGAATTATTATTGAATATTCCATACTATTTTCGTATTCTATCATTACGCGTTTCTCAGAATCTCAAACCATAGCTCAGAAAGAAATTGGATGAATAGTGTTTTTACGCATACATTCTCAGAAAACCTTCGTTCTTGTCTTGATAATTCACAACAATTAATTCTAGCACAAAGCCAGAATACTAACCACATCCACACATTCTAGTTCATAGAACGACCTTCGAACATCTTACTCACATAATAACTCAATTAAATTCATTTAATCCACATAATCAAATAAAAATTTAATTCATTTAAAATTCGAAAATCTCAGGCGTTACATTCTTCCCTCCTTATAAGGATTCTGTCCCCAGAATCTCGCTATTCTTACATAAACAAATGAGGAACGTTTCCTTCATTTTACTTTCGATCTCCCAGGTTGCTTCTTCAGCATCGTGGTTACTCCAAATTACCTTTACTGAAGGTATTACTTTATTTCTCAAGACTTGTTCCTTCCTATCAATAATTTGAATCGGAATTTCTTCATACGTTAAGTCTTTTTCTTCATGAATAGATTCATATTCTATTACGTGTTTGTAGTCCGATTTATAAGGACGCAACACAGACACGTGAAACACATTGTGTATTTTTTCCATTTTTGGAGGTAAGGCTACTTCATAAGCTACCTCCCCTATCCTTCTTAAAATCTCAAAAGGTCTTACAAACCTTGGACTTAACTTCCCTTTCTTTCTAAAACGTATCTTCCCTTTCCAAGGCGATACTTTTAATAAAACATATGAACCTAATTCAAACTCTCTCTTCTCTCGATGAGGATCTGCATACTTCCGTTGTCTATCTTGAGCCGCTACTAATCGAGCTCTTATCAGCTTTACCATGTCTGCCGTTTGTTGTACCATTTCAGGTCCTAACATTCAACGTTCACCTACTTCATCCCAACAAAGTGGTGTTCTGCACTTCCTTCCATACAACGGTTCGTAAGGCGGCATGCCTATACTAGCGTGAAAACTATTGTTGTAAGTGAATTCTACCAAAGGTAGATGCTCGTCCCAACTCCCCTTAAAATCCATAACGCAAGATCTTAACATATCTTCTAGCGTTTTAATTATTCGTTCACTTTGTCCATCCACCTTTGGATGATACGCCGTACTCAACCTCAACTGCGTTCCCATTTGCTCTTGCAAACTCCTCCAAAAGTTCAACGTGAATCGTGGATCACGATCGGACACAATCAAAATAGGTACTCCATGTCTGGAAATGATTTTCTTAACATAAAGCTTAGCTAACTGCTTTAGGTTATACTTAACTCCTATTGGTAGAAAATGAGCCAATTTAGTTAACCGATCCACTATTACCCAAATAGCATCGTATCCTTTTCTCGTCGTTGGAAGTCCCACCACAAAGTCCATGGTGATATGCTCCTATTTCCACTCCAGAATCTCCAGTGGTTGTATCAATCCACTCGGTCTTTGGTGTTCAGCCTTAACTTTCTGACAAGTTAAGCACTTATTAATGTATTCTGCAATCTCCCTCTTCATGTTTGGCCACCAAAAGTTCTGACAAAGGTCTTGATACATCCTAGTACTACCAGGATGTATCGAGTACCTTGAACTATGGGCCTCACACATAATCTCTTCTTTCAACTCAGAATTATTTGGAACCCAAATTCTTTCTTCAAAACGAAGTAAACCTTCTTTATCAAGGTTATACTTAGTCTTCACGTCATCCTTCACTATCTTTTTCACATGCTCACATTCTTCAGTACTTAGCTGTACTTCCTTAGCCAGTTCCACTATCGTTGGTCGAGTTTCTATTGAGAATAACATCTCTGCTGTTTCACTTGGTAACTTAACTTCTAATTCCATCCTGGCCATCTCTGTTATTAACTCATTCTGAGTCGTTAACATTGACACTTTTCTCTACCCTTCCGACTTAACGCGTCGGCTACTACATTTGCCTTCCCCGGATGATATAAGATCTCACAATCATAATCTTTTATCAACTTTAACCACCTTCTTTGCCTCATATTCAACTCCTTCTGTGTGAAGATATATTTCAAACTTTTATGGTCCGTGTATATCTCATATTTTTCCCCGTATAAATAATGTCTCCATAGTTTTAAAGTAAACACTACAGCTGCCAGTTCTAGGTCATGAGTAGGATAGACCTTCTCATAATCCTTTAACTGACGTGACGCATACGCAATGACCTTGCCATGCTACATAAGCACGCAACCTAGTCCTCTATGCGAAGCATCGCTATAAGCTACAAAATTCCCTGTATCATCTGGTAAAGATAATATAGGTGCCTCACTCAACCTCCTTTTTAGTTCTTGAAAATTATGCTCACACTTTTCCGTCTATACATACTCCACTGACTTCCTTGTCAAATTTGTCAACGGAGTAGCTAATTTAGAAAAGTCCTGAATGAACCTTCTATAGTATCCCGCTAACCCCAAAAAACTCCTAACCTCAATTGGCATTTTTGGTTGCTCCCACTCATTCACCGCTTCCACCTTCGCTGGATCTACGGATATGCCATCTTTGTCTATAACATGTCCTAGAAACTGCACTCGTTTAAGCCAAAATTCACACTTTATTGAATTTCGCATACAACTTCTCCCTCCGTAGTGTTTCCAACACTATTCTTAGATGTTCAGCATGATCTTCTGGCATCTTAGAATAGACTAGAATATCATTAATGAACGCTACTGTTAGTTCCCAGAGGGCACAATAGATCTAGAAGGGGGGGGGGGGTTGAATAGATCCTTTTTATTTCAAATACTTTTCTGGTTTATATTATTTTGTTCATAATTAACATATGATGAACTTAAGAATCTTTTCAAGCACAGCGAAATAAGTAAAAGATCCCCTTCATTGATATATCCATAATCATACATACATTGTTCATAGAGTAAGTTTAGTTGTAAGCAGTTAAAACATACATAGCAGTTATAGCAGTTATAGTACATAATGTAAATGACATAATGTAAAAGACACAAGGGGTTTTAAGTGGTTCAGAGACTCAAGCTCTTAATCCACTTTTCTGCTTTCAACTAACATGATTTCCACTAAGGAAGGGAAGCACCCTAAATCACAAAGATTTATTCAAGGCCAGCAGCCTTTGGACTTCAGTTCACTAAGAACTCTTCAAGGCCAGCAGCCTTAAGACTCCTCTAGTTCCCTAGGAACTCTTCAAACCCAGCAGGCTTGGAACTTCATTTAGTCCCTCCAGACAAGGACCCTTTGGCCCTGCTTTGTTCAGTCCCTCTAGACAAGGACCCCTCAGGCCCTAACTTTGTTGAGTTGTTTGTTTGTTGTTGTTGGAGTCGGTGATGAGCTGCTAAGATATCTTCATGCTCTGAACATCTTC
Source organism: Panax japonicus (assembly GCA_020205505.1). Taxonomy (NCBI): domain Eukaryota; kingdom Viridiplantae; phylum Streptophyta; class Magnoliopsida; order Apiales; family Araliaceae; genus Panax; species Panax japonicus. Next base: position 36,724,488 of record CM035105.1, read on the forward strand.
TATCCTTAGCAGCTTTGCTTGATCATCCTTGAAGAGCAGTTGAGTGTTGCATGATGCTCAGCTTCTTAGGTTGCTCAACTACTCCGGATGACTCCTTGATGAATTGCCTTGAAGATAATTCTCCTTGGTACTTGATGGCTGCACATGAGAGGCTTCTAAGATGACTGTAAGCTCTTCTGTTAGGTACTTAGAAGCTTTCTCATGCTTGACACCAAGATGGTTTTTGTGATCTCCCTTCTTACTACTCAATGCCTTTTCATGGTGGACTTGCTAAGATGACTGTATGTAACACCCCAGTCCCACATCGAAAGATAGGGAAATAATTTGTCTGCATATAAGGAAATAAGTTACTACCAATAGTACCTTCAAGTCATGACCTTTTGGGAGCCTGTGGTGGGCTAGATAACCCAAGAAGATACTATTGGGCCAGTGGTTTGAGGCCTTATTTGGATGGATTTGATTCGATTCGGACTTGGGACTTGACCCAAGATTTGTTCCGGACTCGGGATTTGACCCGGGTTGTTTCATATGGTATCAAAGCCGACTCTCGAAAGCTCGGGTCGGGTTATCCGATCGGGTTGCCGGAGGTGGGGACACGAAGGCTGGTGGTATTATCCCACAATGGAGAGATGAAGGTCCGGAGGTGGGGACACGAAGCCAGCCGGTATTATCCCACAATGGCTAGAGAGGCAAAGATCTTTGGGCCGTGTGTGTGATCGGTTCTGACGGGGACGTCAGAAATTTAAGTGGGGGAGTTTGTAACACCCCAGTCCCACATCGAAAGATAGGGAAATAATTTGTCTGCATATAAGGAAATAAGTTACTACCAATAGTACCTTCAAGTCATGACCTTTTGGGAGCCTGTGGTGGGCTAGATAACCCAAGAAGATACTATTGGGCCAGTGGTTTGAGGCCTTATTTGGATGGATTTGATTCGATTCGGACTTGGGACTTGACCCAAGATTTGTTCCGGACTCGGGATTTGACCCGGGTTGTTTCACTGTAGGCTCTTCTCTATTGTACTTAGAGTCTTCCCATGATGGACATCCAGATGGCATGATGCTTTCCTTTCTCTCGGCAGTTCAGAACACTCTTCATGTAGTAGAACTCTCACTTCTACATAGTAGAACTCACACTTCTACTTCTTTCTTGATCTGACTTCTGAGTGTTCTTGGGGGATCATAGAGTGAGCCATCGAACTCACTATCACATGGTTAGATCAGTCCACCTTCTCTCCAAACTCGGCAACTCCAACAACCTTTGATCTTTGAAGCTCTTCCTTATTTATACTCCTTCCCAATCTTTCCGTTGGAAAGTAGACGTTGAAGGCTATTCAAATATCTTCACAGATCTCAAGTTGCTTGATGTAGACTGCTTGATGTGACTCGTCATACTTTTTCTGACGCTGCAGTCTACTATTTCACCTACCATGTCAGATGTATCACTTTAATGTCTTGGGCAGGTTGAAGACTTTATTACCTCTTTCTGATTTCTCGATCAGAGGTTGTCCTATTGCATCGATGCTCTCAATAAGCACTTGTCCGAATATTACCCTTCAGATTGAACCTTTGCCAATACTTCAGTCTTCAGCTATTCGAACTCTATGATTCTGATGAACGTCTTCAAGGACCTGATTGTAGTGTCTTGTCGAGTGTTGCTCATTGACTGGTAGAGTTAACACTACGATCTTGAAGAGTGTTGATTGAATCTTCAATGTAGAACACCTCTTCCTTGTATTGTACAGTGCTTCAATACTTCTGTTTGCTTCGATTGTTCTTAGAGACTGATGGCCTAATTCCTTACTCTGGTCCCCTTCTGAATATCAAGACACTTCAGATTTGTGGCGCGTCCAGCTTGCTTTCTCCTTGTGATCTCTTATCATCAATGAACTGACCTTGTACTTAATCACTTTAGCCTTGCTCTTCAGAGGCTGACCAGTATCTCGGTTCACCTTCCATCAATTTTTTCCTTATATGGCAAACACTACGATCTTGATTGCTTCCAAGATCATTGTCTTCTGTTCACTTGACAGCTACTACATTAGCTGACTTTCCTTAGTCAGCTTCTGAAGTCTTCTTTGGATCTCCTTGTGGAAGACTTCATCACGAATGGCCTTACACCTCAATCTTGATGCTGATTCGGTTGGTGCTGAGATCTTATGTTAGCCTGCATGCAATTCATTGAGTGCTCTCTGGTTCCCTTACTGTGGAATGCATCTTTGCAGTGCCAAACTGAGGCTTCATTCGTTTGGATATTCTGGGAGTGCTCATTTGTTGAGAACCGTATATGCTCTACGATTCATCCTTGGCATTGTGAGTACTTCTGTTGAGGTCGTAGTTCTGCACTCTACGATTCAGCTTTGGTTAGTGCAGACACTACGATCCCGAGATCAGATCTTGACACTCTACTATTTCTGCCTTGCTTGTTATCTTCATCTGATCTTGCTTGACTACGATCTCTGTATGTATTCAATAGACTCTACGAACTCAGAGTGTGATCTACGATCCTTGACTTGGCTTTGGCATCAGTAGACTCTATGATTCTAAATGTAGTCTATGTTTCTATCTTGGCTTCGGCAGATGACCGGTCGACTCGTAGGCTGGCTGTCTCTACCATTCTGAACATGACTTCCTCAGCACACTACTATCCCGAGGAAGCTCTTCTCGACACACTATGATCCTTCTTCATTTCCCCTGACAGTCTACGAACTCCGAGATCTACTATCTTGCATACTCCTATTTTGCCTCGATAGCTCTCGAGTTATCCTTGACTCACATGGCAGACTACGACTTCTGGTGCAGTGCTCGATGATCAGACTAGCCTATCTATTACATCATAAGATCAACCTAACAAGCTTGATCTTTCTATATTTATAGTCCTTGTACATTTCTTTTTAAGGACTTTACAAAGCTGTTTTGCTTATGTAGGATCAACCTAACATATTTTATCAATTCATTCTAAGTCCTTGTACATATTCTTCTATCATCTATCAAAGGACTTTACAGCTTTTCTTAATGCAAGCATACTTGCATATTGCTCATTCATATATATATATATATATATATATATATCATAATCAAATCATATATAAATAGGAATTACATTCAAATGCTTATTCCTGATAATATCCCTCTATTTGATTATGACAAAAATAATAAGTGCATATGCATGTTATGAATGAATCTTATATACAGTGAGAAGCTGTATTTCTGAAACAATTAATCATGAATGTCATTTTTATTGATATGGCAATTTATACATTAAGACATTCTACATCCTGGATCTAGAACATTCCTAACAGGTTAGAGATGTACCTCCTTGGCTCCATGTGTGTTTCTAGGATGCTTGTTGATCAGCTACTCATTTGATTGTTCTTCTTTCTCTTGCTCCCCTTCAGCATCCTTCTGATCATGCTCCCCCTCAAACTTTTCAATATTGTTATCATCATCTTCTGGCTCCCCCTCAGATGATGACTCTTTATCTGCAGATGCTTTCTTCTTCTTTGACTTCTTCTCCCTTAACCCTCTGCTCTTCCTTTGGTGCCTTCTGCTCCTCTTCTTTCTATGCCTCTTTTTCTCCCCCTTTTTGTCATCAATCATTTGAGAGAGCTGCTCCATATTGGACATAAACTGCTCCATTAGGTAGGAGGAGTTGGCAACTTCAAACTTGAGTTCCTGCTGGCCCAGCTCAAGTTGCACTATGAAAGTCTGCTTTAGATCGTCAATCTTGTCAGATAGGGCTTGAATCTGCTCTTCGTTGGTCTTCTGAATTCGTAGAGCATCCGCCTTCTGATCTTGTATGGCCTTCTGATAGATGTTATCTCTCTCTGGGAGTTTGAGAGATACATCAGCCATAGTAGCTTGAAGCTTGTGCTGGAAGGAATCATCTCCTGCTGCTGTCTGCTTCTGTGATTCTTCAGTGAGCATGGATATCTTCTTGCTTAGATCATCAGAACTCTTCAGTAGTTCCTGCTCCAAATTAGTTTGATTCTTTTGGTTGGCGGCTTCAAGTTGAACAATAGATTGGACTCTTCGATTGTCATCTTTGGACAAATTTTCGAAAGTCTGGAGAATCTGAATAATCGTTGAGTTCTAATCACTAGTTGAGGATTAGGGAATGTCTGATAGTAGTGCTTAAGCATAGGGAGGCTTCTGGTTTTGGTCTTGAATATCATCAGTAATAGAGTGAACAGACTCTACGATCAGCTCCTTGGTCATGAATCTTCGTCCTTCAGAGTCCACTCTACGATCGTAAGGGATGCGGAGATTTCCAGTATGTCGATAGACCTTGAAGTGAGGCTGGTTTGTGATCATCTTTGTAGCATAACTTTTCACCCTTGGGAAGTTTTGAGCTACTAGCTCCAGACTTGGAAACTGCTTGTAACACCAGCTGAAGGAGCTTCCATCTTTTTCAGTGTGGGCCTTGAGCCATGACATCCACTGGAAGAACCATCTCTCTAGTGGAGCATCTGTTAGATCATTTGACACTTCCTCTACGATCCTTCAGCTAAATCTTACAGGAGAGGGAACTGGATAATCTTCTTGTTTGTCTGCTTCCTGAGGTGCAGAACCAGAATCTTCTTCAATCTCTTCTCTCTCGGAGCCTAAAATTTCTTGATCATTTTCAACAGGGAATTCCTCTTGCTGAATTTCATTCTCAGAGCCTTCTTCAGCTAGATCTTCTTCAGATTCATCTTCTTCATTGCTGGTTTCTTCTTCAGCATTTTCTCCTTGGGATAAAGACTCATCATCCCTCAATTCAATGATGGCATTTGATTGACCACTGCTTCATTTAAAGGAAAACTTGGCTTGCAGTCTGTAGCTTTTCCTTCTTCTTGGAGGTTCAGGTATGGGAGAGTCAGACTCTTCTTCTTCTTCAGACTCTGACTTCTCTGGTTCAGTAGACAGACTTCTTTGAGGTTTAGCACTGGGATGAACAGACTCTTCTTCTGTCATCTCATCAACTCTTGATTCAACAAGGTGGCTATCTGGATTGATGGGGGCAAGTTCTTCTTCTTCAGACACAGCATTACTTGACCTATCATCTTGGGTCATTGGGGCAGTTGCATTTGGGGATGCAATTTGGTCATCTTGGATTTCTTCTTTATCATCATAGTGACTACTATGAGAATTGGCCACTTGGGTTGCACATTCTTCTTTATCAGCAGTTGCTGCACTTTCTTCTATCTCATCAGCTTCATTTTCATTTCTGGATGCTGATGGTGGGGACTGGACCTTGACATCTGTTTCTTTTTCTTCTGCTGACTCTACGTCTCTTTCTTCAACAGCTGTACTATTTTGGGAAGCTAAGGCTGGTTTGGTTTTCGCCTTAGCTTTCTTATTGATAGGCCCTTGAAGCAGCCTGTTGCTGTTGCCTCTTTTATAGTTCTTATAAAAGAGCTCTAACTCATGCAAGTATACACGGGTCAACAAGTAATACAGAGTAAGTAAAGTATCTGTGACAACCCGATATTTTCTATATAAATAAATCATAAATTTTGCGTAATTTTTTTTTATTTATTAAAATAAATATGAATGATACGTGTCAAGGTAATGTGTAATTATAATTATATGTGTGATAAATAAAATATATTTATTACATTAAGTATTGCAGATAAATTCATTTTAGAATTATTAATTATTTTTCAAGGAAGATATAATCTTATATTATTTAAATAATATATGAAATGATTTTAGAATTTTTTTTATAATAAATTTTTTATTATATGAAATTATTTCATAATAGTTAAGTAAATTATTTTTACTTAATTAATAAGGTTATTTATGATAGATAAATCAGATATGGAATCCAAACCCTAATTCTGGGTTTTGATCAAAGAATGAGAATAATAATATTATATTATTATTCGTTAGTGTTATAATTATGTATGGTTATGTGTGTAATGTTAATGTATGGAACAGTTTTAGTATATTATGATAAAATCCTAATTTTTAAAAATGAGAAACCCTAATTTGAAATTCAAATTAGAGTTCGAAATTGTGATTAGTTGATTAATTAACAAGTATTCGAATTACAATTGTTAATTATAGAAACCCTAAATTGTTAAACCCTAATTACTACACTATAACCCTAAATTAGTAATAAAAATCCCTAATCCGGAAACCTAGACCGGAGGTTTGATTTGTCAAGAATTGTGTTACTATGATTAAGGTCAGGTATAATAGGTTTTATATCGCTAATTAAAGTAAACCTAATTAGTGATTTAAGACCATAATGATTAAAACCTTAATTTTTGTCGCAAAACCCTAATTGCAAAATTGAAACCCTAACCGGTATTTCTTGGAACCCTAATTGCTAATTTTAAACACTAATTGTTCAAGTAGCAAAGCTAATTATGTTATAATACCCTAATGTTCATGTATAATTAAAAATTTAATTTATATTAAAACCCTAATTTAAGAATTTTAGAAACTAAAATTTATTTTAGTTTTTGTACAAACCCTAGTTGCTAAATCTCGCAAATGCTATGTGCTAAACCTTAGGGTTAAACCCTAAGGGTCAAACCCTAAGGGTTTGCTAAGTTTACAAGATTGCTATTTAAATTAGGTAGCAAATGACCAAAAAGCCCTTTTGACATATTTTTATGATTGCTTGCAAATCTATGCAAGATAAGAGTTGGTGACCAACCTCTAACAACTACCTTGACTTAAAATGGACAGCAAATCAGCCCTTTGCTAGCATTCAATGCATCATGCTTGTTATATATAGATTCAAGAGAGAGAAAGCTACATTTTTGTTCATTTTGTACCAAATACTAAACCCAACTCTCCCAAGCTCCACACCTCCGAAAATTTTGCTAGATCAGTCATATATTCAAGCCCCACTAACACACATCACAAACCAGTAGCCTAGAAATCAAGAATTTTCATTTAAAGGTAAAAACCCTAACCAAAATTTCGACCCTTGATCTTCTGTTAGATGTTGTGTTTTTGTGTTAGAATATGTTTTTTATAGTGTTATTATGTGATCTGGGTTGATAGATGTTGGATCAATAACATCTATAAGCTCGGATCAAGTGTTTTTGCAAATCTGAAAATTTTGTTTTTAGTCGTCTGACAATGAATGTCAGTGGCCATAGATCTTTCCATGATATGTGTTTTTGTTGTTTAAGTGTTTAATTTTTTAGCCTTGTATGAGATCTTCTATCTAATACAAGAATCAAAGTCAGATCTGTTGTGGATATGGAGTTATGATCGGTCAAAACCCGTTGACTGGGCATGACTAGATGAAATCTGGGCAGCCCATAATTGAAAAGCAGCGTCTGACAACTTTTTGTAACGCCCAAATCTTTGGGTTGTTTGTTTTTTTTGTTTCAATCTTTGTATCAATATTGTAAAATGGTATATTAACTACAAGATTAAACTTTTAGATCCCTGAAATCATGAATAGATTGAAGGTTATGTTCAGTCAAACTAGCATAGGAGATCACGGATTTATGTTTCTGGAAATTTCCAAAAACCGTATGAACTAGTTTCTGGCAGTAGTTTGACCAGATTATTTATGCTTTATATGTTGTTATTATGATGATATTTTGTTATAGATCTCTAGTCCTACATGTGTTTTACATACTGAAGTTTATAGACCACAAAAACAATGCTCGATCAACATGTAGTGGATGCCCAAAGTGAACAGGTCTGACAGCTTCTTTGAGGGCTCAGATTTTCTTTATGTTATGTGTTATGATCATTTTTCTTGCTGGATATTGTAGTCTTGCATTTCCTCTATTAGATCTGACCAAAAACAAGTCTAGATTCATAACACACTGATTTACACATGGTCAAAGTAGCACACACGATCACTGTCTTGAAGTTCTGGGCTTGATCAAGAACACCTATAGCGACAGAAAGTGTCGCTATAGCCCTTTAGCGACAGTTTTATTTATAATTTCCGGAAATTAATAAAAAAATTGATAAAAATAGTTTTTAATTATTAAAAATACATAATAAATTCTTAAAAATTATTTTAATGTCTGAAAATTATATTTTAATTATTTTGGGTATATTTTGAAAATATTTAATATTTTTGGAATGTAAATGGTATTTATTTATTTAATTAAAATATTAGATAAATTATTTAAAAATAGTTTTAATTCATGAAAAATCATGAAAAATTATATTATTGTGTTAGAAAATAATTTTGAGTTATTTTTGATAACTTTTAATATTTTGTGATAATTTTCATTAATAAATTAATATTAATGATAGTTAAGTTATTTATTAAATGAATTAAATAAATGAATTAAAAATAATTTTATTATATTAAAAATCATTTTAAATAATAATAAGGTATTTAAGAATATTTTAAGTTATAAAATATAACTTTTAATATTTAATGGTTAATTTCATTAATTAATGATATTAAAGTTATTTAATAATTATATTAAATAAATTAGTTTAAAAATGATTTTAATGTTATAATAATCATTTTAAATGAAAATAAAGTGTTTAAAGATATTTTAAGTTATAAACTATAACTTTTAATATTTAAAGGATAATTTCATTAATAATTTAATATTAATGATATATTAATGATATTAAGTTTATTTAATAATTATATTAAATAAATAGTTTAAAAATGGTTTTATTTATTTAAAAATCATTTAAAAGGGGATATAAATGAATTAAAAATATTTTAAGTTATAATTAATGACTTTTAATATTTAGATAATAGTTCATTAATATTTAAATATTAATGGTAATTATTTAATAATGATTTTAGATGTTTTAAAAATCATTTAAGGGTAATATAAGTACTTTAAAAATATTTTGAGTTATTATAAATAACTTTAATATTTTGGCAATGGTTTCATTAATAGTTTAATATTAATTAAATATTAATGATAATAGAATTGTTTGATATTTAAATCATTTAATAATGATTTCGATATTTCAAAAATTATGGTAAATGGTAATAATTATTTTATAATTATTATAAGGTCATGAAAAATAATATGATTGTTGTTTAAGTTGTCTATTTTGATATTGAGATACAGAATAGAGTCTCAGACTCGATAATTACCCTATAAAGATGTCGGTAGACCGACATATTTCAGAAATTGATCTAGACTTAGATAATGTGATTAGTTAACTGTTTAATTACGATTCAATAGTTATTAAGGTTATGTGAAAATGTGATTAGGAATGTGTTGATGTTAGTTTGTGATGCCATGATTGTTGAACATGTGTGATAAGATGATTAGGTTATGTGCTGACTGCGAAATGCAGTACTATGTGTTATGGTATATTGTTCTAATCGAACGAATGATTTGATTAATTATAGGTCGTGATAGAAAGATAGAACTAAGTTGAGAATTGTAAGCAGCGTATCAGGCAAGTATCCTAACTTTGCATTTTCTTTATGCAATGGACAGAAGTGAGAAGTTCAGAATTATTATTATTAATGTACAGATGGTTAAACCTATATTATAATGACCCTTTGATTATCAACATGTTAGTATATGATAATTCGAATATAAATTCTGTTCGTTAATTTCTAGAAATGATTATACAAGTGTCCCCACTTGGATAATCATTGTATTTAATCACATGTTGATACACCTTTATTATACATATATGTTGAATTATAGATTATTATTGGATAAAATAAAACCTTTTGTCTGGAACCCTGACAAATATGAACATCCCGTTCACGGGAAAACTTTTATGCTCCCAAGGTGGACCAAGTAAATGATAACATCGTTCTTGTAATGTAGTATTGATCAATGCAGGGCACAACGGGCTGATCACCCCCGTGTCCGTAAGTTATGATGGTTTGTAGATGAAGTTCTGCTAAACCTTTTCGAAAATAAAAATAATGTTCATAGAATGTCTCTTAAACCCTATTTACAGCCAGTACGTAGTTTCAAAAATTTGAAAGAGGGTTGTTATGTTATTAATATCGGTTTAGAATACTTCACAACTATTGACTTATTGTAGATGGATATTATAAAGAAAACATTTAAATTCTTTCAGCTTATATATATATATAATACTTGCTGGGCACTCAAATGCTCATCCTTGCTTAATTTAAATATTTTCAGATAAGTGTGAACAATCAGAAGGATCGGTCAACAACAAGTGAAAAAGGAAAGAAAACAGATTAGGTTTACAGTGTCATATAGTAAAGGTTGCGTACTTGGGATTAAAATCTGATAAAGGTAAGATAAGTTTATAATTTATTTTAGTGTTATTATTATTAGTAATATTTTCGCTCATAGAAGTGGTATCGTGAAGTACCGAGTTCGGGTTTCAAGTATCCGGATTCAGGGACTTTACAGTATCGATCCCACAGAGAAAGTGTTAACTTTAGACTACTATGCATTAATTAACTCACTATATTTATATGCTAAGACTATGGACTTGATTGTTGATTTAAACTAATTATGATTACCAACTAAAAATAAGAGTATAAATGGACTAAATATAATGTGGAAATAATGGGATCCTAACTTCATTCAATATTTCATTTAATCGCCATATGTCATGCAAGAAGTGTTCACATATCATAGGATAATAGCCAAGGGCATAAAAGCAAGTTATAACCATTTTCCAATGCACTATAACCAACTCACATATCATCTACAGATGTTAAAATCTATGTAATCACCAATACCATCACAATTACCATATTCCTATGCACAATTATAATCCTATTGATTTTAAGCACAACCCTTATTCTAGCTCATACGGCAAAACAGTATATTCCTATCTGTTTCACAAAATATGCAATCCCCATATTCACATGCTACCATGATTTCATCCATATTCATATGTTCATTTCTAATTCCATACAAATACTAACATGAAGATTATCAGTCATTCATATATACAAAACAACAATGATAGATAACCCAATGAAATGCAAAACAAATCTAACACTTAGATGTGCAACCAAATTACATATTAAAATCCGTTGGGATCCCATAATGGAATTTAGTTCATGGCGGAACCAAAAGCCATTATGGGATCCAGGCTAAACATGATCAATATATAGACGAATGGAAGAAAGTTAGAATGATCAAACCCAATCGTTGAATAAAAACCAATGATTAACTATTGAATCCATAAAGAATTCCCATAAACAATAATTAATATCCAGGATGACAGAGATCTCGAAGAAGATGTAGAGAAAATAGACGTTATGGCTTTCTCCTACGTTAGAATCTCTCCCAAGGTGTAAACCCTAGTTTTTACTATGAAAGTTACGTAATAAAAGTCTAGTCCCCTTCTCTGGCACACATCAGAATCATTTTATACCACATTACACATCATTAAGTTGAGAAATAAAAATAAAAAAAATTATAGCATCAGCATCGCTCGCAGCCGCGCGCGTCCTTAGTGTTTTTGGCTCGCGGCCGCGAGACTTGCAGTAAGTTCAGACCAAACTAGACGTCCTCTCGCGCTGTTGCGCACTCATGCCTCGCGGGCGCGAGCTGAGTCTCTCCCGGTCGCGCGTCCCTTGCCTCGCGGGTGCTTGACTTGGAGAAGGTTCCCATGTAAAGCTCTGTACTCGCGCGGGCGTGCGAGTTTTCCTTTGTACTATCGCGCGGCCGCGCGGCCTGTGTACTGCAATTCTGAGTCAGGTTTCCTATTTGCTGCAGCTGCTACTTGCTTTAATCCTCATGCTAGCTTGATTTCCATGCCTCATTGTACCTCCATGCCATGCACATCCTCGCCTTTCAATTGGCCTTGACGCATCCGCTCACCGATACCTCAAATTCCACCAAAATGAAGCCGATTCCTGCACTTGTTCACCAAAAATAGTTTTAAGTATATGCAATGCAAAATAATATGAAATACAACTAAAACAAAATGAAATGTACTCGAAGTGGGCACAATTCGCATGGATTAAAATACAATAAGTGAGTAAAAATATCACTTATCAAATACCCCCAAACTTGAACTGTTGCTTTCCCTCAAGCAATGCATATAAATGAACACTGAAAATGTAACTACTAAACTATGTAACTACTCTATGATGCAAACTAGTCTCACATAATCTTAGCCATAACAGAATTTCAACCCAAATTACCTCAGCGAACTATCCAGATTCCATAACATAGTTTCAAACCAAACCATAGACATAACGTCATACACTCAGATAATTCATGACTTCCATAGAGATGCTGTGTGTGTTGTTCACAGAAACTTGATCCAAGCAAAGATTATATATCCTACACTGCTCCAAACAGAAAATTATAGTCTAAATCAAGATTCATGTATATTCATGCAACATAGACTGTTTAAACATATCACCGCAAACTAAGGCTCAACAATGGGTTTATTGCTTTATTACTACCCACGAGGGCGATTTCGCACTTTCCTGCGGTGTTTATTGCTATTATATTTTTTTACATGACTGTGCTATGTCTTAATCCATTAAGCACACTGCTACCCCTTAGCGAGCTTTCAACCAATGACTCCCAGACCATGAAAGACCTTAGGGCGCTAGGTGTAGAGACAATCCCCTCGGGCGTACTTACTCAAGTAGCTAGGACCTCGAATTAAGACTAGTCACGTTATTGCTATTCTTTTTTTGTACACATCATGCCCATGTTTTCCTAATTTTTTCACTTCAATGACTTACTGTCTACAACATTTTCCTCATGTTTCTCTTTTTAAAACTACATGTTCTATTGATCAATGCAAGACACACATCTTAGACTTACAAGTGAATGTGAACACAATTGTGCAAACCGAAAGCATATAAACAGCAACATGAATCGCATTGTGTTAAACATTATATCCAAGTTGTGTTATGCAACATATTCTGAAATCGTTCACAATTCATTATCATCATTGGCTTAGGCACAAATTTCTATTTATACGCAAGAATTTATGGGAGACATTAAACTAAACATACTATCAATGAATAAAAAAAATAAAAATTTTATGCTAAAATTTAACTAACACATATTCATGCAAAATTAAACTAAACATGCTAAAATAAAATGCAACTAAACTCTATGCAAGTACACCAATACCCCCAAACTTAAAATATACAATGTCCGTATTGAATGAAGGTAAAGGGTACGAGAAAAACTCCCATAATTATAGGCATGACCACCCTCCTCGGGTGGTGAATCTGGTGGTGGATACGACACGACGGTTCCGAACTGGGGCCATTAAAGCATGGTTCCTTGCTGCGCGAATGCTTCAGCCAAAGCCCTAGTGAGTCCCATAGGAAAGGTTCCAAGATTGTCATACAATGCGTCGACTTTGCGCTCCAACCTTCGGAGGTGTCGATCGCTAGAGATAGGCTGCTCATGGGTAGATGGACCTGCTTCATCGGGCTGTGGGGGTGGCTGGGTTAGCGCAAAAACAGTGGGTTGGAGAATGAATCCGTATCCACGCAGATGTGGCTCGCCACCTGCCCAATCCTCAAATTTGGTAATTGTGGAGTGCGTGATATCTTGGCTTGGATACTGCATTTGCTCATTGCCCCAACTAACCCCTTGCTGTGCACATAACATGGCTATCACTGAAGCGTGTGGGATGCTGCCAGTGGTAATTCCCTTCAGATACTTGACAATGTTTTGATGGATCAAATACCCGACGTCAATATATTCACCAGTGATGATGCCCCACAGAATTATGGCTCTCTCTGCTGTGATTTCATGTTGATGCGATGAGGACAATAATTTAGCGCAAATGAACAGATTCCATGCCTTGGCATACCAATTCAGTGCGGCTGCTGAAAAAATGCGAGGTTGAGTCTTACCGACTTTGTAAGTCCATCGGGATCCGGGAATGCACAATTCTGCGATGACCTGCTCCAAGTCTATTTCCTGATGAGCTCCCGTGATCCAATTGGCCGCCCCTGCTGGTGGTCTAACGGGGAGCCTCAGCACGTTTCTAATGGTGGAGGGTTGGTAGTTTACCTCTGTACAACGAACCATAGAGGTATCATTCATGGTGGCTTTGGCAATAGCATAGAACTCTCGAACTATGCTCATGGGAATCGGCGTGGGTGCAACAGTCAGTCCAGCCCAACCTCGTTCGTGAATCATGGCACATAGTTCCCCATCCTAACCTTCTGGCCTAAATCCTCTTTCCTTGATGAATATCTTCGCGACAATACGATAGTACTCCTGTTGGGCCTCCAAACACAGAAACTTGCTATGATCGACAATATCCTCCTCATGATCGTCGGAGGAAGATGAAGAGGATGAAGCTGCCCTTATTCTCTTTGGACCCATTGGAGATAGAGATCGCAAATGAATATACTGAAGGAACGAATGTATTTGCAAACTGATGAAATTCACTCTTACTTGTGCTATCCCAAAAGAGAGCCCTAGCTTTATATCATGAAGGAGATGGGGATGAGCACGAAATCGTGGAGGAAATCGTGGAGATTTGTGGGAGAGAAATACGCCTCAATCTGTAACTGATAGAGAGATAATGACGTGAGTTGGGGAGAGTGAGAGATTTCCGCTTCTATTAGTATCGCACATAAGAGTCCAACTGATTCCAATTTCTATATTGAACTATTTTTATCCAGCTGGACCTGATGCCGTGCGCGGCCACGAGACTTGCAGAAAGGCTCGTGGATTAACAGGCTGAATGCGTGGGTGCGCGAGTTGATACTGTTTGGGACGTGCGGCCGCGAGAGTGTTATGCGACATTAATATCATGTGTATACTAACTAATATTACACTCGCTTATCCCATAACTCGTTATCACTGAATTTGAACTACTAACGAAAATAATCAAAAGGAAATAACGACAATAATTGAATTCTTGGGTGAAGAATTAATGGGTTGCGTCCCATCCAGCGCTAAGTTATAGTCGATTAGCTTGACTGTCTCGAACTTCTCACGTCATATCAATAAGTGTGGTGCCTTCCTTGCTGTCCTTGGCACCCTAAAATTTGATCACTTCGGCTTTCATCAATGGCTCCACCTTCAACTCTGCATTTTCATCAGTTACATATCTCTGAGAGTCATCTATTCTCGAGTTGCGTATCAAATCCTTGCGGTTTTCATATACCAGATCAACTAGAAAACACTCTTCTTCGTCAACTGGGAGCTTTATTGCATTGAAGACGTTGAATGTAACCTCCTGATCTTGTACACGCATGGTTAATTCCCCTTTCTAAACATCTATGGAAGTCCTGCCCGTGGCCAAGAATGGTCTTCATAGTATGATCGGTATATTCTTGTCCTCTTCAAAATATAAAATGATAAAATCAGCCGAAAAGATGAACTTATCCACTTTAACCAATACATCTTCAACAATTCCCCGTGGATGTATGACGGATCGGTCTGTTAACTGTAATGATATGTTCGTTGGTTGTGGGGCTAGAAATCCCAACTGGTTGAATATTGACAGTGGCATAAAATTTATACTTGCTCCCAAATCACATAAACACTTGTTAAACTCCATCTTCCCAATAGTGCACGGAATTGTGAAGCTACCCGGATCTTTCAGCTTTGGAGGTAACTTACATTGAAGCACTACACTGCATTCTTCTGTCAAAGCTACCATTTCAAACTCATCTAATTTCCTCTTTCTTGATATTATACCTTTCATAAACTTTGCGTAGCTTGGCATTTGTTCCAATGCTTCGGCAAAAGGTATATTGATTTGCAGCTTTTTGAAGACCTCTAAAAACTTGCTAAACTGTTTGCCATCTTTCTGCTTTGCTAACCTTTGCGGATATGGTATTCGAGGGTGCAGTGGTTGTAGTGGACTCTGGACCTTCTCTTCTGAACCTGGTTTAGTCGTTTCATTTTGCTGAACCTCATAATTTTCTAGATTTTTATCCTCCTCAGTTCTTTCTCTGCATCGAGCGACTGTATTGCCTCCTTAGTGGTATCATGCTCGGGCGTGCGACTTGCAGGTATTGTCAAGCCTTTCCCAGATCGTAATGTTATTGCTTGACACTGGTCCTTCCCGTCTCTTCTAGGATTTGCCTCTGTGTTACTTGGCAGAACACCTTGGGGCCTATTAGTAAGCATGGTCGCCATTTGCCCCATTTGCGTCTCTAAATTCTTGATAGCCACTACTTGGCTTTTGATCATGACCTTGGTGTTTACCATGTATTTCAACATCATCTCCTCTACTTCTGATTTCTTCTCTGGATGTGATGTAGCTGGAGTGTGGTGTTGTTGCTGTTGAGTAAATCCCGGTGGAAATGGTTGTTTTGGTATAAAATGTGGCTGTGCTGACTGTTGTTGAAACTGTTGATTCGGCTGGAACTGATTTTGTTGTTGTCCTTGGTTGTTAGACCATATAAAGTTTGGATGATTGCGGTTGTTGGGGTGGTATGTGTTCTGGAGTTGGCCTTGGTCCTTCCTGTAGGAATTTACATACTGAACTACTTTTGAGCTGATAGCACATTGGTCTGTGGAGTGTGACCCCGCACAAATCTCACAAACAAAAGCAACCGTCTTCACTTTACTCTCTGCCAACGTCTCTATTTTCTTCGCCATGGTTTCCATTTGTGCCGATAGCTGTGTAATCGCATCTACCTCCAACATACCTGCAACTTTGGGTTGAGACATCCGAGTTGTAGGATTCTGATAGTCATTCGTAGCCATTGTCTCGATAAGCGTATAGGCCTCATCATAACTTTTTGCCCATAGTGCCCCTCCTGCGGCTGCATCTACAATTGGTCTGGACTGTCATCCCAAGCCACTGTAAAATGAATTAATTACCAGCCAGTCTGGTAAACCATGATGTGGACACTTCCTAAGCATCTCCTTATACCTTTCCCATGCTTCATATAAGGATTCACCCTATTGTTGCTCAAACTGAGATATGGCTGTCCTCATCTTTGCAGTCTTAGCCATTGGGAAAAACTTGGATAAATATTTCCGTGCTAAATTCTCCCATGTAGTAATCGATCTAGCCGACAAAGAATGTAACCAACTCCTTGCTTTATCCCTCAATGAAAATGGGAATAACCATAGTCTGATGGCATCTTCCGTCACACCATTATATCTAAATGTGTCACAAATCTCGATGAAGCTTAATAAGTGTTCATTCAGATCATGTGTAGCATCACCCCCAAACTGTACTGAATTCTACACCATCTGAATAGTGCTCGTTTTTATTTCGAAGGTGTTTATTACTATCACCGGTTTGACTATGCTAGACTGTAATTCATTTATGTTTGACATGGAATATTCCCTTAGAACCCGATGCTCTTCTCTTGGATCAATCCTTTGTTCTTCTGCCATATTGACTGTAATGCTTTCTAGATGCTCTTGCAGATTTACCCGCACACTCGCTTTCAAACCTTTTCCATTTATATTACCTTGTGCTGGTGTTAACTCTGAGTTGGAGGATCGCATGTGCATAAAAATTCTACAAGCACCTGTAACAAAAAACAAAATAAAAATAGAAATGAGAAATGAACAGAATTATCTAAGTCATACAATACAGCTTTAAACTAATGATAATTATCTAAATTAACGCCCTTCCCCGGCAACGGCGCCAAAAACTTGTTGCCTCTTTTATAGTTCTTATAAAAGAGCTCTAACTCATGCAAGTAAACACGGGTCAACAAGTAATACAGAGTAAGTAAAGTATCGATCTCACAGAGAAAGTGTTAACTTTAGACTTCTATGCATTAATTAACTCACTATATTTATATGCTAAGACAATAGACTTGATTGTTGATTTAAACTAATTATGATTACCAACTAAAAATAAGAGTATAAATGGACTAAATAAAATATGGAAACAATGGGATCCTTGTTAGAGATTATGCCCTAGAGGCCAATTATTTGATATAATTGCTTAACGTTTCGATATTATATTTGATTGCATAAATGAATGCTTTTATTATGATTTTATTTACTGCGTTATATAAATGACAACATAATAAAAATCCTTAGAATAGTGATACAAATTATATAGTTGCAAGTATGTGACTTGAACATGAGATTATATAATTATTATTAGTATCATTGTTCTTAAATGTACCTAGTCGAGTATCATTGTTTATGGGACAACAATAATGCATTGAGACTAGTATGTGGATTGACTGATGGCCAAATCTCAATGGTCATAAATATATGAGATATTAAGTCAATGCATAGGTATATGTTAGAGAACGATGTACTGGACAGACCCACCATGAGAATTCTACGTGGAACATTTTGTAAAATGTCATTGGCAAATCTCATAGTGACAATGATGTAATGGTCCTCCGACCTGAAATCACTATATTACTACATGGGAATTTATGTACTTTGATATCATCAAATGTCACCTTTAACAGGGTGGACTATAAAGGTGATTATTGGGTACATCATGAATCGTGTGAGGAATATGAGTGATCTAGATGGAATTTAACCTTCCTATATATTAGTGATGATATCCGTAGGCCTCTTGATTGAGTAGGACTATGAAATGCATGGCCATGCTCAAATAGTGATTTGTTTCATATAGTCTACTCATTGATCAAGAAAACTCAGATTAAATTATGAAGAGTATGACAGATTCCATGACTCGAGTTTAATCTTTGATATTAAGGTTAAAAGGATTAGATTACATTGAAACATTGGTCACGAAAAGGTTACATCGAATCATCGATCTTATTATTACTTGGGTAGCAGTGATGCATTACTAGATGCCGCTCACTGTTTATAATTTTATAATATGATTTTAAAATTATTGCCAACGTAATAATAACCTATAGGGTCACACACATAGAACATTATTAAAAGGGAATTAATTTAAAGGATTTAAATATATCAATATGATTGATAGTATTTAAATTACGAATTTAAATTAATAGGATAATTTATATATATAGGTATATTAATTAAGTAAGACTTAATTAAGATATATATATATATATAAATTCGGATTTTACAAATTAGGGTTTTGAATAGTGGTTTTTAATTCGCTATATATATGATATGTAGCCTCCACTTTGGAGACAACTCACTTCATAATCCAAACCCTAGCCACTCTTTAGAGAGAGACTAGAGAGAAAAATCAGAAATCCATCCTTGGTGGCTAGTACCACAACTTCCTTCTTCTGCAGATCGTAGGACGATTCGTGCATAGCGTTCGTGTGGATACCGTAGAGACGCAGTCCACTTGAATTGCGTTGGAGATTAGACCGGATCGGTTCTAGCAAATCAAATCGGTAAAATTTCTATCCTCTGAATTAATTGATTTTTGCATGGATCCTGTTTTGGGGTTTCGGAAATTACTTTGAATTGTTCAATTTTCGCTGCGTTTTTCTGTACCGAAACCCAACAATCCTAACTTCATTCAATATTTCATTCAATCGCCATATGTCATGCAAGAAGTGTTCACATATCACAGGATAATAGCCAAGGAAATAAAAGCAAGTTATAACCATTTTTCAATGCACTATAACCAACTCACATATCATCTACAGATGTTAGAATCTATGTAATCACTAATACCATCACAATTACCATATTCCTATGCACAATTACCATATTCCTATGCGCAATTGTAATCCTATTAATTTTAAGCACAACCCTTATTCTAGCTCATACGATAAAACAGTATATTCCTATCTGTTTCACAAAATATGCAATCCCCATATTCGTATGCTATCATGATTTCATCCATATTCATATGTTCATTTCCAATTCCATACAAATACTAACATGAAGATTATCAGTCATTCATATATACAAACCAACCATGATAGATAACCCAATGATATGCAAAACAAATCTAACACTTAGATGTGCAACCAAATTACATATTAAAATCCGTTAGGATCCCATAATAGAATTTATTTCATGGCGGAACCAAAAGCCATTATGGGATCCAGGCTAAACATGATCAATAAATAGACAAATGGAAGAAAGTTAGAATGATCAAACCCAATCGTTGAATAGAAACCAATGATTAACTATTGAATCCACAAAGAATTCCCATAAACAATAATTAATATCCACGATGACAGAGATCTCCAAGAATAAGTAGAGAAAAATAGACGTTATGGCTTTCTCCTACGTTGGAATCTCTCCCAAGGTGTAAACCCTAGTTTCTACTATGAAAGTTACATAATAAAAGTCTGGTCCCCTTCTCTGGCACACGCCAGAATCATTTTATACAACATTACACATCATTATGTTGAGAAATAAAAATAAAACTAATTACAGCATCAGCATCGCGCGCAGCCGCGCACGTCCCTAGTGTTTCTGGCTCGCGGCCGCAAGACTTGAAGTAAGTTCAGACCAAACCAGATGTCCTCTCGCGCGGTCGCGCACTCATGCCTCGCGGGCGCGAGCTGAGTCTCTCGCGGTCGCGCGTCCCATGCCTCGCGGTCGTTTGACTTGCAGAAGGTTCCCATTTAAAGCTCTGTACTCGCGCGGGCGCGCGAGTCTGTCTTTGTACTGTCACGTGGCCGCGCGGCCTGTGTCCTACAATTCAGAGTCTGGTTTCCTGCTTGCTGCTGCTGCTACTTGCTTTAATCCTCATGTTAGCTTGATTTCCATGCCTCATTATACCTCCATGCCATGCACATCCTCGCCTTTCAACTGGCCTTCACGCATCCGCTCACCGATACCTCGAATTCCACCAAAATGAAGCCGATTCCTGAACTTATTCACCAAAAGGAGTTTTAAGTATATGTAGTGCAAAATAACGTGAAATACAACTAAAATAAAATGAAATGTACTCAAAGTGGGCACAATTCGCATGGATTAATATACAATAAGTGAGTAAAAATATCACTTATCAGTTGCTTCTCCTCTTTATTGTTTCAACAGTTAGAGCTCTTTCTTCTTCAACATTTTCTTTGATGGAGAGACTCCTTGGTAGGGCTTTGGCTTTCTTCACATCATCAGCTTTCTTCATACCTTTTGATTTCTTTCCGGCTGGTATGATTTCTGCTTGTGCAGAGTCATCAGACTCAGAGCTCTCTGCCTCTTCTATCTTCATCCTCTTTGAAGAGGCCCTACTGCTGCTCCCCAGATGTCAGCCTTTTGTTCTCCTTAGGGTTCTTCTTCCAGTTCTTAAATAACTGTGGAGACATCACTTTGTGCACATTCAAGGCTTCTCCCTCATCATCCTTGATTTTTCCTCCTAGTTTCTTCTTCAGTATAATACTCAACATCCTTCCATGAAATACTTTGGTCAGAGGCTTATCAGTGGATTTCTTCTTCTCAGCATTCTCTACCCACTTGGAGATTTGATCGAACAAGATAGCTCCAAAGTCAATTATTTTCTTCAGAACTATAGCTGACATTATCTTTAATTGTTGGTCAATCACTGTATCATGTGCAGTGTTTTTGCACAGTATGCACTTTTCAACAATTTCAGCTAGGAACTCATAATCTTCAGAAAACTCCTTCTTCTTCATGTCTTTGAAACTAGGGTTTCTTTGGAACCCCATCAACTCCTTTGTTTGTTCAGTGTTGACATCTTCAAGGTTCTTTAGCCCTTGGTTAGGAAAACCTAGGCATTGATTTAGGTCAGAAGATTTTAGCTTCAGAGTCTGACCTTTAACCTTGGTAGATAGAGTTCCAGAGTTTAAGGAGACGTTTGAGTAGAACTCTTTAACGAGGTCAATGTACACACGAGTACTTGCCTCAAGGCATTCTGAAAACCCATCTTTCTTCACGAGTTCAAGTATGTTCCTGAACTTCTTCTCAGATTTCTCAAATGATTTGGTTCCGAGCTGAATGCCGCTGATAACTTGCCAGTTCTCCATTTGAATAGTTCAAAGACTGTGTGTGTTTGATTTATAGAGGTTTATGTGAGATGGCTGACTGGGATTTGGTAAGGACTCTGGAGGGTTAACTGATTTTGGCTCTTGAGAGGATTCTAGGGTTTGAAAATGGGAGGGAGAAAGGTTCTGTAGCTTTTGGTAACTGTCTGCAGATTTGAAATTATCTTTAATGCAGTTCTTTCTAACTCTGCATAATCATTGATATGTTAGCCATTCATTGGTTGCACGTTACCCAGTACTGAGCTGTAACTCCCCCGTAACTTTTTCAGTTAGATATTTTTCTTTTAGAAGAGTAGACATTTTAATTGATGTGGCTTTGACCGTTGACCTTTTGATTCGTAGAGTAGCATGATGAGGCAGCTATAGACTCTACGATTTCCTTTGTTGACTCAATGATCAACTTCTGAGAGATGCCACAATGGATGGCTTTGTCTTTTATCCTTACTTTGATGCAGCATAGCTCAATTACTGATGTATTTAAACTTATCTCCTCAACTTGAATAGTTTAGTAACTATCTCATTTTCCAAGCTCCTTGTGAACTGGAGTACCCTTTGGTAGGACTACGAACGTCGAGTTGTATTCTACGATCGCTGAGGTTGTGCTACGATCGTTGAGGTAGCACTACGATCGTTGAGGTTGCACTGCGATCGTTTAGTTCTTTTCAAACTCGACTCTACGATCGTTGACTGACTTGGTCCTTGAGATGAACTAGATCAAATATTCCTTCAGTGTCAAGGTAGCTCAGGAAGGGCCAACCTCTTAGAGTGAGCTAAGGGTCAAGTTTGTCCCTGAGGCGCTCTCCAGATGCAATGCTATGGCAGTGATTTGCAATGACATCTCATTCAACCTTTTCTGATTGGGAGTTCTTCTACCAGCTTTAGACATCTGCATTGCTGAAATCGTGGTGTCCTTCTGCTTCTTACACTACGATCATATGTTTGACCATAGGCACTTCCCAATTATGGGTTGGGTGGCTGAAGGATTATCAGTAGTACATTTTGAGACATTCCTACTGACTATGGATCTTCATTTGGTTCATCAGTCACAAAGTTTTGGGACTCTGTAGCTGGTACAACTTTTCATAGTATATCTCAGTGCTGTTGTTCCTCAATAGATCACTGCTCCCCCATTATTGATGCTGTCTTCCTAGATACATGTGATTCCCTCTTCTTCAAATTCATTTGAAGGCAGCCTTGTATATCTCCTTCTGACTGGAATCTCCATCAATACTTAGATTTCCTTATATCGTAGAGATGAGTATTTTCAGGACTGATCACTCTACGATTATTTGATAGTACTACGAACGTAGTCTTCTTTGACAGTTGTGTTAGTGAAGTTCTACTTTCGAAATAAGTTCCTCTTGAATGATGCTCGATAATCTTCTATTGTGAGCTTCCTTGAGGATTCTTCCCATATAGCATTCTTGACTGGCTGTTGAGCACATAAGACCCTTTCCTTCTTTGGCTGAATGGCTTGCTTCTATATACATATTAGCAGCCATGTGAGCTCCATTCTGGTTAGCTCAAAGGGTCTTCAAGGACAGGCTTGGACAGATAGGAACTCTATAAGAATCATTTCTGAATTATCCTTAGCCTTCTGCTAATTGAGTCTTCTTGACTGAAGTCTTCTGCTTCATTATTCCTTAGTGTGGTCAGACTGATCAAGTACCTGCAGGTTTAAATATATTTTTATTTTTGGTACCCATAATTAAATGGGTCCTGCTAGGTTAGTTTTCTAAACCCCTGTTCCTCTTATTTGGATAATCATCATATTTATCACCAACAGACATATTCATGCATGCGCATACATTTTGAGATGCATGGTGGTGAGTGTGTGTGGGATTTGGCATCTAATAACACACTCTTTATCTATGATGGTTTCATCATTTACTAGATTCTGTTCACAGTGTTTAAGTGTTCAGAGTAGGAATCAACTCTACGATTTATGAGTATCTAGTTGATCCATGGAGGTGATCAGTTTCTACAGATCAGCCAGATCCTTTTGTAGAACTGATCATACTCTGTGAGTTGTCAAACACTTAGAACATAGGTTTATACATACATACTAACCCACCAACAACGATTACTTCACATAAAGTTTATTAGGCCGGTGATGTTCTTATGATCTATTTCAGATTTCCTTCAAGATGTCATCTTTAACCTAAAACTTGGATGGAGAGAAAGTTTATAGTTATTTGAGTTTCCATCCTCAGGTTACTTTATCTCTTCACCTTTTTAGATAGATTATGACTTCTTGACAGAATCCTGTTATAGTTCACAAGGAGATGCAATTATGATGTATGCATTTATAATCGTGAGGAACCGTACCTTTTTCCTGTCAGTTACTAAACAGTCATTTATCATGGATATACTGAGTTTAGGTATTGATTAGCATGGCTTTATTTTTGCTCCTAACAGCTTATTGCTCTTACTAACCTTTAATCAATCAGTAGAGGTCTTGAAGATATAGGCCAAGAGAATCTCAGCATTAAGATCTTTGACATCCTTTAGCTGACAGAGTTTGCACCCAGATGTTGATTGGCCAGACATAAGTTTGAGAAGATCTTCTTTCTTCTCTCGATAATCATTTCTTAGCAGGTATGGCTTCTTCATCTTTCAGACCGAAGGGAGCTTGACTCTTTGTCATTGACGTCTCTTGAATATTCTCGTCTGGTCTTAGGACTACAAGATTGACTGCAGGCTAGGATTGGTCTTGTTGATGTATCAATAGAGACCATGGACCAATCTGAGCAGCTTCAGGTGTATATACACATTTAACCTATACACAATATTTCCAACAAGTGAGCTCATCTGCATATAACAAGTTACTTACTACTAAACTAAGTTTAGAACAATGTTAGTGTCTGGGATCAGACTCAAAGCGATTAGCTTTTGAATATAGAATGAGAACCTACTCTGATACCAATTGTTAGTTCCTAGAGGGCACAATAGATCTAGAAGGGGGGGGGGGTTGAATAGATCCTTTTTATTTCAAATACTTTTCTGGTTTATATTATTTTGTTCATAATTAACATATGATAAACATAAGAATCTTTTCAAGCACAACATAATTAGTAAAAGATCCCCTTCATTGATATATCCATAATCATACATACATTATTCGTAGAGTAAGTTTAGTTGTAAGCAGTTAAAACATACATAGCAGTTATAGTAGTTATAGTACATAATGTAAAAGACATAAGGGGTTTTAAGTGGTTCAGAGACTCAAGCTCCTAATCCACTCTTCTGCTTTCAACTAGCAGGATTTCCACTAAGGAAGGGCAGCACCCTGAATCACAAAGATTTCTTCAAGGCCAGCAACCTTGGGACTTCAGTTCACTAAGAACACTTCAAGGCCAGCAGCCTTGGGATTCCTCTAGTTCCTTAGGAACTCTTCAAACGCAGCAGGCTTGGAACTTTATTTAGTCCCTCCGGACAAGGACCCTTTGGCCCTACTTTGTTTAGTCCCTTTGGACAAGGACCCTTTGGCTCTTCTTTGTTTAGTCCCTCTGGACAAGGACCCCTCAGGCCCTGGCTTTGTTGAGTTATTTGTTTGTTGTTGTTGGAGTCGGTGCTGAGCTGCTAAGATGTCTTCATGCTTTGAACATCTTCTATCCTTAGCAGCTTTGCTTGATCATCCTTGAAGAGCAGTTGAGTGTTGCATGATGCTCAGCTTCTTAGGTTTGTCAACTACTCCAGATGACTCCTTGATGAACTGCCTTGAAGATCATTCTCCTTGGTACTTGATGGCTGCACATGAGAGGCTTCTAAGATGACTGTAAGCTCTTCTGTTAGGTACTTAGAAGCTTTCTAATGCTTGACACTAAGATGGCTTTTGTGATCTCCCTTCTTGCTACTCGATGCCTTCTCACGATGGACTTGCTAAGATGACTGTAGGCTCTTCTCTATTGTATTAGAGTCTTCCCATGATGGACATCAAGATGGCATGATGCTCTCCTTTCTCTCGGCAGTTCAGAACACTCTTCATGTAGTATAACTCTAACTTCTACATAGTAGAACTCACACTTCTACTTCTTTCTTGATCTGACTTCTGAGTGTTCTTGGTGGATCATAGAGTGAGCCTTCAGACTCACTATCATATGGTTAGATCAGTCCACCTTCTCTCCAAACTCGTCAACTCCAACAACCTTTGATCTTTGAAGCTCTTCCTTATTTATACTCCTTCCCAATCCTTCCGTTGGAAAGTAGCTGTTGAAGGCTATTCAAATATCTTCACAGATCTCAAGTTACTTGATGTAGATTGTTTGATGTGACTCGTTATACTTTTTCTGACGCTGCAGTCTACTGTTTCACCTACCCTATCAGATGTATCACTTTAATGTCTTGGGCAGGTTGAAGAATTTATTACCTCTTTCTGATTTCTCGATCAGAGGTTGTCCTATTTCATCGATGCTCTCAATAAGCACTTGTCCGAATATTACCCTTCAGATTGAACCTTTGCCAATGCTTCAGTCTTCAGCTATTTGAACTCTACGATTCTGATACACGTCTTCAAGGACCTGATCGTAGTGTCTTGTTGAGTGTTGCTCATTGACTGGTAGAGTTAACACTATGATCTTGAAGAGTGTTGATTGGATCTTCAATGTAGAACACCTCTTCTTTGCATTGTACAATGCTTCAATACTTCTGTTTGCTTCGACTATTCTCAGAGACTGATGGCCTAATTCCTTGCTCTGGTCCCCTTCTGAATATCAAGACACTTCAGATTTGTGGCGCGTCCAGCTTGTTTTCTCCTTGTGATCTCCCGTTCACTTATCATCAATGAACTGAACCTGCACTTAATCACTATAGCCTTGCTCTTCAGAGGATGACCATTATCTCGGTTCACCTTCCATCAGTTCTTTCCTTATCTGGCAAACACTACGATCTTGATTGCTTTCAAGATCGTTGTCTTCTGTTCACTTGACAACTACTACATTAGCTGACTTTCCTTAGTCAGCTTCTGAAGTCTTTTTTTGATCTCCTTGTGGAAGACTTCATCACGAATGGCCTTACACCTCAATCTTGATGTTGTTTGGGTTGGTACTGAGATCTTCTGTTAGCCTGCATGCTATTCGTTGAGTGCTCTCTGGTTCCCTTATTATGGAATGCATCTTTGCAGTGCCAACCAGAGGCTTCGTCCCTTTGGATATTCTGGGAGTGCTCATTTATTGAGAACCATATATGCTCTACGATTAATCCTTGGCATTGTGAGCACTTCAGCTGAGGTCGTAGTTCTGCACTCTACGATTTAGCTTCGGTTGGTGCAGACACTACGATCCCGAGATCAGATCTTGACACTCTACTATTTCTTCCTTGCTTGTTGTCTTCATCTGATCTTGCTTGACTACGATCTCTACATTTAATCAATAGACTCTACGAACTCAGAGTGTGATCTACGATCCTTGACTTGGCTTTGGCATCAGTAGACTCTACGACTCTGAGTGTAGTCTACATTTCTGTCTTGGCTTTGGCAGATGACCGGTCGGCTCGTAGGCAGGCTGTCTCTACAATTCTGAACATGACTTCCTCAGCACACTACGATCCCGAGGAAGCTCTTCTCGACACACTACGATCCTTCTTCGTTTCCCCTGGCAGTCTACGAACTCTGAGATCTACTATCTTGCATACTCCTATTCTGCCTCGATAGCTTTCGAGTTATCCTTGACTCACCTGGCAGACTACGACTTCTGGTACAGTGCTCGACGATTAGACTAGCCTATTTATTACATCATAAGATCAACCTAACAAGCTTGATCTTTCTATATTTATAGTCCTTGTACATCATTTCTTTTTAAGGACTTTACAAAGCTGTTTTACTTATGTAGGATCAACCTAACATATTAGATCAATTCATTCTAAGTCTTTGTACATATACTTCTATCATCTATCAAAGGACTTTACAACTTTTTTTAATGCAAGCATACTTGCATATTGGTCATTCATATATATATATATATATATATATATATATATATATATATATATATCATAATCAAATAATATATAAATAGGAATTGCATTCACATGCTTATTCCTGACAACTACGACAAACTTGTCCAAATACTGTTTGAACACTCTGTTCATCATATCCATGAATGCGGCTGTTGGTTGATTTAACAATTGATAAACACGCGCAAGTATACACGGTCCACAAGTAATATATGTAAGTAGAGTGTCGAAGTCGTTACAAATCTTATCTAAACGAGTGAAAGAAATGGTTGGTACTATTTCAATAAGAAAATCTAATTAAGAGAAGAAGTTGTGCTAGGAAGTTAAGATAGGATTACAACTCCCCTATGGCTTCACCTAATCTCCTAACTCTCCAAGATACAAATGAATCAAAGAATGGCCAACCAAGGATAAATATTGGCAAAAGCTTCTGTCGAAGGACAAATGCACATTCCTAACCAGCTAGAACACAACATGTCTATTGGTGATGCTAACTAGGTCAAGGTCATTAAGCTCATCCCCAAGGTCACACAAGGCAAATAAGAATATGTCTATCCTATTAGCACATTAAGCCCACATTCCAATGTCATGGTCATAACAGGTGTTGTTGTATTTAAAGATAGACAGTAATATCCATTCATCAATGTCCATCACTATCAATACTAATTTCTTTATCAAGCAATCAGACAGTAAGTTCAAAATACAACAACCCATTCCAAAATGATTCATTCTATAAAATAAGAGAGAAAGTTGATTAAGCTAAACAAAAGGTTACATTGCAATCTTAAAAATGGAGTTAGTTCATAACTATGGTACTAACACACATTTTTAATACACTACACATTATCAGATAAATCCAAGGAATAGGAGATTTGGAATTAGAAAACCCCTGTATGAAGAAGTGTTCTTCTGCCAAATCTATTCTTCACAAGCAGACTCTGAATGTTGGTGCAATAACTCTCGTTCCCTTAACAAGCTTCTTTCTCTTCTAGAAAGATAAAAGAAAGAAAAGAAACTAATCAAAGATGTAATAAATTCGTTCTGATATCTATCTGATATCCCCCCCAAAAGCGACAGCTTCGCTAAGTATTTATACTGTCCTCCCATTGATCTAGGTCTTAAATACAAGTTATTGTACAAAAACTGGAGCTCGCGCTGCGGCGCGAGCATTAACAAAGTCAATGGCGTCGGGACGCCGTTGGTGGAGCTGGGGCGCCGTAGATGGCGCCAGGGAGTGAAGCTGACACTGGCCATGACGCTGGGGTGCGACATACAGGTTAAACAAAGCGGAAAAGGTCAGAAGCTTTACCCTGGTACTGGCACTGGGGTGCTGTAGATGGCGCCGGGGAGCGAAGCTGGTGCTGGCCATGGCGCTGGGGAGCGACATTCAGGCCAAGAAAAACGCAAAAGGTTAGAAGCTTTGCCCTGGCATTGGCGCTGGGGCGCCAACAAAGGAAAATAACCAAGAAACTGCACAATTTGCAAGACCAGCCTGTAGATCATTTGAACCTTCAAGAACTAAAATAAATATAAAAAAACTACATAAAAGATTGAAAACAGGCAACAACGTAAGCAACAAAAAGGGCTAAATCGCGGATATAAATCCCACTCATCTGCGCCTGGCGCATTCGTCAACCCAAACGACATAACCAAAAACTCGTAATACCCATAATGAGTTCTGAACGCCGTCTTAGGTATATCTTTATTCCTCACTTTTAGTTTATGATACCACTTGCGCAAATCTATTTTAGAAAAATACTTTGCCCCTTTCAACTGATTAAATAGATCGTCGATCCTGAGCAACGTGTATTTATTCTTAATCGTTAACTTGTTCAACTCTCGATAGTCGATACAAAGTCGTAACGATCCGTCCTTTTTCTTTATAAACAATACTGGTGCTCCCTAGGGAGACACACTCGATTGAATGTACTTCCTATCTAACAGTTCCTATAACTGAACCATTAACTCCTTCATCTCAACTGGCGCCATCCAATATGGTGCCTTTGAAACTGGTGCCGTACCTGACAATAAATCAATCACAAATTCTACATCCCTATCCGGCGGAATACCAGGTAACTCCTCCAGAAACACATCCGTGAATTCTTGAACCACCGTTATCTGTTCCAATGATGTTCCCACTCTTTGGGTATCCACCACATGACACATATAACCCTTACACCCCTTCTTCAACATCTTCCTAGCTTGTGTCATGGTTAAACAACAAGAACGTCCCAGTGATTTATTTCCATAAAACACCAACTTAGGTTTCTTAGGAAGCCTTAGGTTTACACTCTTTCTATAACAGTCTATTATTGCTCTATGGTTAATTAACCAATCCATACTGAGAATCACATCGAATTCCCTTAATCTTATCGGTAAAAGATCTATCGATAATATATTCCCCTTGATATCTACGAAACAATTCCTATGAATATGTTCAATGGGAATTATCTCCTCGTTTGCTACCTTAACGTCTAAAGGTATTTCTAACTTTTCAGGATTTAATCCCAATTGTTGAGCAAATCCACATGCTATAAAAGAACAAGTAGTACCCGAGTCAAATAACACATAAGCATTTATTTCATTAACTTGAATGATACCTGCTACTACGTCCGTTGATGCAACCACATCTTGGACTGTCATATTAAATGTTCGGGCTGAGGGTCTACCCAATGACGATGTTGGTCCAGTAATGGCCAAATTACCACTACCAGAACCTTTACTACCCTCCGCCCCTTTCTTCAGGCAATTTCTTGCCATGTGGTCCACCGACCCATATACAAAACATCCCCGACTTTTCTTAAGATTTGGACAGTTGGGAGATATATGACCCTCCTGCCCACAGTTATAACAACCGGCCTTCCCCTTCAGACAGACTCCCATATGAGTCTTACCGCATGTCTTACATGCCTCCATCCTTCGTTTAGGGTCCCCTTGTTTTGTCCCAGTATTCCCAGGGTTAAAATTCTTCCGTTTAGGCATATTGCCACTACCACTGGCAACCTCTACCTTATTTCCTCCCTCTCCCTTACTCTTATTCTTTCTATCTTTGTGGTATTGGGTCAACGCCTCACTACCACCCTTTGCTATTATCGCCTTCTCCAGAATGGTCCCGTAGGAAGCACTTTGAAAAACCAATATCCTACTAAAGAGCCAGGGCTTTAGGGCCTGCTCAAACCTACGAGCCTTCCTCTCCTCCGTGTCCACTTGGTGTGGAGCAAACCTTTCCAATTCATTGAATTTGGCCTCGTATTGGGGAACAGTCATGTTCCCCTGCTTAAGTTCTAAGAACTTAATCTCCATTCTCCCTTGCATGATTGTAGGGAAATAGTTCTTGAAGAATACCTTCTTAAACTGTTCCCATGTATTAGCTTCTGCTCCAGCCCCACCCTGGTGAGCCTCCCACCAGTAGTTGGCTTCCCCCTTCATCATATAGGTCGCAAAAGAAGTCTTTTGTGCCTCAGCTACGTTTGTAATAACAAACGCCTTCTCTATTTCCTTGACCCATGTCTGGGCCTCCATTGGGCCCGTTGTTCCCTTAAATTCGGGTGGACCTACACTCTTAAATCCCTTAAAGGTAGTCGTTCGGGCAACCCTAGGTCCTGCGGGTGCTCTACCCACAGCTTGGTTAAATGCAGCCATTAATAAATTAAGGAACTCTTGCATTGGGTTGTTAGGACCCCCCTCGTTATCATTATGCGATTCTGCCTCTTGGTTACGTTGCCTTCTTCTTGGCGACATTTCTGATTAAATAAATAAAGTTCTGTTATTACTTATTTACTTACTTCTTTATTAGTCGTCAAACCAATGAACAATAACTCATACACAAAAAAGCAATTTAAAATAAAAACTTCCTTATATTAAAATGGTTCTTTATAGTTCAAAACTATTTACAAGTTTCTTTCCATAGCTCAAAAGCTATTACATATGTGTCCCGCGATTGACTTTTACAAAAAATGGGATTTACAAAAAGACTACCCTTTAATTATACAAAAGAGGTTTTTACGTCACTACACAAAAGTATTTACCGTACTACTCATAATACTTCCTAACAACATTCTCGTGCTTCTGTTTCGCCAGAATCGACATAATATCTTGACTTATAGTATGTCGAGTCTGTCCCAACTCAATAGAATAACAAGCTGTGACGCCCCCAAAATAGGTATACAACACCCATTCTGAGTCGTCAAAATACATGGTACAACTACAACTTTATTAATACAACATAAAAACTGTGAGTTTAAATATAAATATTGTCATCTAGACAATATCCACACTCAAATAAGTCCTCATTACAATTATTGATACACTATTTTATAGAATAGTGAGGACTACTAGAACCACTTTTAGAACCATCATTCCACACCCTGACTAGTACTCGCTACATTCTCGCCTCCTGAGAAGAAAAATGGAACAACAAGGAAAAGGGTGAGCTCAACTATCCCAGTAAAGAACATTATGACTAAGATAATATAGAACAAATTATCGTTAGTCTTCAACAGGGAAAAATCTGATAGAATACAGTAGACAACAAATTTTAGATCAACAACTGCAGTGGAAACAATAATTCATTAGAAGAGTTAAGTAGAGAATGAAATCTACTATCATCTATGAATTTAAAAGTCCATCATCGATATTTTATCCCTGTAACATTAATCAATATACATCTTGAATCAAATAGTCATCTTTGCACTACAGGCCAAAGATATTCATCTATTGATCATTTTCATCTTAACACCTGTTCATCTTTGCACTACGGGCCAAAGATATTCATCAGTTTGTCATGTTCATCTAAACACCTGTTTATCTTTGCACTACGGGCCAAAGATATTCATCAGAAAATCATTCATCTTTGCACTACGGGCCAAAGATATTCAGTTATATCATCATTTAGGACTGAGAATGATGAAAAATATTTTAATGAAAACGAATCCAGTGAAACAAAAGAACAAGTATTAAGGATTCATAATTTAAATAATCCAAGTTTTAAAATACTTCATAAATAACCAGATCGGTGTAAAATTCAAGAATGAAGTTCAAAACATAGATCCAATAAAAGATATGAATCATAACAGACAATCTTGGACACAGAAAAGAAAATTTAATTTTTTTGTGAATAGTGTCGTATACGTGAATAGTAACTCCGACTTCAAAAGATAGAAATTTCACAAAAAAACATCATCACGCTTCGTGAATAGTACTTGTGAATAGTAACTCATGAATAATAACTCGTGAATAGTAACTCATGAATAGTAACTCATGAATAGTAACTCATGAATAGTAACCCCGACATGAAAAAGTTTCAAATTTGATAAAATTTTCCAACCAATATTTTGGCATAATGATATTGAATAAATAATATCATTTGAGAAGAAAATAACATCCCTTACCTCAGAAAGAATAGTACTTCTGACCGAAATACTGGATATAGTGCTGAAAGAACTTGCACCGTATAGCAATACTCAAAGTACTAAAATACTCACAAATACGCTCGATATTATAGAGAGAGAAAGAGAGAGAAATCTTTAGTTTCTGGTGTGATTTTCAATTCTAACCTAAGCACCCTATTTATATGAAAATACTTAGAACACCAAAGTAGAAAATTTAATATAATATTAATATATTATATATAAATTTCTACGCACACATTCTAAGATCTGAACTTAGCCATCTTGCACATGCTAATGATGCCAACCAAGTATAAAAAATGTTTTTATTATTTAAAATAATTAAAACTTCCAAAAATCAATATTCAGGAATTTCGAATCATCATTAATTCATAAAAAATAGCCCTTTTGTCAGAAAATTTGAATCACGCGTCATTTTATAGGAAATTTAATTCTCTACAACTTTGCAGAAGAAAGTTTTTCAAACATGTTTATCATGGGCCCACGGATATGTTTAACATGTTTTAAATAACTTTTGCAACAAAAATACTCCTCATCCTCATATACTCATATATCCCACATTCATTGTAAAAATATCCCCATTATTATATGTGACAACCCGAGAATTTGGGCAATTTATTAAAATCTTAAATGATTGATTTAAGGTCAAATAATAGACCTAGACAGAAAATAAGTGTATGCGTTTAATGTTATTGGGATTGAATTTTGAGGATTTCAAAATTCGATGAAGGATATAGGTGAATTATTCAGGATTAAGGATTTATGTGATTATGTTCTGTGTTTATGGTTAATGATGTGTTCAGAATGTGGTTAAGGGTCATGGGTTGATCAGATAATTTATATCTGTAACAAACCCTATGAATATATTAAGAACGTCAAACGTTCAGTTAGAAAACCCTAACGTCTGATAAGAAACCCTAGAAATCGGTTCTGGAAACCCTAGTTTCAGTTCCGGGAGTCCGAAACCTTAATTCAGATATTGAAAATCCTAGATTGGGAATGCAATGCTATGTACAAGGTTAAACGTCATTAATATTGAATTAATTAGGGAAAACCCTAATGAATTATCTAAAATCTTAGTTGATTATTTGAAAACCCTAATATCAGATATGAAAACCCTAATTTTAGATTCTGATAAAATGAAAGCCCTAATCTGGGAATGGAAAGGATAATTATAATGCTTATGTGGTATTAATTAAGTATTAATTAGGATAAAGATTAATTAATTAACAAACCCTAATTTTTAATTCTAGTAACCCTAATTGTTCCGTCAGAAAACCTAAAGCTCAGTTGTGGATTTAATTGCTATATTAGCAATGTTAATTAGGAAACCCTAATCCTAATTATTTCAATTTATGAGTAATTAGAAACTCTAATCTAATTACGAATATTTAATTTCTAAATTAGAAAATTAATTTTTCTATTAGAAACCCTAATTATTGGGTTATAAACCCTAATCTGTGATATTGACCCTAATTGCTTAATTATCGATTTTAATTAGGAAATACTAATCCTAATTAGTAAGATTTAATGTATGATTAAGGAATTTTAATATAATTAGTAAATACTAATTATAATTTTGAAATGTTAATTTGAAAACCGAAATTTGAAATTGTAGAAATTAAATTACAAAATTAAGGGTTAAAACCTAAACCCTAATTACTTCAAACCCTAAACCTTAAAATTTCCAAACCCTAAACCCTAAGGGTTGGCCAATTATAAGAATGCCATTTAAACTAAATGCAAAAAGACTAGAATGGCCCTTTTATTTATTTTAATGAGTTGGTATTAAAGGTTTTTACTTTTAGGGGAGTTGCTCACCAAAAGCATAGCCTAACATGTGCAAAATCTCAGCAACAATCTGATTTTGGTGACACCTAGCATCAATTGTGGCTATGGATTAAAAAGTTAGATAATAAAAGTAAGAAAAAGCTTAGTTTACTTTTTCATTTCTCCAAGTTCCTTATCTCTCTTCATTTTCGAAATCCTAGAATGAGAGAGAGTGAAATAGTAAGTTATGATCAGATCAGATCACCCAAGAACAGAAATCAAAGATCAGAAATGAGAAATCAAGTATAATAGGTATATAAACCCTAAATTTTGAAATCCTTTGATCTTATGTTGTTTAATATTAGTTGTTGTTTAAAGTTGTGTAATAAGGTGTCTATAAGAGATCTTGGTTGTTGGATCATAGATCCATAACATAAAAGTACTCGGATTTAATTTTTTTAAAAATCTGGAAATCTGGAAATTTAAGGCTTGACAGTCATATGTCAGGGCCTCTAGATCATTACTTGTTAATGTTTTGTTATGTTGTAAGTTATATATCTGTAGTATGCCATGTAGGCTTCAATCTGGAACTGGAATCATGATCATACCATGCCTAGATCTCCAGATACAAGCGGTCAAAGGTCGTTGACCATTCACTTTTTCTGAAATTCTGGGCAAAACCCAGAAACTCAGATCGTCTGACAAGCTTTTCTGTGCTTCAGATCTTGCTGTGTGTTAGTAGTTAGGCCAAGTTGTTGGTAGATCTTAGTAGCCTGACATATGGACTACATATATATGCTCTTGTATTACCCAGATCCTTAGTATATTGAAAATTAATCGTGGTCAAAACCACGTTGACCAACTGGCTGGATGAAGATTCTGGAAAACCCAGAATCTTCAAGAACAGTTCGTGACACTTAGTTTGAACAGTCCAGATCTTGCGTTTTTGATGTTTTTAAGTTGATTGTATATGATATAATTGTAGCCTGACATCAGTACTACAATTTAACTCCTCTAGATCACATAAACCGAACATGAAATGAACGCTATAAGGATCGAAAACTAGTACCTCGGCTGTTCTTCATTTTCTGGAAAACCCAGAAAATGAAGAACATAGTTGTTAGATACTTTGGAGGCCCAGATCTTCGGCATGTAATTGTTGTATGACATATTTGATGACCGATTCGTGTAGTATTACATAAACACTACACGATCAATATTTAACAAGGCCCAGAAATCATACAGAACACGGATTAAATCTCAGTCAAACCACCCAACCTGAACACTGACAAGAACACTCAAGAACAGCTGAAAAACACATTTAGCGACACTTTTGTCGCCTAAAGACCCTTTAGCGACGCTTTATTTTCGGAAAAAATGAAGAAAATGATTAATAATTAGAAAGAAATGGTTTTTAATTATTAAAAATACAAAATAAATTATGAAAAATTATTTTAAAGTCTGAAAAATAGTTTTTAACTATTTTGAGTATATTTCAGAAATATTTAGTATTTTTGGAATATAAATGGTAGTTATTTATTTAATTATAATATTAAATAAATTATTGAAAAAATAGTTTTAATTCATGAAACAATCATGAAAAATTATTTTATGGTATAAGGAAATATTTTAAGTTATTTTTGATGACTTTTAATATTTTGGGATGAATTTCATTAATTAATCAATATTAATGATAATTAGTTTATTTAATAGATATATTAAATAAATTATGGAAAATTAGAATTAATGCTTTATAAATCATATAAAAATGATTTAAGTGTTATAAAAATATTTTAAGTTATAAATTATAACTTTTGATATTTTGGCATGAAAATATTAATATTTTAATATTAATAGCAATTATCGGACAATGGATTAAAGTGTTGGAAAATCATATAAAAATGATTTTAAGGTATTAAAAATACTTTGTGATATTATAATTATATTATAATATTATGTAATGATTTTCATTAATATTTTATATTAAATGAATATTAATGATTAAGGAATTTTGTGGTATTTAATTTATTTAAATACAGTTTTAAGGATTAAAAAATGTTGATAAATGGTAATAATTATCCGAAAGTTATTACGAGCCTAGGAAAAATGTTTTGACTGATAAGGAAATTATCTGTGATATTGTTAAGTATTAAGTCAGAGTTTAATTGAACTTAAACTCAATAAAAGTCCGATTAGACCGTCGGGATGTTAGAATTATGTCGGGTTCAACTCAGACCGCAATAGTTTGACTTGATACCTAGTCTTATGTGCGGTATAGACTGATAGGTTTATGTGGTAATGTGTTTAGGTTATTCTGTGGATATAAATATAACAGTATTATACTGTGATGATATTATTCTAATTATTGGAGATCTATATTATTAATATTAGGTCTTCGGGTAAAGAGTTATAAATTGCGTTGCGGTAATCAACGGTTCAGGCAAGTTTTCTTGTACTTAACTCTAATAAGAGTATTTTATTCAAGCTGATGGTTAATCATTGCTGAATTCCATGAAAATTGTACTCTGTACATCTTGCATGTATAAGTCAGGTATGAAAGGCTGATCACCTTCATTACCAGTTGGTTCAGAAATGTTTGTTTATGTTTAAAACTTGTTCAGTCAAAAGTTTGTTCGTAATAATTCTCAACTATATTGATGAATTATAGTCAGCTTATTATTCATACTCTTCACTCATGATATATTGTTATGTTATTGTATTTAAACTTGCTGGGAAACTTTCATGCTCACCCTTGCTATATCATGATAAAACATTGCAGATAAGGCGAACGTGTTCGGGTACAGGAAAAAGGTTAAGGCCAAGTTCAGCTTGGGATAAAACGTGCGGCTATCTTGTAATAGTTTATTTTGATAAATATTATTGTGTAATAGATATTTTATGAATTGTGTCTAAGTTAAGGTTACTCGACCTTGGGGATAGGTGTGTAATGTATTGTATAAACAATTTATGTTTATATCTTCCGCAATTAGTGAAAGAATTAGTGTACCGGATCCGAGGCGATTCGGGGTCCGGATTCGGGGCTGCTACAGTTGGTATCAGAGCTGTTGGTTATGAAGCTTAGGTAGGAATACCTGAGACCAATAACCGCAGTGATTAGGATAAGACTAACTCACATAGAGTTAGTTGGTCAGTAAGATTCAAAGACGAATCTCAGTAAGTTGTTAAGCTACAGAGTTCCTTAACTCTGATAATAAAGTTGAACAGTAATGGTGAATAGATCGAGTCTAAAAGACTGAAAGTGCAGGAATAGGAGTTCGTAAAACAAAACGATCATAATGCATGGAATTGAATCGTAATATATACAATAAGATCACCCCGTGATCTGATAAAGGTTATGATATGGGAAATGAATCAATCTAATGATTGAAAAGTTTACAGCAAGATGCTGTGTGAAAGTTGTACTATGAAATGGTACTATGAAAATGAAAACTCATAAATGAGTTATGGATTATGGATACGGATTAAATGAAATTCGTATGAAAAAGGGGGTTAAGATTAGGTGGGGATTTCAATGAGGACTTGTGTTAGCAACTGAGTTCTATGATTCCTTGTATAGGCGGGGAATTGTACTACTTAGTTGGTGGCATTGGTAATAGTTGAAATGTTGTGTCACGCTAGTTGTTACATATAGATACATAGGTCATAGGTAGAGAATATAGGATTAAGTACGAGTTCTTAGAACTCATACTTATGTGACATTCTTGACGCATAATTATATGAAATGTTTATGAGCCCCTCAGCGAACGGACGCCAAAGGTCAGACTAGGGTTAGTTTGTAAACTCATATAATTGTGGTCATGTTATGAATTCATAAGTGTGGTTTTATGAATTGGGTATAGTTGCGTGTGAATGGAGTGTTAAGGATTATAGGAACATATAGATTATTAAGCAAATGATCATTAGTGGAGACTTAGGTTTTCATAAACTCCTAGCTATGCTAAACTTCGAAATGATTGACATCAAGCTAAATACGCACTATGTGCCTTTTAAAAAAAAATGTAGAATCGTAACCATTTTTGAAACGGTTTAAAGTACAGTCTATGCTACTTATTTCGGCTAGGCGCAAATGATTTGAAATATCAAAAATTATTTTTATTTATCACTTATGTACCATGTAACCTGGTGCAGAGATGATAAAAATGATGGAGTCATCAATGCATTATGACTTAGTGTGAATTTGACCTGAAGTCACTATTCTACTATGGTATGATGTAGTATGATAAAATCACCAATGACGGAATCCTCAACGGACTGTTAATACAGTGCGGCATCATGACGTCATTCTCGAAAATGTTTTCAGAAAATTTTAATTTGCCAACGGGGTTTGGCTACACTTAAATAATTCGATTGAATTGAATTATTGATATGGGTCTATGCTATTTGATTCAGCTAGACTAATGTTATAAAAACTCCAAGTGTTCATTGACAGAAATTTCCCGAACCAAATTGTTTTGGTGCGGAATCTAATGATAAGACTGAGATGAACGATAATGTTTGGATAAATAATCCAATCTAGTAGCGAAAATATTCGCTAAAAATGACTAATACGTTATGCATGACGTAACTGTACGATGGGATGATCACCTAAAGTACTAATAATGGTAGTTTACCTTCTTTGTGATTGTAAACAGACCAAGTAATGTATTGTTTTGCGGTATGATCACTACCGTTAAAACTAAATGTGTTCATGGTCTATATGACCCCTCAGCACAATTTCAAAACTTTTACTCTAGTGAGAGGTGTATTGTGTAGCATGTAATAATATGTGTGAATGGTATATGTGTGAATGGTGTAAGGTGCACGGTGTAAGGTGTAAGGTGAATTTCGGGGACGAAATTCTTATAAGGAGGGGTAAATGTGACAACCCGAGAATTTGGGCAATTTATTAAAATCTTAAATGATTGATTTAAGGTCAAATAATAGACCTAGACAGAAAATAAGTGTATGCGTTTAATGTTATTGGGATTGAATTTTGAGGATTTCAAAATTCGGTGAACGATATAGATGAATTATTCAGGATTAAGGATTTATGTGATTATGTTCTGTGTTTATGATTAATTATGTGTTCAGAATGTGGTTAAGGGTCAAGGGTTGATGAGATAATTTATATCTGTAACAAACCCTATGAATATATTAAGAACGTCAAACGTTCAGTTAGAAAACCCTAACGTCTGATAAGAAACCCTAGAAATCGGTTCTGGAAACCCTAGTTTCAATTCCGGGAGTCTGAAACCTTAATTCGGATATTGAAAATTCTAGATTGGGAATGCAATGCTATGTACAAGGTTAAACGTCATTAATATTGAATTAATTAGGGAAAACCCTAATGAATTATCTAAAATCTTAGTTGATTATTTGAAAACCCTAATATCAAATCTGAAAACCCTAATTTCAGATTCTGATAAAATGAAAGCCCTAATCTGGGAATGGAAAGGATAATTATAATGCTTATGTGGTATTAATTAAGTATTAATTAGGGTAAAGATTAATTAATTAACAAACCCTAATTTTTAATTCTAGGAACCCTAATTGTTCTATCAGAAACCCTAATGCTCAGTTGTGGATTTAATTGCTATATTAGCAATGTTAATTAGGAAACCCTAATCCTAATTATTTCAATTTATGAGTAATTAGAAACTCTAATCTAATTACGAATATTTAATTTTTAAATTAGAAAATTAATTTTTCTATTAGAAACCCTAATTATTGGGTTATAAACCCTAATCTGTGATAATGACCCTAATTGCTTAATTATCGATTTTAATTAGGAAATACTAATCCTAATTAGTAAGATTTAATGTATGATTAAGGAATTTTAATATAATTAGTAAATACTAATTATAATTTTGAAATGTTAATTTGAAAACTGAAATTTGAAATTGTAGAAATTAAATTATAAAGTTAAGGGTTTAAACCTAAACCCTAATTGCTCCAAACCCTAAACCTTAAAATTTCCAAACCCTAAACCCTAAGGGTTGGCCAATTACAAGAATGCCATTTAAACTAAATGCAAAAAGACTAGAATGGCCCTTTTATTTATTTTAATGAGTTGGTATTATAGGTTTTGACTTTTAGGGGAGTTGCTCACCAAAAGCATATCCTAGCATGTGCAAAATCTCAGCAACAATCTGATTTTGGTGACACCTAGCATCAATTGTGGCCATGGATTAAAAAGTTAGATAATAAAAGTAAGAAAAAGCTTAGTTTACTTTTTCATTTCTCCAAGTTCCTTATCTCTCTTCATTTTCGAAATCCTAGAGTGAGAGAGAGAGTGAAATAGTAAGTTATGATCAGATCATATCACCCAAGAACAGAAATTAAAGATCAGAAATCAGAAATCAAACATAATAGGTATATGAACCCTAAATTTTGAAATCCTTTGATCTTATGTTGTTTAATGTTAGTTGTTGTTTAAAGTTGTGTAATAAGGTGTCTATAAGAGATCTGGGTTGTTGGATCATAGATCCATAACATAAAAGTACTCGGATTTAATTTTTTTAGAAATCTGGAAATCTGGAAATTTAAGGCCTGACAGTCATAAGTCAGGGCCTCTAGATCATTACTTGTTAATGTTTTGTTATGTTGTAAGTTATATATCTGTAGTATGCCATATAGGCTTCAATCTGGAACTGGAATCATGATCATTGTGACAACCCGAAAATTTAGAAGATCTTTAATGATTAAATTAAAGGTTAAAGTTTAAAACCTAGAGTGAAAATAGATGATTTATTTTAAATTTTTGTGGTATGCTGAAATAATTCAACGATAAAGTTACGAGAAAAGATGTTAACCGATTAAGAATGATTCGGTATTGTGATTTCGGGGACGAAAAAGAATGTGATAACCCAAATTTTTGGTAATAAATAAAATTGTTATTAGATAATATGTTGTATGATATTATAACGCATATGTGGGTATAATTAAAATAATTTATAATATTAAATTATTTTAATGTGGTGAATTGGTGATATTAAATATATACTTAATGTATGACCACTCTTTTATTAGGAGGAGCTATTGCTTATTTTGTATATGCTATAAGTCGACCTTAAATCTAATCCTTGCCTTGTTACTAAGCCTATCGGGCAGCCCATAGGAGGTGTAGCAAAAAGGAACTGTTTAAGCCCAGCCTTGACTTAGAAACATTCCAGCAACCCATAGTGGTGAACTAAAGTGCTGAGGTTGTTTTGTTGTTAATAGATAGTTGGTATTGGTTAGGTTGGTTAGTTTGTATAACAGACAAAGAACACGTTAGATAAACTTGCAGAAGATAAGGTGTAGCAGACAACCTAGGGTGGCTGGGTAGAAGTTTAAATAAACTAGACTAGTATTGATTGCTCCCAGCTTGGTAGGGAGGCTGGTAGGGGCCAGCTAGGGGCAAAGCTTGGCATGATCAGAGAAAGAAAAGTTCAGTTATTTAACTTCATATCCCACCCCTTACTGACTTCCCAAGGCTTTAACACCATGAGAAAGAAAAGAGAGCCGATTGATAGTGAGGTAAGAAGAACTCGGCTAGAGCAGGAAAAAGAAGTGAACAATCAAGTGCAACCTCTAAGCTACTAAGGTAATCTTTTCCATCTTCTTTTTGTTCCATTTCGTGCCATTGGTGCTCTGATTACGCCGAATGGCCTGGAATAGATATAAGGAGCAGTTGTGATAATTTTTATGCTATGTGTACTGTTGTGATTTGGAACTGTAATGTATCACATTATGTTTGTTATTATTTAAGTCTTAAGGCTGGGAGCACTAAGCTAAGAATATATGTATTTCATGGGTAGATATGAACTGCACCCCAATTGTTTGGTGAAATGTCTGTTAATACATGGTTAGAGTAAACTATTTTGGAAAAAGATTGCATTCAAGTCTAGTTCTATGCTAATAATATATATTGCAGTCCTAAAGATGCAAAGGTGCTAAGAAAGCAGTTTTGTATGAACATAAGATGTTTATAACTGATTGTATACCAGTCCATATATGAGCTAAGCATTTAACTATGACTAAGCCATTATTTTAAGTATTCTGAATGCTAGACTAAAGGTTGAGAATGACTGTTAACATGATAGTTGATGATATATTAAGTTATTGTGTTAAAAAATTCACTACTATGCTATGGCTATGCTAAGATGAACTGAACTTAGACACAAGGAGATAAGTTGGCTGTGGTGTTATAAGGTGAATTAATGGATTATAGAACAAATCAGTAGCTATGACACCTGTGCTACAAAATAGTGCACGTAGGGTGTTTGTAAAAAGTCCTCTAAGAACTGTTGTGATTAAAAAACCAAGTATTAGGCAAAACTAAAGCTTGGGCTAAATATATATATATATATATATATATATATATATATATATATATATATATATATATATACCATATATGTTGATAATTAAAGACATTGAGCATACTTAGTTAAAGCAAAAAGTAATTGGAAATCAAAATAAAAAGTGAAAAACTAGTATGACCGCTGACCTTGAAGTCCATTTCGGGTCTAGTATATGTTTCCAGAAAATTCTGGGCTTTTGTTATGTTATAGTACACTGAATAAGCTTTCCATAGACTCCAGAACGGACTAATTCCGACTTCGGAGCAAAGAGTTACGATCTTTCATAGTAGTCGCGTCAAAACTGTCTAATCAACTCAGGTCAGTCCCTTTGCACGAAATTCTGGAATTCTGTGTTTTGAATTTGGAAATGGTCAAAGAATAAAAGTTGTAGTCTCGGAAGTTATCTTCGCGTGGGCTCAAGAATCGCTCAAAAATGTTTTGAAACGAAAAAGTTACGACTGTTTTAGCGCAACAGGATCAGGCTGGAAAAAAAAATATATATTGAAAACTAGTATGTCAAGTCAATTTTGAGCATAATGTTGGACAGCCTAACAAGCCTGAAATGGAGGTTTTATAATTTCTAAAAATACTCCCATATGCTATGTACAATATATCTAAAAATTGTTATAAATGAACACCTGGATTTGGAGTATTGAAGTGAGAAAATAGCCATGTGGGTGCAGAGCTGCTGTCATTGGACAGCAGCAGTTGCAGTAGCCGGGCTGGGGGTTCTCCTTTGAGCTCTCAGCCAGCATAACTAGAAGGTTTAAAAAGGTGTTGTCTTTCAATCTAGGAAGGTATGTTATCTATCTTATTTCCAAAAAGGGTAGCACCATAGAAGGCATGAATTGAAATGGCCAAACTGTATGTACTATAAGTAAACCAAAACTGATTTGAAGTAACTGTACTAGCAAACTAGTTAGGGACTGATTTCCCTTGACCATAGTGTGATTTGCATTTCAAGGTGTCTAAACAACCAAATCATGGAGGCAAGTAATAATGATACCTAATTGGAATTTTTAAAAAGCTTGAAACCAAAATAAGCTAAGTTTGAACCTATTTTTCACATGCCAACCTCTACCACTGTTTTAACTGGCATGATATGCCATTAACCAACTAATTGCCTTGCTAATAAACTAAGAACAGTTCTGGTAATGATTGGGAAAGATATTGTGCAAATCAGTCCATAATAACATCAAAGACATAGCTTAATTTTTGTTGGATTAACAGTTCATGTGTTAGACTGTTTTGGTCAAATAAACAAAGTCTTTAGCCTGTAAGTTTATGTAGCATGTGTATGAAGTAACAATCCATACAACTTGAGCTTTGAAATACTTAGGA
The DNA here is from genome assembly GCA_020205505.1 of Panax japonicus. NCBI lineage: Eukaryota > Viridiplantae > Streptophyta > Magnoliopsida > Apiales > Araliaceae > Panax > Panax japonicus. The sequence goes on from CM035105.1 coordinate 36,769,000, forward strand.
CTGTTGTGGTAATGTATAACTAATTCATGCTTATACAGATTGGTAAGGGACTGTTTGTGAATGAATGCCAAAACAGTGCTTAAAATCCTAAGAATAGGAACTGTTATGGCCAAATTTAGCTACTGAGATTATAAGATAGAATAGAGTCCCTAGGTTACCTATATACACTAATTGAAAGTTGTTCGTCAAGTTCACCAAGGTTTAGGAAGTGTGTTGTACAAATTATGTTCAAAAGATATGAAAAGTAAGTTTTTAAGGGTCAACTAACACCCAAGTAAAGAGATACAATACCTGGACCTTGTAAGCAAATTCCAATAGCTAAAATATAACCTAAGTAAGCTACACAAGCTAAGGAAACCAAGTCTAGACTGTTTTAAGTATTGGTCTTGGCAAAAATCACATTTTAGACAAATAGTGGACTGTTTTGGGTAATTGTTAGCACCTGAAGTTAAGGGGCTGTAATGAACTCATATAAAGTTCCTAATACCTGATTATAACAGTTCCAAATCATGGCCATTACCAAAGCTAGCAAGAGAACCAAGTTAAGACCTCTTTTCAAGCCTAAAGTGAGCTTTGATAGGTCAAAATGGGCTAGATGATTAAATAAAGTGTGGCGATACTAAAAGTAACCTTAAGTAACTTAAATATATATGTCTAGACTATCTTAATGGCCAGAACTGGAAAAATTTGGAAAAAGTACAAAATCAATTTTGTAAAAAAAGTAAGAAAATGGCTAAGTGTGAGCCCTGTTTTGGAAAGCCTAATGGACATGAACTAGAATCCTAAACCTTGATTAAAGTACCTTGTAGTATGGTCTAGAAGTTGGGCCAAGTGGTTAAGCTCTTGGCTTAACAAAGGAGTCTAAACAAATCACCAAACTAACTTAGAAAATCACAAAAACTGCAGTTTTTGCAAATTTGTCTAAGTATGAAAATTTGAGATTTTTCCATTTGGCCTAGAACTTAGTTTCGACACCTTAGACAAGTGAGTTAGAGTTATGCTAGGCTATTCCAAGTGTTGGAATGCTAATGTATACAAGAACTTGAGAAGTTAGTGTGTAAAAGCGTGAAAAAGCTAGGTTTAAAGGGTCAAAACCCAATCTATGCTTGGTAAATCTAAAGGAATGCTAGAAATAGTCTTAACTAGATATAATTCAAGTGTTGGAATGAACTAAAGTGGCTAGAAATTAATTTGGCAAGAATTGACCAAAACTAGTGAACTCAAGAACACATGAACCCTTTATGTTCTAAATCTTGAATAAGATGTAAATGATAACCTTAAAGTCATTCCTATTGCATAATATAAGCATGCCAAACCCCATCAAAGTGAAAAATGACTAATGAGAAAACATGGATGAGGTATTTGAAAAATGTATACAATATCTCAGATATAGAAATCTAAACTACCACCATGATAACTGAAATTACGTGTTTTGTTATCAATCCCACATACAATGTAGGTTGTGCAAGGAACGCAGAAGTTGGTGTAATGGTAAAACCCCGGTACAGGCAAGTTTCTCAGTTTATTTATGTGGACTTATAATTGCTATAGATAACTGTTAACATGATTTATGTTTATAAGTATGTAATACCTATGAACTGTATTATTTGATTTGTGAATGATGAATGTCAAATTGTGACTAATTATTGAATTGAGTCGGGGAGCTCAATATATATGTGCAATGAATGACATGTACAGGACATGTGTTGTATGCTATGGTACGTATGTTGCTACCAGCAGGACATAAATGTGATAATGCATCTCTAATATGCTTGAACCCCAAGAATATAAATGCATGAACTGAATGTGAACATATGTGCTATGTGATGCATGATAGACTGTTAGACTTGCTGGGCCGTCGTGCTCAATCTTGCTTAATTTGCAGGTTAAAGCTAGGATGCGATCTATCGTGATTAAGAGCGCATGAAAAGAAGGCTAGTGATTTAGTTGAGATTGTGTTGAATCATTTGATGGTATTTTCATGTGTAAATCACAGATGTGTAAATTGTTGAATTATTCGATAGATGAAGATTATTTGTTCTAAAAAGGGAATATGCTTGAAAGAATGAATTGTATATTTATACTCATATCTATTCAGATTAAATAAATCATGTAATGACTATGATTCTAGTATAAAGAAGAATTGTAAAGGTTGCGATTCAGGGAATGAATGAATGGAAAGAAAAAAAAAATTTATTCCGTATTTTTAGCTATTTTAACATTAAATAATGTTTTAAAGCTAGAACAGGATAATATTAACGCACAAGATTGGGAAGGAAAATAGTTCCGATTTTGGGGGCGTTACAGTTGGTATCAAAGCTGTAGGTTATAAACCTTAGGTAGGTGTACCTTAGGCTATAACTGCAGAGATAAGGATAAGGAATAAACTCAAGTAGAGTTTAATTTGTTAAGAGATGAATTTAGGAAATTCATTATTAAGTAAATAGGATTCAAAGAAGAATCTTGAAAAGTTATAAAGATCTAGAGTTACCTAACTCTGATGTTAAAGACAAAAAGTAATAATAAATAGAGTCTATGGGACTAAAAGTATAAAGGGAAAGGAGATCGTAAACCAAAACTCTCATAAGAAGAGAATAATCGTAATATGACACTATTATAGATAAGATCAGCGCGGGATCCTATTTGAATCCGCAGAAAATTCTATGAAATATGATAATAGCCTACCTATAAAGAGATGTACTATGAAATGTACTATCCAAACTCAGAAAAGTGTTGTAAGATGTAATACAGAAATTTAAATAAAATTCTATTAGGCCAAGGGGAAGATATAAATTAATGGTTGGGGATTTCAATCGCGAACTCATGTCCAGCAGCTACAGTTGTATGATTCTTTATGTTAAATGGCGGGGAATCATACTTTGGGTAACAACCACTTAGCTTCTGTAGTTGTAATCATTGAAATTTTTTGTGTCGCGTTTATATGTTATATAACCCTGTTGAAAGGTGATTCTTTTCTCATGTATAACGGATATGTAGAGAATATAAATTAGGTTAATGAATATTAAGATTAGGTACGGTTCTTAAACTAAATGCTAATGGTAATTAGTTCGTGACTCATAATCTATGGTATGTTTTCAACCCCTCAGCGAATGGACGTCTATGGTCTGACTAGGATAAGTTTCTAAACTCATATGATTATGGCAAGTTCCTGAATTTCCAAAGTGTGGTAAGTTTGATGAACTGGGGTATAACTAAGTGTGAATGAAGTATTGAGGATGATAGGAATAGATAGAATTATTAAGCAATGGATCATTATACAAAGTGAAGATGATGGTGGAAATATAGGTATTCCAAATCTTCTAGCTATGCTAGACTTCGAAATTTTTGACATCAAGCTAAATACACAGTATGTGCTTTTTAAAAAAAATGAATTTTTATTCTCAACTCCTGGTGACTATTGTGTATGTGTGGACTTCGGGCTACCGACACCTCATTACCTGTTGAGATGATAAAACTGATTTGCAAAGATTTTTGAACTGTTTAAAGAAGAGTCTATGCTAATTGATTCGGCTAGACCAAAATGATTTGAATGTTCAAAATGTATTTTTATATCATTAATGCATCATGCAACCTGGTGCAAAGATGATGAAAATGATGGAGTTATCAATGCATAATTACTTAATGTTGGATGTGATCTAAAGATCGTCAGCCCATTATAGTATGATGTAGTATGACAAAGTCACAAAATGACGGAATCCTCAACGGACTGTATATACAGTACGGTATCATGACGTCAAAATGATTTTAAGAATTTTAAAGATAATTTATTGCCAACTGAATTTGGCTAGAAATATTTCGATTGAAATTCGAATTATTGATAGGTGTCTAAGCTATTTGATTCAGCTAGACAAATGTTTATGAAATTCAAAGTATTTCTTTGAAAGCTTAGGCCGAACCAAATTGTTTTGGTGCGGAATCTTATGATAAGTCTGAGGTGAACAACCCTGAAAATGGGGATATGCCAATTGGATAAAATAATCCAATCTAAGAACGCGTATAGTCGTTCCGATTACTAAGGTACAACAGACTGATCATCTAAAGTACCCGCATCGGTAGTTTACCTTCTTTGTGATTGTAAACATACCTATTAAAGAAATGTTTCAGAGGTAGAGTACCTTTCTTTCTTAATTGAAAGAGGTAGCAGGTAGAAATACCCCTAAACCTCAGAGTTCAAAGTTTTTATGATTCCTCAGAGATATATGAAAAGTTTTTTTTTTCTTCTTTAAACCCTTCAGAGTAATGTTGTGGTAGAATGTGATGATAGAAAGAGAAATCCTCGAATGAGGAAATTGTAAAGGTTAAGTTGAAAACCTAGTGTTGATCAAGAGAATAAGCAGAGATTAGTATGCTGTAATTTCGGGGACGAAATTCTTAGAAGAAGGGGTGATTGTGACAACCCGAAAATTTAGAAGATCTTTAATGATTAAATTAAAGGTTAAAGTTTAAAACCTAGAGTGAAAATAGATGATTTATTTTAAATTTTTGTGGTATGCTGAAATAATTCAACGATAAAGTTACGAGAAAAGATGTTAACCGATTAAGAATGATTCGGTATTGTGATTTCGGGGACGAAAAAGAATGTGATAACCCAAATTTTTGGTAATAAATAAAATTCTTATTAGATAATATGTTGTATGATATTATAACGCATATGTGGGTATAATTAAAATAATTTATAATATAAAATTATTTTAATGTGGTGAATTGGTGATATTAAATATATACTTAATGTATGACCACTCTTTTATTAGGAGGAGCTATTGCTTATTTTGTATATGCTATAAGTCGACCTTAAATCTAATCCTTGCCTTGTTACTAAGCCTATCGGGCAGCCCATAGGAGGTGTAGCAAAAAGGAACTGTTTAAGCCCAGCCTTGACTTAGAAACATTCCAGCAACCCATAGTGGTGAACTAAAGTGCTGAGGTTGTTTTGTTGTTAATAGATAGTTGGTCTTGGTTTGGTTGGTTAGTTTGTATAACAGACAAAGAACACGTTAGATAAACTTGCGGAAGATAAGGTGTAGCAGACAACCTAGGGTGGCTGGGTAGAAGTTTAAATAAACTAGACTAGTATTGATTGCTCCCAGCTTGGTAGGGAGGCTGGTAGGGGCCAGCTAGGGGCAAAGCTTGGCATGATCAGAGAAAGAAAAGTTCAGGTATTTAACTTCATATCCCACCCCTTACTGACTTCCCAAGGCTTTAACACCATGAGAAAGAAAAGAGAGCCGATTGATAGTGAGGTAAGAAGAACTCGGCTAGAGCAGGAAAAAGAAGTGAACAATCAAGTGCAACCTCTAAGCTACTAAGGTAATCTTTTCCATCTTCTTTTTGTTCCATTTCGTGCCATTGGTGCTCTGATTACGCCGAATGGCCTGGAATAGATATAAGGAGCAGTTGTGCTAATTTTTATGCTATGTGTACTGTTGTGATTTGGAACTGTAATGTATCACATTATGTTTGTTATTATTTAAGTCTTAAGGCTGGGAGCACTAAGCTAAGAATATATGTATTTCATGGGTAGATATGAACTGCACCCCAATTGTTTGGTGAAATGTCTGTTAATACATGGTTGGAGTAAACTATTTTGGAAAAAGATTGCATTCAAGTCTAGTTCTATGCTAATAATATATATTGCAGTCCTAAAGATGCAAAGGTGCTAAGAAAGCAGTTTTGTATGAACATAAGATGTTTATAACTGATTGTATACCAGTCCATATATGAGCTAAGCATTTAACTATGACTAAGCCATTATTTTAAGTATTCTGAATGCTAGACTAAAGGTTGAGAATGACTGTTAACATGATAGTTGATGATATATGAAGTTATTGTGTTAAAAAATTCACTACTATGCTATGGCTATGCTAAGATGAACTGAACTTAGACACAAGGAGATAAGTTGGCTGTGGTGTTATAAGGTGAATTAATGGATTATAGAACAAATCAGTAGCTATGACACCTGTGCTACAAAATAGTGCACGTAGGGTGTTTGTAAAAAGTCCTCTAAGAACTGTTGTGATTAAAAAACCAAGTATTAGGCAAAACTAAAGCTTGGGCTAGATATATATATATATATATACCATATATGTTGATAATTAAAGACATTGAGCATACTTAGGTAAAGCAAAAAGTAATTGGAAATCAAAATAAAAATTGAAAAACTAGTATGACCGCTGACCTTGAAGTCCATTTCGGGTCTAGTATATGTTTCCAGAAAATTCTGGGCTTTTGTTATGTTATAGTACACTGAATAAGCTTTCCATAGACTCCGGAACGGACTAATTCCGACTTCGGAGCAAAGAGTTACGATCTTTCATAGTAGTCGCGTCAAAACTGTCTAATCAACTCGGGTCAGTCCCTTTGCACGAAATTCTGGAATTCTGTGTTTTGAATTTGGAAATGGTCAAAGAATAAAAGTTGTAGTCTCGGAAGTTATCTTCGCGTGGGCTCAAGAATCGCTCAAAAATGTTTTGAAACGAAAAAGTTACGACTGTTTTAGCGCAACAGGATCAGGCTGGAAAAAAAAAATATATATTGAAAACTAGTATGTCAAGTCAATTTTGAGCATAATGTTGGACAGCCTAACAAGCCTGAAATGGAGGTTTTATAATTTCTAAAAATACTCCCATATGCTATGTACAATATATCTAAAAATTGTTATAAATGAACACCTGGATTTGGAGTATTGAAGTGAGAAAATAGCCATGTGGGTGCAGAGCTGCTGTCATTGGACAGCAGCAGTTGCAGTAGCCGGGCTGGGGGTTCTCCTTTGAGCTCTCAGCCAGCATAACTAGAAGGTTTAAAAAGGTGTTGTCTTTCAATCTAGGAAGGTATGTTATCTATCTTATTTCCAAAAAGGGTAGCACCATAGAAGGCATGAATTGAAATGGCCAAACTGTATGTACTATAAGTAAACCAAAACTGATTTGAAGTAACTGTACTAGCAAACTAGTTAGGGACTGATTTCCCTTGACCATAGTGTGATTTGCATTTCAAGGTGTCTAAACAACCAAATCATGGAGGCAAGTAATAATGATACCTAATTGGAATTTTTAAAAAGCTTGAAACCAAAATAAGCTAAGTTTGGACCTATTTTGCACATGCCAACCTCTACCACTGTTTTAACTGGCATGATATGCCATTAACCAACTAATTGCCTTGCTAATAAACTAAGAACAGTTCTGGTAATGATTGGGAAAGATATTGTGCAAATCAGTCCATAATAACATCAAAGACATAGCTTAATTTTTGTTGGATTAACAGTTCATGTGTTAGACTGTTTTGGTCAAATAAACAAAGTATTTAGCCTGTAAGTTTATGTAGCATGTGTATGAAGTAACAATCCATACAACTTGAGCTTTGAAATACTTAGGACTGTTGTGGTAATGTATAACTAATTCATGCTTATACAGATTGGTAAGGGACTGTTTGTGAATGAATGCCAAAACAGTGCTTAAAATCCTAAGAATAGGAACTGTTATGGCCAAATTTAGCTACTGAGATTATAAGACAGAATAGAGTCCCTAGGTTACCTATATACACTAATTGAAAGTTGTTCGTCAAGTTCACCAAGGTTTAGGAAGTGTGTTGTACAAATTATGTTCAAAAGATATGAAAAGTAAGTTTTTAAGGGTCAACTAACACCCAAGTAAAGAGATACAATACCTGGACCTTGTAAGCAAATTCCAATAGCTAAAATATAACCTAAGTAAGCTACACAAGCTAAGGAAACCAAGTCTAGACTGTTTTAAGTATTGGTCTTGGCAAAAAATCACATTTTAGACAAATAGTGGACTGTTTTGGGTAATTGTTAGCACCTGAAGTTAAGGGGCTGTAATGAACTCATATAAAGTTCCTAATACCTGATTATAACAGTTCCAAATCATGGCCATTACCAAAGCTAGCAAGAGAACCAAGTTAAGACCTCTTTTCAAGCCTAAAGTGAGCTTTGATAGGTCAAAATGGGCTAGATGATTAAATAAAGTGTGGCGATACTAAAAGTAACCTTAAGTAACTTAAATATATATGTCTAGACTATCTTAATGGCCAGAACTGGAAAAATTTGGAAAAAGTACAAAATCAATTTTGTAAAAAAAGTAAGAAAATGGCTAAGTGTGAGCCCTGTTTTGGAAAGCCTAATGTACATGAACTAGAATCCTAAACCTTGATTAAAGTACCTTGTAGTATGGTCTAGAAGTTGGGCCAAGTGGTTAAGCTCTTGGCTTAACAAAGGAGTCTAAACAAATCACCAAACTAACTTGGAAAATCACAAAAACTGCAGTTTTTGCAAATTTGTCTAAGTATGAAAATTTGAGATTTTTCCATTTGGCCTAGAACTTAGTTTCGACACCTTAGACAAGTGAGTTAGAGTTATGCTAGGCTATTCCAAGTGTTGGAATGCTAATGTATACAAGAACTTGAGAAGTTAGTGTGTAAAAGCGTGAAAAAGCTAGGTTTAAAGGGTCAAAACCCAATCTATGCTTGGTAAATCTAAAGGAATGCTAGAAATAGTCTTAACTAGATATAATTCAAGTGTTGGAATGAACTAAAGTGGCTATAAATTAATTTGGCAAGAATTGACCAAAACTAGTGAACTCAAGAACACATGAACCCTTTATGTTCTAAATCTTGAATAAGATGTAAATGATAACCTTAAAGTCATTCCTATTGCATAATATAAGCATGCCAAACCCCATCAAAGTGAAAAATGACTAATGAGAAAACATGGATGAGGTATTTGAAAAATGTATACAATATCTCAGATATAGAAATCTAAACTACCACCATGATAACTGAAATTACGTGTTTTGTTATCAATCCCACATACAATGTAGGTTGTGCAAGGAACGCAGAAGTTGGTGTAATGGTAAAACCCCGGTACAGGCAAGTTTCTCAGTTTATTTATGTGGACTTATAATTGCTATAGATAACTGTTAACATGATTTATGTTTATAAGTATGTAATACCTATGAACTGTATTATTTGATTTGTGAATGATGAATGTCAAATTATGACTAATTATTGAATTGAGTCGGGGAGCTCAATATATATGTGCAATGAATGACATGTACAGGACATGTGTTGTATGCTATTGTACGTATGTTGCTACCAGCAGGACATAAATGTGATAATACATCTGTAATATGCTTGAACCCCAAGAATATAAATGCATGAACTGAATGTGAACATATGTGCTATGTGATGCATGATAGACTGTTAGACTTGCTGGGCCGTCGTGCTCAATCTTGCTTAATTTGCAGGTTAAAGCTAGGATGCGATCTATCGTGATTAAGAGCGCATGAAAAGAAGGCTAGTGATTTAGTTGAGATTGTGTTGAATCATTTGATGGTATTTTCATGTGTAAATCACAGATGTGTAAATTGTTGAATTATTCGATAGATGAAGATTATTTGTTCTAAAAAGGGAATATGCTTGAAAGAATGAATTGTATATTTATACTCATATCTATTTAGATTAAATAAATCATGTAATGACTATGATTCTAGTATAAAGAAGAATTGTAAAGGTTGCGATTCAGGGAATGAATGAATGGAAAGAAAAAAAAATTTATTCCGTATTTTTAGCTATTTTAACATTAAATAATGTTTTAAAGCTAGAACAGGATAATATTAACGCACAAGATTGGGAAGGAAAATAGTTCCGATTTTGGGGGCATTACAATCATACCATGTCTAGATCTCCAGATACAAGCGGTCAAAGGTCGTTGACCATTCACGTTTTCTGAAATTCTGGGCAAAACCCAGAAACTCATATCGTCTGACAAGCTTTTCTGTGCTTCAGATCTTGCTGTGTGTTAGTAGTTAGGCCATGTTGTTGGTAGATCTTAGTAGCCTGACATATGGACTACATATATATGCTCTTGTATTACCCAGATCCTTAGTATATTGAAAATTAATCGTGGTCAAAACCACGTTGACCAACTGGCTAGATGAAGATTCTAGAAAACCCAGAATCTTCAAGAACAGTTCGTGACACTTAGTTTGACCAGTCCAGATCTTGCGTTTTTGATGTTTTTAAGTTGATTGTATATGATATAATTGTAACCTGACATCAGTACTACAATTTAACACCTCTAGATCATATAAACTGAACATGAAATGAACGCTATAAGGATCGAAAACTAGTACCTCGACTTTTCTTCATTTTCTGGAAAACCGAGAAATGAAGAACATAGTTGTCAGATACTTTGGAGGCCCAGATCTTCGGCATGTAATTTTTGTATGACATATTTGATGACCGATTCGTGTAGTATTACATAAACACTACACGATCAATATTTAACAAGGCCCAGAAATCATACAGAACACGGATTAAATCTCGGTCAAACCACCCAACCCGAACACTGACAAGAACACTCAAGAACAGCTGAAGAACACATTTAGCGACACTTTTGTCGCCTAAAGACCCTTTAGCGACGCTTTATTTTCGGAAAAATGAAGAAAATGATTAATAATTAGAAAAAAATGGTTTTTAATTATTAAAAATACAAAATAAATTATGAAAAATTATTTTAAAGTCTGAAAAATAGTTTTTAACTATTTTGAGTATATTTCAGAAATATTTAGTATTTTTGGAATATAAATGGTATTTATTTATTTAATTACAATATTAAATAAATTATTGAAAAAATAGTTTTAATTCATGAAAAAATCATGAAAAATTATTTTATGGTATAAGGAAATATTTTAAGTTATTTTTGATGACTTTTAATATTTTGGGATGAATTTCATTAATTAATCAATATTAATGATAATTAGTTTATTTAATAGATATATTAAATAAATTATGGAAAATTAGAATTAATGCTTTATAAATCATATAAAAATGATTTAAGTGTTATAAAAATATTTTAAGTTATAAATTATAACTTTTGATATTTTGGCATGAAAACATTAATATTTTAATATTAATAGCAATTATCGGATAATGGATTAAAGTGTTGGAAAATCATATAAAAATGATTTTAAGGTATTAAAAATACTTTGTGATATTATAATTATATTATAATATTATGTAATGATTTTCATTAATATTTTATATTAAATGAATATTAATGATTAAGGAATTTTGTGGTATTTAATTTATTTAAATACGGTTTTAAGGATTAAAAAATGTTGATAAATGGTAATAATTATCCGAAAGTTATTACGAGCCTAGGAAAAATGTTTTGACTGATAAGGAAATTATCTGTGATATTGTTAAGTATTAAGTCAGAGTTTAATTGAACTTAAACTCGATAAAAGTCCGATTAGACTGTCGGGATGTTAGAATTATGTCGGGTTCAACTCAGACCGCAATAGTTTGACTTGATACCTAGTCTTATGTGCAGTATAGACTGATAGGTTTATGTGGTAATGTGTTTAGGTTATTCTGTGGATATAAATATAACAGTATTATACTGTGATGATATTATTCTAATTATTGGAGATCTATATTATTAATATTAGGTCTTCGGTAAAGAGTTATAAATTGCGTTGCGGTAATCAACGGTTCAGGCAAGTTTTCTTGTACTTAACTCTAATAAGAGTATTTTATTCAAGCTGATGGTTAATCATTGCTGAATTCCATGAAAATTATACTATGCACATCTTGCATGTATAAGTTAGGTATGAAAGGCTGATCACCTTCATTACCAGTTGGTTCAGAAATGTTTGTTCATGTTTAAAACTTGTTCAGTCAAAAGTTTGTTCGTAATAATTCTCAACTATATTGATGAATTATAGTCAGCTTATTATTCATACTCTTCACTCATGATATATTGTTATGTTATTGTATTTAAACTTGCTGGGCAACTTTCATGCTCACCCTTGCTATATCATGATAAAACATTGCAGATAAGGCGAACGTGTTCGGATACAGGAAAAAGGTTAAGGCCAAGTTCAGCTTGGGATAAAACGTGCGGCTATCTTGTAATAGTTTATTTTTATAAATATTATTGTGTAATAGATATTTTATGAATTGTGTCTAAGTTAAGGTTACTCGACCTTGGGGATAGGTGTGTAATGTATTGTATAAACAATTTATGTTTATATCTTCCGCAATTAGTGAAAGAATTAGTGTACCGCATCCGAGGTGATTCGGGGCCCGGATTCGGGGCTGCTACATTATATTATAATAATATAATAAAATATTATTTTATCAGAAAAGATAAAATATCAATTTTTAACAATTGTCACTTTAAAAATTTTCTCCATCTATAACCACATAAAATCAATATTTTCCTAATCATATAAATAAATAATTAATTATTCACAAATAATATTACATAATCACAGTACTGACAACCAGGTCGTTCCCAGGAAAGAAGGGGCTTTCCAATAAGAATTTCTCTTTACTTGTGCGCAATTAGCTGACCAAACCTCTCCTTAGACAGAACTTTCTAGACATTGCCAATAATGTTTTCTAATAATATTATTCAGATAATATTAATTATTGCTTCGATAATAGAAAATACTGTGTAGTGACAATTATTGAAACAACAGTAATATAAAATATCAACGCAGCAATTATTGAATCAATAAAATAAAATACTGAACAGTAACTACTGTAACAATTATTGAGTAGTGACTTCTTACGTAAGAATCAATAATTGGTGCAATACTCTGTGCTACTGTGTAACAACGCGTATTACTGTGTTTTAACCACCGGGTATTCCAACAGTATTAACAGTAACAACTGCGACATTATTTATAAACAACTTATACTTGTCGTTTTCTTCATCCAATTGCTTTCCGTTATGGGGCCCACACAAGGCTGCGCCGTCGTACGAATATTCTCCGAAAGCAAGAATATTCCACGACCAAATGCATATTCCCCGACAACAATGAATATTTTATAACCACCTGCTTATTTAAAATATTTACGCATTTTACCCATAACTAACCATATTAATCAAATCAACCCTTACTATTTCAAAATAATAAATAGAGGAAATTAAATTTCATTTATTAATAATTTGGGGTCTTACAACCTCCCCTCCTTATGAAATTTTATCCTCGAAATTGACTTACGTACCTGGTGTTTCGAAAAGATGAGGATAGCTCGCTTTCATTTCTGTTTCCAACTCCCAATTCATTTCCTCAATAGCATGGTTTGTCCACAAAACTTTAACTTGTGGTATGACCTTCGTGCGTAGGACATGCTCATTCCTATCCAAAATCTTGATCGGTACCTCTTCATACATTAAGTCTTCGGGTCGTCCACATATTTACGTAACATCGATACGTGAAAAACGTTATGAACACGCGTCATACTTGGCAGTAAAACGAGTCTATAGGCCACAGTTCCTATTCGATCTAGGATTTCAAATGGACTAATAAATCAAAGGTTTGAGCTTTCCTCACCTCGCCAATTCTCGATTTTAGAATAACAACTTCTTGTACCTCCTTCTTCATATTCATCAGCTCCGGTGTGTAGCTTGAACGTTTTTAACTTTATCGATTAAAGTCGGTTCTACTTGTATATCATCACGTGAGTCCCTAGAGTCTTTAACTCTATATCTATCATTTGTAAGTTATATGAAATGGGTCTTTGACAATATCGTATTCGTACTCGTATATGATCTTTTACTCAACACGTCAGCTACCACGTTCGCTTTTCTAGGATGGTATGGTCAGAACATGTGCCGAAATGAGTCTCCTATTGAGTTCTTCAAAGCTCTTCCCACATTTCTTGCTCCATTCGAATTTTGTATCTCTACGAGTCAGCTGCGTTAATGGAGTAGCAATTCGAGAAAATCTTTCCACAAAATCTTCGATAATAACCAGCTAAGGATGGAAAGCTATGTATTTCGATTACTGACTTAGGTTGCTCTCAACTTTGACTCATATCCCAATCTTGGATAGCACGTCACAATGACACCTATCAGTTTACTACCGCATGAATATGGCGTCCCCTACGGAGAGTCTGGCTTCGGTGCATTCCACAAAGGAAGTCACCAGATAAAGGCTCAGGTACCAAATTATATAGTTCAATTTTTAACTCCTGAAGTTCAATAGGAGCCATGAGATTTTAGAAATGGGTTTTGTACCGGGTTCAAAGTCGATACAAAATTCAATATCACACTTTAGGAGTAAGCCAAGAAATTCTTCAGGAAATGAGTCAGGAAAGTCAATAATAACAGGAATATTATTCAAATCTGACGTGTCTTTATTCAAATCCATAACATGGGCTAAGAAAGCTTGACATCCATTTTTCAATAAACGAATAGCTTTATGACTTGATATGAAAGTTTTTGACTTCAATGGTTTGGTTGCTTGAATTCGAATAACAGGTTGCTTAGGAATATGAAAACTAACAACCTTACGAAAGCAATCAATTTTGGCATGATGAGTAGTTAATCAATCAATTCCCAAAATCACATCAAAAGCAAGTATCTTTAAAGAAATAAGGTCAACAGGTAATGTGATAGTGCCAACTTGAATTAGGCAAGATTTATAAACAGTGGATGTGATGAAAGTTTCTCCTAACGGAGTTTCCACAGATAGGTCAAAGTCTAATTTTCTCCAGAGTCAAGTTTAAACGTTGAGTACAAGCAGGAGAGATAAATGAATGGGTAGCACCGGTATCTAGTAATGTATAAACTTTGTAAGAATTTATAATTAACTAACCTGTGCTAACTTCGTTCGGGTTCCTCGCATGTTGACCAGTCATGACAAACACTCTTCTAGGAACTGTTGACTTTTACTTTTCTGGGACAGCCTTTTGAGTCACCATCCCCACTGGTCTTGGTTTCTCTACCGTACAATCTCGAGCGATATGTCCTTCCGTTCCATAATTATAGCATACCTTGTACTGTTATGGACAGTTTGGGCTAATGTGTCCCTCTTTTCCATATATATAGCATACGATCGGTGGTCGTTCTCCTCCCTTAAAACCAGTTGCTGCTGGTGCTGATGTCTTCGCAGTGTCATTGTTGAATCTCCTCTTTTTAAAATCTCCCCCCCGACTCGCTTCTTCTATTTTCATGGCCATGAGTACCACCAGAGTGGTTGTCGCTCTTGTTCGTATTTTTCTTTCTCCGCTGGTTATCGTTGTTCTGATGACTGCTGTCACCGGTATGATCCTAGTTGCGGTCTCTTGGTTGAACGTACTCGCTATCTCACTCTAATAATTGAGCCCTGTTGACAACATCTGAATATAAAGAAAATTTATGAGAGATAAGATATTGCCGAATCTCGAGTTTTAAACCTCTCAGAAACATCCTCGTCATTCGTTCCTCATTCTCTACCAAATGAGGTGCAAACCTGGATAACTCTGCGAACTTCGCCTCGTATTGGGACACCGTCATGTTGTTTTGTTCTAGTGTAATAAACTCTACCTCTTTCATATGGAGAATACTTTCAGGAAAGTATTTTTCGTTGAAAAGTTTGTGAAATGTTTCCCAAGACATGCTGGGTGCGGCAAGCTGGGTCCGTTTCACAGACTCCCACTAGTAGTCTGCCTCGCCCCGGAACATAAAGGTGGCGAATGGAACCTTCTGTTCCTCCGTGCATCCCAAGACATCTAATATCTTGGTAATTTGCTTGACCCAAGTTTCCGCCATGATCGGATCCGGCTTTCCCTTAAATTCTGGTGGTCCCAACTCTTTGAACTGCTTGGCCATGACAAGCCACGCGTTGCTATCATTTCCACCCCTATTCTGTACACGAGTCTCCCTCGTCTAGTTTTGCATGAACTGCAAAAAGCTCCTAAACATCCCGTCGTTCATCGTCTGCTCAGTGGTGTTGTTTACAGGAGGAATATTGTCTTCCTGTTGCACGTTCCCCTGGGTGGTGATTAAAGGTGTTTCCACGGTCACATTAACTCCACCGTTAATATTCTCAGCTGCCATTCTTAAATACTGCCATAAAACAAGGGTTAATTAAACAAATTAACATATCACATATTAACCATATATTTTGACTGACCAACAAATAATCTTAGGTATGACATACTAGCGAAGGATTACTCGTCTCTCCCCTCTTAGTACTATTCCCCGATCTCCGCCAGAGACCATATCCCTAAGCTCTGATACCAACTGTGACGCCCCCAAAATAGGTATACAACACCCATTCTGAGTCGTCAAAATACATGGTACAACTACAACTTTATTAATATAACATAAAAACTGTGAGTTTAAATACAAATATTGTAATCTAGACAATATCCACACTCAAATAAGTCCTCATTACAATTATTGATACACTATTTTATAGAATAGTGAGGACTACTAGAACCACTTCTAGAACCATCATTCCACACCCCGATTAGTACTCGCTACTTTCTCGCCTCCTGAGAATAAAAATGGAACAACAAGGAAAAGGGTGAGTTTAACTAGCCCAGTAAAGAACATTATGACTAAGATAATATAGAACAAATTATCGTTAGTCTTCAACAGGGAAAAATCTGATAGAATACAATAGACAACGAGTTTTAGATCAACAACTGTAGCGGAAATAATAATTCATTAGAAGAGTTAAGTTGAGAATGAAATCTACTATCATCTATGAATTCAAAAGTCCATCATCGATATTTTATCCCTGTAACATCAATCAATATACATGTTGAATCAAATAGTCATCTTTGCACTACAGGCCAAAGATATTCATCTGTTGGTCATGTTCATCTCAACACATGTTCATCTTTGCACTACGGACCAAAGATATTCATCAGTTGGTCATGTTCATCTAAACACCTGTTTATCTTTGCACTACGGGCCAAAGATATTAATCAGAAAATCATTCATCTTTGCACTACGGGCCAAAGATATTCAGTTATATCATCATTTAGGGCTTTCCAATAAGAATTTCTCTTTACTGACGCGCAATTAGGTGACCAAACCTCTCTTTAGACAGAACTTTCTAGACATTGCCAATAATGTTTTCTAATAATATTTTTTAGATAATATGAATTATTGCTTCGATAATGGAAAATACCGTGTAGTGACAATTATTGAAACAACAGTAATATAAAATATCAACGCAGCAATTATTGAATCAATAAAATAAAATACTGAATAATAACTACTGTAACAATTATTGAGTAGTGCCTTCTTACGTAAGAATCAATAATTGGTGCAATACCGTGTGCTACTGTGCAACAACGTGTATTACTGTGTTTTAACCACTGGGTATTCTAACAGTATTAACGGTAACAACTGCGCCATTATTTATTAACAACTTATACTTGTCATTTTCTGCATCCAATTGCTTTCCGTTAAGGGGCCCACACAAGGCTGCACCGTCATACGAATATTTCTCGACAGCAAGAATATTCCATGACCAAACGAATATTCCCCGACAACAATGAATATTTTATAACCACCTGCTTATTTAAAATATTTGCGCATTTTACCCATAACTAACCACATTAATCAAATCAACCCTTACTATTTCAAAATAATAAATAGAGGAAATTAAATTTCATTTATTAATAATTTGGGGTCTTACAAAAGCTATCTTAAGCTTGAAATCCTCGTGCGCACTGTCATTTATATATGACATTCGTGCTATCTTCTGGTCTTTTTCAACCAGTTTCTTACGAAGTTTTATGACCTCGTTCTTATAGTCCCTAGCCTTATCAGTCATGAGCACTTTCTCATCATGCTCTATCTCATAGTCTGACTCTGCAGACTCTTTCGCTCCATAGGGATCAGTGATCTCTTCCTTCTGGTGCTGCACCATATTATGTAGTTGCATGTTACGGTCAAGCACTGAGAGATACATTGCCCTCATAGTCTCTATACGTATCGACTCTAAGGCAGGCATCACCGTATTAATCTATGTCACCTCCATATCATCCTCCACATCAATCATCATATTCAAATATGATGCCATTCCCATGGTCTCCTCAGAATAGTCCTCCTCCGAGTAATATTTCTCGGGCTCAAACTCTTCTAGAATCACTACCGGTATGCCTGCTATAGGTACGGGTACTGTCTTAACTCGGTTCACGGACTCCTCACTAATCACATGTATATCCCTATACATCAAGCTATCAACTGACATCTACAATAACACATAGCAAATTGATTATTACATAATACATAATATTATAAGCACAAATCACATTTAATCCATTTAGGGTTGCCTTCCATCTTTTAAATCTTTCGATACTGAGTTTCCTCAATACCTTATTAACTCATTTGACTCCAGTTAACTTTCTTCGGACTCTTCATTTCCTAACGAGGTTATTAGCCTAAGGTTCTTCCCCCTTAAGTTTTATAACCTAATGCTTTGATACCAACTTGTGACGCCCCCAAATTCGGGTATCTTCCAACCCGACAGATGGTGCTCCACGATACTACAATCTATACAATCATTCCATTGAGATAACAACAAAATGAGTGTAATTACTATCTTTGTATTACATTTGTAATAAATCCTTTCTCAGGTTCATTAACCGAATATATTCGTTGTTTTTCATGAGTATATTACATACAAATACACTAATCTATTACAGGATGATTAATTGTCCATCTTAGCCTTGCCTTTATCTCTCATAGAACTCTCAGTTCTTTCGGCTTTAGCTGCAAACATATGGTTCAAGCAAGAATGAGCATAACTAGCTCAGCAAGTCTTAACAAAGAATCATATGAATATCACAATAACATTTACATGCTTTAATTCCATATTTGAACAATTGTCTATGAAACATTATGAAACATTTGAATAGTACTTCTCATGTCATAACAACAATTCCAAAGTATATATAATAGCTTAGGAATGATGAACCGATCAAGAGACCATGAACATACTCTTTTCGTTTTCATACTAGAAAAGTATATCCGCCACTAAGGCCATCAACCCGTCTTTACTTACCAGCACTTCTAGGTGATCAGCCTATTGTACTCTATGTTGATCAACACTCTTACGTTAAACGTATTTACGTTCAACATTTGGCAACCTCGCGTGCCCATCGAATAATCGATGAAAAATACTTTTATTTGTACATAGACAAACTTACCTTTACATTCGTACCAAATACTTGGCATAAGATAGCGTTAACAGTTCTATATCGAAAGACTTGTAAACAAATCAATCAACTCTTCAGTATTAGTCTAGCCGAGTTAAACATGCATCGACTCTTTCTTTAAAATTATTCATACATTGTATAACATGCATCACGTAAAAACTTGGCTAACTTGAAGGTTAGACAAGCGTTTAAGAAAGACTTGCCTTCAAGCGTCTTTGAATATACAATTCAACTATTCTCAGTCTTTACAGGATCTTCATGAGATATTCACATAGCACACTATAATTAGTTATCAAACAAAATAACTTTACGGTTCTAACCAACTTCTTTCTCTTCTATGTCTTATTTGAATTAACTTCGTAATTAAAGTCGATTTGACTTTCTATACTTCGTTACGTTTCATTAATGTTCTTACGTCCTGAACCGACATACAAACATTATTGGTTAAATACCAACGTTGAATGTCATTCACGGTTCACTTATTACGTCTTCGTGTTCTTCGTTTAATTTCTATTAAACCATATTAGATCTTCTTACATTAACACCTTATAAGTGATTTAAGGTAAATCTTATCATGAACATAAAATACCTTCAATGTCTTACCTAAGGTCAACATTCAAAATGGAACAAAACCTAACTTGGTCAACATTTTCTACTGCCGACGCTGCGGCGTGGCATCCTTTGTATTTTAGTGGGGCTGCGGTGCGAGTTAGCAAGGTACTCGGCCGAGTCTGGCGCTGCGGTGCCACCACTTTGTACTAGTTTTGGCGCTGCGGTGCCGAGTCTGTGCACCAGTTGGCCAAAATAGTTTGGTTTCCAAACGAAACTCCCGACTTCCTAATTTGTTTGTTTTAAATCCGAATTGACCCATTCAAAAGCCTACGAGTCACAAATCACATCCTTTACGTGTTCATATAATAATTTCATATTTTCGAATTCGTTAACTCGGAATTCACCATTAAGTTCATTTTAAGCGTTCGTTTCGTCCGTTCAATACTCGTTTTCTTCGTTATAAGTCGGAATGCGATGATTCTTTCGCCAACGACTCTTAATTACCTTATCTCACGTGTTGAAATTGGAAACCAATGTTTCCAAGTCACACGTCAACTTTTGACCTTTTATCCGAGCTTTTTATGTTTTCGACGTTTAACGTCTATTTTCGGAAAACTCGCCGTAACTTCGTTACTAATGTTCTCTAAGCCAAATCACATGGAATACTCGATGGACTTCATATCTACACCCTAACCAAGAAAGATACACATATTAACATATTGATGGAGTTCAACTGTTTATCAACAATCAATCTCAACAATCAAAATTTCATGATTTTAAGCTATATCAAACCTTATGATTTCTATGATCTCATGACTTATAGAGATTGAATCTATGGTAAGTCACTCTCATTCCACCATACAAGCCATACCCCACCCATTTAGGATTCTC
Source organism: Panax japonicus (assembly GCA_020205505.1). Taxonomy (NCBI): domain Eukaryota; kingdom Viridiplantae; phylum Streptophyta; class Magnoliopsida; order Apiales; family Araliaceae; genus Panax; species Panax japonicus. Next base: position 36,789,436 of record CM035105.1, read on the forward strand.
CATGATAAAAGAAAACCAAAAGAGATGGAATTAGAATTGAAGTGTATTATCTTAAGAACTCTTAGAGTTCATGTTGAACTTCAAATGAAAAAGCTTCAAGGTAGAAGAATGGTTTAAGTCTAGCTCTCTTTCTCTCACAAATATGTTGATTGAGTCTTGAAAAAAACATCAAATGGTCAACTCTAGCTTTTATTTATAAGCAATTGAAATGGAGGGCAAAATAGGCATTAAATCCCCACCCCCTTACTATTCAACACTTTGTCACCAAATAAAATACTTGGTGACCAAGTGATATGCTTGTCTTGCACACCAAGTGGCCGGTCCACCATGCTCATGGGTCATTCCCATGGGTTGCCCCATGGGTTTTACCTATTCGGTGACCCACCGGTTCGATTCACGGTTCATTTTTCTTGCATTGGGCTTAACCAATCTAATATTGGGCCTTGACTTCGGCTTAACACTTAATCCTTTGGTCTTACTCATTCAATTGATTGGACTAAACATAATCCAATCAAATGAATTAACATTAAGTCTTAACTTAATTCTAAAATACAATCGTATTTCATATGTATTATTCACGTATTCTTTTCGTATAATACTAGTATGATAATCGTATTGTACTTCGTATTAACTCAGCATATTATACATAGATACTAAATAGTCCCATAATTGTATAACATATACCTTATCCACAACGCAATTCCTTCTATTCGTTTCATTTCCTTCTCGGAAATCAATATACTCAACCCTTAGGTTTTAAGTCCGCAGGCAAAAACTTCGTTTGCCATAACGGAATTATTATTGAATATTCCATACTATCTTCATATTATATCATTACACGTTTCTCAGAATCTCAAACCCTAGTTCCGAACAAAATTGGATGAATAGTGTTTTTATGCAAACATTCTCGGAAAACCTTTGTTCTCGTCTTGATAATTCACAACAATTAATTCTAGCACAAAGCCAGAATACTAACCACATCCGCACATTCTAGGTCATAGAATGACCTTCGAACATCTTACTCACATAATAACTCAATTAAATTTATTTAATCCACATAATCAAATAAAAATTTAATTAATTGAAAATTCAAAATTCTCAGGCGTTACAGAAACCGTGGCTCTATAACTGTATATATGTGTTCCAAAGTACTTCCTTTGGAATTGTTTTAGAGAAGGCAATAATTGCCGAAGGTGGTAGCGAGGCGTTGAGCCAATACCACAAGGACAAGAAAATTAAGGGGAAGGTGGATGGGGGAATAAAGGTTGAAGGTGCCAGCGAGAGTGGCGAAGGGTATAAGAGGAAGGTGAGTAGCTCGGAGAATCCCGTAGTGAAACTAGGGGACCTGAAAAGGAGGAAGGAGGCCTGCAAGACATGCGGGAAGACTCATTTAGGAGTCTGTCTCAAAGGTAAGGCCATGTGTTATAACTGCGGATAGGAGGGGCATATTGCACCAAACTGTCCAAGCCCGAAGAAGAATCATGGATGCTTTGTATGTGGATCAACTGACCACATGGAAAAGAACTGCCCAAAGAAGGGGACAAACTGGAATAGGGGCACCAATAGTGGTAAGTTAACTATTGGGGGTCCAACGCAGCCGGGTAGGCCAATGGCCCGTACCTTTAATATGACCGTCCAAGACACGATGGCTTCGGGGGACGTAGTCGCAGGTATTATTCCGATCAACGACTTAAATGCATATGTGTTGTTTGACTCGGGTGTTACTTGTTCGTTTATCGCATGTGATTTTGCTAGACGATTAGGATTAGTTCTCAAGAAGTTGTCTATACCTTTAAACATTAAGGTAGCAAATGAATAAATAATTCCCGTTGAAGATATTCATAGGAGTTGTTGCGTAGACATTCGAGGTTGTAAATTATTAGTAGATCTGATACCGATAAAGTTAGGAGAATTCGACGTAATTCTCGGAATGGATTGGTTGATAAATCATGTGGCAATATAGATTGTCAAAAGAAATGAGTAAATATTAAAACATCAATTCAATCTCATGTAATATTTTATGGGAATAAATTGCCAGGACGTTCGTGTTGTCTTACCATGACACAAACTAGGAAATTATTAAGGAAGGGGTGTGTAGGTTATTTGTGTCATGTTGTTGATACCCAGAGGGTGGGAGAGACCATGGAATAAATACCTATAGTGAGTGAGTTCTTGGATGTATTTACGAGTGAGTTGCCGGGTCTTCCGCCGGATAGGGAGACCGAGTTTGTAATAGACATTGTGCCAGGAGTGGCACCAGTTTCCAGGGCACCGTATAGTATGGCGCCAGTGGAGATGGAGTTGATGGTGCAGTTGCAAGAATTGTTAGATAGGAAGTACATTCAACTGAGTGTTTCGCCGTGGGGAGCACCGGTACTATTTTTCAAGAAGAAGGATGGATCATTAAGACTTTGTGTCGACTATCGAGAGTTGAACAAGTTAACGATAAAGAATAAGTATCCGTTGCCCAGGATCGATGATCTTTTTGATCAGTTGAAAGGGGCAAAATATTTTTCCAAAATAGATCTAAGGACGGGGTATCATTAGCGAAAGTCTAGGAATGAAGACGTGCTAAAGACAGCATTCAGAACTCGTTATGGTCATTACGAATTTCTGGTGATGTAATTTGGGTTGACTAATGCACCTACTGCATTTATGGACATGATGAACAGAATGTTCAAATAATATTTGAACAAGTTTGTCGTGGTGTTTATCGATGATATTCTAGTCTATTCTAAGACACCGGAAGATCATGCTGAACACCTGAGAATAGTGTTAGAGACACTAAGAAAGGAAAAGTTATATGCGAAGTTCACTAAGTGTGAATTTTTGTTAAAGAGGGTATAGTTTTTAGGGCATGTTATTGACCATGAGGGGATTTAAGTAGATCCAGCGAAGGTGGAAGTCGTGACGAATTGGGAACAACCAAAAATGCCGACTGAGGTGCGGAGTTTCCTAGGGTTAGCGGGTTACTATCAGAGGTTCATTAAGGACTTTTCGAAGATAGCTAATCCATTGACTAACTTGGCGAGGAAGACGGTGAAGAATGTATGGACTGATTAGTGTGAAGATAGTTTTCAAGAGCTGAAGAAGAGATTGAGTGAAGCGCCTGTTTTGTTATTACCCGATGATACATGAAATTTTGTAGTTTATAGCGATGCTTCGCATAGAGGACTTGGTTGCGTGCTAATGCAACATGGCAAGGTCATTGTGTATGCATCTAGGCAGTTGAATGATTATTAGACAGTTTACTCTACTCATGATCTAGAACTGGCCGCGGTGGTGTTTGCCTTAAAGATATGGCGACATTATCTTTATGGGGAAAAGTGTGAGATATATACGGACCATAAGAGTCTAAAATATATCTTCACACAGAAGGAGTTGAATATGAGACAAAGGAGGTGGCTGGAGTTGATAAAGGATTACGACTGTGAAATCTTGTATCACCCTGGAAAAGCCAATGTAGTGGCCGACGCCTTGAGTAGAAAGGGTCGGGAGAAGTTGTCTATGTTAACAGCTCAAACTGAGTTAATAGCAGAGATGGCTAGGATGGAGTTAGAGGTGATGTTGCCAATTGAGGCGGATCAGAGACTGTTTGCGATGGAGATTCAGTCTACCATTGTAGAGAGAGTCAAGGAGGTGCAACTCAAAACCGATGAGTGTGACCAGATGAAGAAGCGGTTGACCAATGAAAAAGATATTAAGTTTATCCTTGATAATGAGGGATTATTAAGATTTAAGGGAAAAATTTGGGTTCCGAATGAGACAGAATTAAAGGATCAAGTTTTACAAGAGGCTCATAGTTTGAGGTACATCCTGGTACCACTAAGATGTATCAAGACATTCGATAGAGTTTTTGGTGGCCGAACATGAAGAGAGAGATATTCGAGTATGTGAGTAGATGCTTGACTTGTTAAAGAGTTAAAGTCGAACATCAATGACCAAGTGGCTTGTTACAGTCATTGGAGATTCTGGAGTAGAAGTGGGAGCATATCACGAGGGACTTTGTGGTGGGACTTCGACGAATTAGAAGGGATATGATGCGGTTGACGAAGTCGGCTCACTTTTTGCCAATTCGAATTAAGTATAACTTAGATCAGTTAGCTACACTCTATGTTAAGGAAATTATTTTCAGACATGGAGCACCTGTTTCGATAGTGTCAGATCATGACCCACGATTCACATCGAACTTTTGGAGAAGTCTTCAAGAGCAGTTGGGGACGCAGTTGAAGTTGAGTACGGCATATCATCCACAAACCGATGGACAGAGCGAGAGGACAATTAAGACGTTAGAAGATATGTTGAGATCTTGCGTCATGGATTTCAAGGGTACTTGGGATGATCATCTACCATTAGTAGAATTTGCGTATAACAATAGTTATCATGCAAGCATAGGTATGTCGCCGTATAAAGCTTTGTATGGAAGGAAATGCAGAATGCCATTGTATTGGGATGAAGTGGGAGAACGCCAAATGCTAGGACCAGAATTGGTGCAACAAATAGCGAAAGTGGTGAAGTTGATTCAAATGCGTCTCGTAGCAGCTCAAGACAAACATAAGAAATACACAGACTTACATCGAGAGAATAGAGAGTTTGAGGTAGGCTTGTACGTATTTCTAAAGGTGTCTCCTTGGAAAGAAAAGATACGCTTTGGAAATAAGGGAAAACTAAGCCCAAGGTTTACAGGACCTTTTGAGGTATTAGAACGGGTAGGTGAGGTAGCTTATAGGGTAGCGTTACCTCCAGACTTAGAGCAAATACATAATGTATTTCACGTTTCAGTGCTACGTCCTTACAAACTGGATTACAAGTATGTGATAGAATTTGAGCCTATTCAAATTAAGAAGGATTTAATATATGAAGAGATGCCAATTCAAATCATCGATAGAAAAGAACAAGTTCTGCAAAACAAGGCAATATCGTCAGTAAAGGTGTTATGGAAGAACCACGATGTCGAGGAAGCAACATGGGAATTGTAAGAGAAGATAAAGAAGAATTATCCTCTTTTGTTTGAGTAATGTAGGGCGAGATTCTGGGGACAAAATCTTTATAAGGGAGGAAGAATGTAACGACCGAGAAATTCGGATCCTTGTAAAAATACTTGAAAGAATTAAATAATGAATAAAATAATATTATTTGTTATTATATGTGTTAATAAGATGTATGTCGTTCTATAACCTAGAAACTCTAGAATATCGTAGTATTTGAACCATGTGAATGAATTAAAGTGTTTGAATTTCCAAGACGAAAATAAATGTTTTCCGAGAAAGTTTACGAAAAACACTATTCATCGTTTATCGCTCGGGAATTATTTTTGAACTTCCGAGAAATATGTAACATTAGAATATCGAGGCCAGATGGATTATGTAATAATAATCTAAGTATGGAAAATGAAATAATTCGTATGCTGACTTAAATTAAGAATGTAGGTATTAAAACCAAATGAAATGAATTAATGTAACTTGGTATAAAATATAAGTCCATAAGTTTAAAGGTGTAAACCTATGTGGGATTTATACTAAGCCCAAGTGGTTTATAAAGTGAAGCCCAAACTATTATTAATGCAAGCCCAATGAATTAGCCATGATCCATGGAGCAAACCATGTTAATATGGGTAGTCTTGATTTGCAAGAACTTTATATAATAACCAAGTAAGAGATAAGAGTTGTGGTTAACAAGTAAACTTAGGGATTAAGCAAGTGAATAGTAAGGAGGTTAGTTTAAGGAGGTGGGATGACATAAAGGCCATTATGCCCCAACCTTAGCCCTCTATAAATACCAAGCTTGGATTTCTTAATTTTCTTGTTAAACTTTCATCCAACAAACTTTCTCTCATAAGCAACTTAATTGTTAGAGCCTAAAAGCACTTTGAAGATTAAACCTTCCATTGTTAATTTTCAAAGAAGAAGTACTAGTTCATCAAAGGTAAATTATCTTGTCTCTTCCATCTCTATCATAGTAGTGTGATAAGGGAAGTGTAACCTAATGAACATATATGTTAAGAACATATGGGAAGTGGATAAGCAATGAACTTAAGCCGAATAAGAGGAATAAGTAACTTGAACCTAAATAAGTTAATAACTTTGTACAAAACTTGCCTTATGATGTTAGTAGATTCAATATAGTATGAGAACATTGATTGATGGACTTAAGTTCATAATAAGTTATAAGCATGAGAATTAGTAGTTAATAAATTGAATAAGTCATTGACTTATGAGAATAAGTCAGAACCTACTTTGATAGTAAGTTGGTGTAATAAGTAACTTGAAATGTCAGTATGTTGATTAAAATCCACCTAGAATGATTAGTAATGAGGTTTCGCCAGAATTTACACGATTGGACGATAAATGTCGAATTCGTGAAACTCTCGAAATGGAAGTCGTATTTTGTGTTTGAAGTCGTAAACGTTGGTTTTCGATGGAGACAAGTCATATTTGGCATTATAGAGTTGCGGACTCATAATTGGCCGGATTCCGACTTAGAATGAAGACACGAGCGTTAAACGTTCGCGAACGTTTATCGTTTTCGTTAAAATTGACTAATTGGTGAAATTTTAGCAAACGAAGTAAAATAGATAAAATTCTTACGTGAATGAATAGAGTACGTAATTTGTGACCCGTAGGCTCTTGAACGATCTAATTCGAACTTATAACGAAGAAGTTACGAGTCCGGGAGTTTCACAAAAGTTTTAAAACTGTCCAAGTTTTCTGGTGCACAGAGCTGGCACCGCGGCGCCAGCCCAAGGCAAATAAGCCCGCGCTGCAGCGCCAAATGGCCATCAGCCCTTGGAGAGTCACTCCGCAATGCGACATATAACATTGAGACTCGTGCCGTAACACCGAGTCTGGGTTTTTGAACAATAAGTGGTTACGCCGCAGCGCGACACCAAGTGCAATAGCCGGCGCTGCAGCGCCAGCTTCATAACCTAGATAATAAAGAAATGTTTACATGTGAAGTATGAAGAGTATTTGATAAGCAATTAAATGAGGATCTTTATAAAACATTGTTAAGACATAATTAAGCCTTAAGTATGAACACTTAGAGTTAAGTTAAGTCAATTACATATGAACGTAAGAATGACGTAATGGAAAGCCGGAACCAATAATAACAAATCTAATACGTAATTAGATTGAGAAGAAGGGTAAGATTCTTTAGGAACCATGTATGATCATTCATGACCTAATGTTCTATGTTATGTTATCATCTACTGTAGAGACTTAAGGACCTAAAGTGCACGTGTTATAAACTATAGCAGACGCTAAAGGCAAGTACTCTAACCCTTGTTCCAGTTCGATCTGGACAAGTCTTTGTGATTCATGTATTCTTCGCATGAGTTAGTATCTGAGGAAGTCAAAGCCAATCCTTTTGGCTAGACGTATGCTATGTTATTTTATCAAGTGTTGATAAGGATTTACCAAACTAATATTGTTATGGTTTTCAAAAGTAGACTGAATATGCTAAACTTTTTTGTCGTCAAACGACATGCATGTGAGGTTGCCACAACTTAAACATATACACGCTTAATGAATGTAGTGTTGATCAACATATAGTATTATAGGTTGATCACCTAGACGTGTTCATAAGCTATACTGGACTTACGGACTTTGTGCCGGAACGTCCTTTTCAAAGTACTTATGAAATGCTTACGGTCTTAAACCGGAATTGATGTTTTACTGAATATAGTTGTTGTAAAATGTTTTGAATGAAAAGAAGTGCTATTTTGAATTATCGATAGTACTTCATAACTATTGTTCTGTTATCGAAGATATACGATTCTTATGTTTCAAGCACGCTATTTTCCTAGAATTGTTATACTTGCTGAGCTAGTTAGGCTCATTCTTGCTTGAACCATATGAATGCAGCTAAGAGCGAATGGAACGATGGATCCGAAAAGGATAAAGGAAAGGCGATGGTGAACCCGTAGATTACATTTGTAATAGTATAAGTTTTGTAAGGAATAATATTGATATTATGACAAAGACAATGTATTGGTTGTAAAGAACCTGGGGAATGTAAATATTCTTTTGATATATATATATATATATATATATATATATATATATATATATATATATAAGACATATCCATTCTTTTGAGGCATTTCAATTGAATGTTTATTTGAACTATAGCACCGTGTAGCACCATCTGTCGAGTTGGAAGATACTCGGATTTGGGGGCGTCACAATTAACCCTTGTTTTGTGGCAGTATTTGAAAATGACATCCGAGAATGTTGAGAATAGCAATGGAGCACAGGAGACAGTTGAGTCACCACAGATCAATACCCAGGATAATGTGCATCAGGAAGGCAATAATCCTCAGGTGAACCCTCAGGTGAAAAACAACACCTACCAAATGGTGAACGACGTAATGCTTAAGAGCTTTCTGTAATTCGTACAACATCAGGAAAGAGAGACTCCTGTCCAAAATGCAGGTGGAAATACTGGCAACTCTCGGACGGTCACCGCTAAATAGTTCAAGGATCTAGGACCACCGGAGTTTGTTGGAGAGCCAAAACCACTTAAGGCGGAGACGTGGATAAAGCAGATCACCAAGATATTTGATATCTTGGGATGCTCCGAGGAGTAAAAGGTTACCTTTGCCACCTTTATATTGTGAGGAGAGGCAGATTACTGGTGGGAATCGGTAAAGCGTACTCAACCTGATGCACTGAAGATGTCTTGGGAGAAGTTCCAAGAACTATTCAACGACAAGTACTTTCCCGAAAGTATTCATCACATGAAAGAGATAGAGTTCATCAAGTTGGAGCAAAACAATATGACCGTGTCACAGTACGAAGCTAAGTTTTCCGAGTTGTCCCGGTTTGCGTCTCACTTGGTTGACAATGAGGAGAGAATGACGCGGATGTTTCTAAGAGGTTTGAAACCCGAGATACGTCAATATCTAATTTCTCATAAACTGTGTTTCTATTCAGATGTGGTAAATATGGCTCAATTATTAGAGCGCGATAACGAGTCAACTCAACCAAGAGAAAACATCCAACAAAATGATAATACCAATGGTAGCAGTCATCGAAGCGATGACAATAAGCATGGAGGGAATCAGTATGCCAGAAATGGTAACCACTTCGGTGGTAATTAGGGCCAAAAAAATAAGAATGAACATTTCAAGAAGAGGAGATTCAACAATGATGGAAAGACATCAACACCAACACCCGTTGTTAAGGAAGGAGAACGACCACCTATCATATACTTCAAATGTGGAGGGGAGGGACACATCAGTCCAAACTGTGCGATGCCATCCAAAGCATGTTATAATTGTGGAAGAGAAGGTCACCTAGCCTGATTTTGTCGTTCACCGAAGATAAGTCCAGTTGGAATGGTGACACAAAATACCATCCCAGACAAGTTAAAACTAGTAGTTCAAGGGAGAGCGTTTGTTGTGACCTCCCAGAAACCAAGGAACCCGAACGAGGTCATCACGTGTAAACTTATCATAAACTCTAGCAAAGTCTATACCTTATTTGATACCAGTTCTACCCATTATTTTATTTCTCCTACTTGCACTCAACGTTTAAATTTGACTCCAGAGAAATTAGACTTTGACTTATCTGTGGAAACTCCATTGGGAGAAACCATAATTACATCCACCGTTTATAAGTCTTGTTTAGTTCAAATTGGTACCCTCACATTACCTGTCGATCTTATTTCATTGAAAATACTTGCATTTGACGTGATTCTAGAGATTGATTAGTTAACTACTCATCATGAAAAAATTGATTATTTTCGTAAGGTCGTTAGCTTTCATATTCCTAACCAACATATTATGCGAATTCAAGCAACTAAACCATTAATATCAATCACTGTCATTTCAAGCCATAAAGCTATTCGTTTATTGAAAAAAGGATGTCAAGCTTTCTTAGCTCATGTCACGGATCTAAACAAAAATATGTCAGTTTTGAATGATATTTCTGTTGTTAATAAATTTCCTGACGTATTCCCCGAAGAACTTCCTGGCCTACCCCCAGAGCATGAAATTGAATTTTGTATCGACTTTGAACCTGGTATAAAACCCATTTCCAAACCCCATATCGAATGGCTCCTATTGAACTTTAGGAGTTAAAGACCCAACTGCAGGAATTGTTAGACATTGGCATTATTTGTCCTAGTACTTCTCCTTGGGGTGCTCCTATTCTATTCGTGAAGAAGAAAGATGGGAGTATGCGACTTTGTATTACTTTGTATTGATTATCGGGAGTTGAATCATGTCACCATCAAAAATAGGTACCCATTACCATGTATTGATGACCTGTTTGACCAGTTGCAAGGTGCCAAATTCTTTTCAAAGATTGATCTTCGTTCCGGATATCACCATTGAAGATTAGAACCGATGACATTCCAAAGACGGCTTTCAGAACTCGGTGCGGGCATTATGAGTTCCTAGTCATGTCCTTTGGATTAACTAATGCTCCTGCTGCCTTCATGGACATGATGAATTGAGTATTCAAGGAATATTTGGATCACTTTGTGGTCGTCTTTATTGATGACATCCTTATTTATTCCAAAAGTTGTGAAGATCATGAGAAACGCTTGAAGATGATACTCAAAAAGCTTCGTGAATACAAGCTTTATGCCAAGTTGAAGAAATGCGAGTTCTGGCTTGAAGAAGTAGCATTTCTTGGGCACGTAGTATCAAGTCATGGAATATCAGTTGACCCAGTAAAGATTTAAGCTATTCAAAACTGGGAGCAACCGAAATCAGTGACCGAAGTATGTAGCTTTGTCAGCTTAACTGGTTATTATCACAGATTCGTGGAAGGATTTTCTCGAATCACTACTCCATTAACTCAGCAGACTCGGAAAGATACAAAATTCGGTTGGAGCGAGGAATGTGAGAAGAGTTTTTAAGAACTCAAGAGGAGACTCATTTCAGCACCTGTTCTGACAATACCATCTTGCTCGGAGGGATTTGTCATCTACAGTGATGCTTCGGGCAAAGGGTTAGGATGTGTTCTCATTAACATGGAAAAGTCATAGCTTATGCCTTAAGACAACTCAAAGAATATGAGAGGAATTATCCTACTCATGATCTAGAGTTGGCAGCTGTTGTAATGACCCCAAAATTCATACAATTTAATTATCGACTTCGGTCGTTAATAATACGCCTAACTTTCGATTTTACATCATTATTCAATGTTAAACTTAATAAAATGCAAAATAATTAAAACTTTTCTGTCATCTTACATTAATTCCCTGAATTAAAACCTTTATCATCTACATGTCTTTGAAACATATATAATCCATGATTCACTTCGTCACAATTATTATATCAAATAACTTAACCTGATAACCTTTACATATTAGATAACTCTAACTTTAGCTTTACAACTCAACATAAAACCATACATCATAAAACATTTAGTACATCTCATGAATCTTAATCACGGTATTAAGACATAACAACTTTAGCTAAAAATATAATCTTCGTGTATTATTTCTGATCCACGTCATTCAAGTAGCACATAGTGTTACCTACAATCCTTTACCTGTAAAAATGGTTATTTGCAAGGTTGAGCTTGACAACCCAGCAAAATCTAACAATTTTCATGCATCACGTAGCACATAATAGCATGCTCAGCATATATCTCATAAACATTGGACTAACATAACATACATCTTATAGTTCATATAACAAGTATGATTGAGTTCCTTACTCAATCAACATGCTTTACTCAATCAACGTAATCATAAGTTGACCTTAACATTTTATACAATCAACATATATATAACACATCATGCTCTTTGCAATAAAGATATAAAACAATCAAATTCACATAACAAATAGGAACTGAAAGACTTGCCTTGATCGTTGTTTACCAATAACAGTTTAACAGCTTATAGATATCTGTACTTCACGTGCCCTACACAATTATATAATCATTCACATTAACTATTAGTTACATAGAAACGCATAATAGTTATAATGTAAACTTTACTTTACATCTCATAACCCTTCCTATTATAAATACACAATGTTCAATTTTATTGTGTTAACTTTCGACTTATATCACACTATATTTCGTACTCGAAGTTAATTCAAGTCTTTAAGTCTTGCTAGGAATCATTATTGGTTTTATATTAAACCAATTTCAAACATTATAATGTTCATTTCCTTTTACTTAAAACACTTTTTATGTTCATTAACATTTGTTATGGCGTTTTGACATTTATTCGTCACACGCTCACTTTGTCTCTCTTGTGTGTGCTTAGTATGCGTATCCAACTTACCTAATGTATCATTTATTAATGTTAAACATCATTATACTTCATAATATTCATGTTCTATAACTTAGAACAACATCTTTTGTCGTCAAGAGCACTACACTTGCATACGTGCATGCCCGACGCCCTCCGACCTCCGATTGCCTCTGAAAACACAACAGTCCTAACAATGACCATTTTGACTCCTGTTCCCGACCTCACATTAACAAATTTAAAGAATAAAAGTTGTAGGTCTATTCGTCCTTGTTCCGGATCATCTTGAATCACATCAATCGGAATTCGTATGAAAACGTTATGCCTATTTTACTAAAATAGGTCAAAGAAGTCCAACTGTTATTGATGTCCGGTACAGCTGCGCCCCAATTGGCCTTGGGGCCAGCGCAGCTGTGCCCCAAATCGCAAAACAGGCCCTCAGGCTCTACTCTTCGTGATTACACAGACCCTTACTCCTTCCAATGATCATAACATGAGTTATCCTCATCCAATTCAATCCATTTTCGATTATATAGGTTTGGAACTCATAAAACTACAACATACCAAATACCCGTCAACTAACATAAACATTAACTAACCTTAATATGAATTTACAACTCATGTTCATTCTAATTGTTCATGTTTTAACAATTTAGCGAATTCGTTCACTACGAATTCGTTTCTTAACCAATTAACACGATTTAAACTACGCCGTTTTCGTTTCTTAACATACTAACATAATTCATCACTAATTCGAAGATTACAACAAGTATTGACCATTAAATTTTGTACTTTCTAAGCCATATTGTATAACATAAACACTGTTATTTGAAATCTTTTACTACAACCCAATTCTCACGAATTTGAATATCAAATAGTCCTCACAAACGACGATTAACAGATTACAACACCATATACTTACATGTATAAATCCCATGTGATAAGCAATTTATAAAAGATAATCACATAAACTCAAAACATAGTATTAGAAATAAAATATACCTTCAACCCTAGTTGTATGCTAGAAAGAGATGGTGACTCTCTCTCAAAACCACTACGATTCCTCCTTCTCTAAAATCTCTGTGTTTCTTCTTCTCTCCAAACCCTCCCTGTACTTGGCTTGAAAATAAAAGACGCTAAGAAATAAACTGAAGACTCCTCACGTTCATCAGTTATGTTAGGCCAAAAGCCATAAGGCTGTGTTTGGCTACATAAAATTCCCTTATACTAGATTATTTTAATAGCATTATATTATATAGTTACTTTTGTCACACTTGATTTTAGTTCATTTAAATGACTTTAGCTTAATTAATTTAAATAACTTATAATGGTAATTATAATAATTATAATTTTTATTATAATTATACTTATAATTAATAAATAATTACATATGTCTAATTTAATTAATAAATTAGAAACATCACTTTATTTAATTTTTTTTATTTTGTTTAATATTAAAAACTCATTTAATTTAATTAATTAATTAAATTAAATCTTCAAAGAATAAAGTTCACCTTTGTTTTAACTTAATTACCATACACATTTAACTAAATTATTATAGCACAATTTCATAAATTATTTATTTTTTAAAATATTTATTTAATTCAATAAATATTTAAAATAATTACCAAATTCATTTAATTTCTTTAATAGTTAACTTAACTATTAAATTTCACTTTCCAATTATATGAATATATATACTTCTCTTCACACCAGATCACATATTTCAACACATATAGCATGTGACGCCCCCAAAATAGGTCCATTCCATCCAACCCATTCTGAGTTGCCAAATACATAGTACAGAAATAACTATAACATTATTATTACAACATATAAACTGTGAGTTTAAATACAGATATTGCCGTCTAGACAATATCCACACGCAAATAAATCTCCATCATAATTATTGATACATTATTTTACAAAAATAGTGAGTAATACTAAACAACTCTCTCTAGAACCTTCATTCCATACCCCGACTAGTACTCGCTACATTCTCGCCTCCTGAGAAGAAAAATGGCACAAAAAGGAAAAGGGTGAGCTCAACTAGCCCGGTAAAGAATATTATGACTAAGATAATATACAACAAATTATCGTTAGTCTTCAACAGGAAAAAATCTAATAGAATACAGTAGACAACAAGTTTTAAATCAACAACTGCACCGGAAACAACAATTCATTAGAAGAGTTAAGTAGAGAATGCAAACTACTATCTTCTATATATGAATTTAAAAGTTCATCGTCGATATTTTATCCATGTAACATCAATCAATATATATCTAGAATTAAATATTCATCTTAGCACTACAGGCCAAAAATATTCATCAGTTGGTCATGTTCATCTAAACACATGTTCATCTTTGCACTACGGGCCAAAGATATTAATCAGTCGGTCATGTTCATCTCAACATCTGTTCATCTTTGCACTACGGGCCAAAGATATTCATCAAGAAATCATTCATCTTTGCACTACAGGCCAAAGATATTCAGTAATATCATCATTTGGGACTGAGGATGATGAAAAATATTTTAAAGAAAACGAATCCAGTGAAACAAAAGAACAAATATTAAGGATTCGTACTTTAAACAATTCTTATTCAAAAATACTTCATAAATAACCAGAGTGAGGTAAAATTAAAGAATGATCAAAACATGGATACAATCAATGTAGTAGCCCCGAATCCGGGCCCCTAATCACCGCGGACTCGGTATACTTGATAAGTAGGTTTTATACCTACTTATCCGGTATCTTTTACTTGATTTAGTTGCTTTTATTCATGTGTCTTAGTTACTTTTCATGCATTTTGTGTTCATTTTGTAGGTTATACGTTTGGAAGCGGTGTGAGCGATTATTGGGAAGGAAAAGCAAGGAAAATGCAAGGAAAAAGCAATCCGGACATCGTTTATGCTTTTATGTTCATTTCATGTTCTTGGCTTGGAGCTTGGACTATATTGTAGAGCGTTTTTTTAGCTTTTCGGAACATCTTGAATCATTCAAATCGGAGTTCGGATAAAAGAGTTATGACATTTCTACCGATGGACGTTGAACTTCACCGTTTTGGGTGGTGATTTTCATAGCAGTCACTTCCAGTCCAATTTAGGCCATCATGCGTTTGTTATTTCTAAAATCTCAAAGAATGAAAGTTGTAGATCTCGTCGATAGCTTCGATTTGATAGGTCGCGGGACTCGTAACCCCTCCCGGTTCAAACGTTATGGCAGTTTTAGCAGAGGAGGTTCCAGCAGAAAATTGTGTTGGCAGATTGGTACCCAGCCGGGGCTGGGTTTTTACAAAGGAAAAGGCCAGCCGGGGCTGGGTATGCGCGAAAATGAAGAGATTTTGTCCGAATTTGAGTCTGAAAAGGATTGTTTCGAGTTGTTTGATTCAAGGACTTCCAAGAGGACTTAAAGACATGTACAAAGGCTTATAAAAGGAAGGGATTAAAATAGATTAGAGGAGATTATTAGGAGATTAGAGAGCATTCTATTAAATTAGATTAGAGTAAATTAGATCAAAACACTAGTTCCAATTATATTTGGAGATTTTGAAGCAACTTGGAGACCATTGAAGATTCAAAGTAGGAGCAAGGAGGGAGCGTCAAATCTGCAAACAATAGATTATTTCTTCTCATCTTCTTCTATCGTTATCTTTTAATGTGTATTCAATTGTGGATTCTTAGGTTTAATTCAATAATCATGAACTAATTCTTTGTTTGAGATTACAATGGATCTTATTGTGTAGTTTATTTTAATATGCTTCGTTATCAATTATTATGTTCTATTGAGAGGATTGTCTATTGTGATTTTGACTTAATTATTTAATTGACTGGCCATCAATTACCGTGATAATCTATATGAACTCGAGAGATGAAGTATTGATTTAGATCTAATCATGATAGCATGTGTTCAGGATTTTGTTAGTAGCTTAAACTTGATGAGTGTTAAGGTAAAGATATGCTTGACGCCATATGTGATCTTATAGAGAACTTGCTCTTAAACCTTCGTCAATTGTAATTCACATAGAGATATAGTGGGTTAGTTGATTAAGGTGTTTAACAGATTTCTATCTTAATTGTGGATTGACGTTAATACGGTATTAGTGCATCGAGAGGTGGTTAATACTACTTTCGTGTTCTTGATTAACAATTCAGGATAGAGAATAATTGATGAGAAGTGTGTTAACTTAAATGAAGCAATAAGTGAAGTTGTGATCTTAATTCTTCATAATTTGATTTTTAATTAGTGGTAATTAGAATTAGTTTAGTTAAATATTTTAATTTATAACATTAAATTCATTTGTTTAAATAAGATTGAGTTGGTTACGGGTTAGTACTTGGTGATTTTTATTAACTAATTCTCTGTGGGAACGATACTCAACTTATCACTTTATTACTTGTTGACCACGTATACTTGCTTGTTGTGCGTATATAGATTTTACCCAACAAGTTTTTGGCGCCGTTGCCGGGGAATTAGTTTAATACAATTTTACCAATATTAGCTTCAATCAAATTAGTCTTAATTTAAAAATTTTTATTTTTATTTTTAATTCTCTTCCTATATTTCTCTCTTTTCAGGTACCATGGATGACTTTGCGTATCAATGGCCATACACGAACATGACTCAACCAAAGGAAGCGGAGATTGATAGACTCGCGACACTCTCCGCAATGTCAGCACAAATTGAAGAACTTTCGAGGAAGTTGGACGTTATCGCAGCCTAACAGAGTCGAAGGATGGCAGTTACCTGTGACTATTGTGCTGACAACCATCCGAGTCATCAATGCACCGTTAGTTTTGGACGGCGAAAACAAGGTGGTGTATACCTCAACCAGTATGCATATGATAATTACCATTAAGTTTGGGGGTATCACCCGGATTCTTCATGGAGCTACAACTATCAGGACCAATACTTTACTCCAAATCCAACATATCCATCAAATTTCTCAAATCCACCTCCAATGCAACAAGAAGACAATTCAGATTTCAAGGAATTCATGTTAAGGATTATAGCAGAAAAAGAAGAGATGATAATGAGTCAGGAGTTATCAACCCAAAATTTTAATAATCGAATGGAACAACTCCTCACTGCCTCAACCAATGGTCCTCAATACATGGCTTCCGAGACTGAAAAAGAAAAGTCAAGGTTGGAGGAATTGGTGTCCAAGTTCATAGCATCAAATAAGGAGAGAATGAGTAATCAAGCGAGGTCAATTCAAAATCTTACGGATCAGATAGAGCAGATGACCAAAGTCGTAAGCAACCTTCCTCCAAACACTTGGTTTTATGACATGGATGACGAAATTGACGAAGAACCTGAACCAAATCTACAACTAGATGAGCCTCGAGATGTTGAAAAAGAGGAAACAAGTAAGGATAATGACAACAAGGTCGGTGAAGAACTAATTGTGAGAACCAACGATGATGAGCCGATGTTATTTATGCCTCAAGTGACTTCTCCTCCATAGTTCAAGAATCTGGTTAGATTTGCAAAACCTTGTCCAATTGGTAGTCATGTCATTGGCAATACTCCATGTGACGTAAAAGCGAGTACAACTTCGAAGCCATGGTGCGATGAGTTGGAGAAGATAGAAGAAGAGATTGTTGTGTCTGACAAGCCTCAATGCCGGAATATATTCGCAGACACAATGGAGAAAACGCCTAGATGTTGGACGTTCTTCAATCTAATCTTATATAAACAAAGCATGCTAGGTGACTTTAACTCGATGGCTACCACAAATGGGAACCTACCAAAAGCTAGATTATTTCCGATGGATGGAGGGTTCCTCAACTTTCGAAGAGAAATTGGATAGCATTGACCAGACAAAGTCAGGCTGAAAGACTATAAATCAAGCGCTGACTGGGAGGCAACCCAGGAATTTTTATATTTATATGCTTTACTAATTTATTTAGTAGATAGGAATTAAGTTGCTTATTAAGTTCTCTTATAATCTAATCCATGTTGTCTCTCTTCATTGCAGGTATTGGAGGTCCAATGGATAGCAAAATGATCATCGCCGCCATCGCCACCATTAACTCACGCTTAGCTGATTACAGGGAAGTTCTTTTCTATTTATCGTTATATTCTTACAATGAGGACATTGTAATTGCTAAGTTTGGGGGAGTTTTGTTTAATTCATTATCACATGTTTAGTTTATGTTATGTTATTTTGCATATGTTGTTAATTTAGTTTAGGTTCATTATAAAAAAAAATCATAAATTTCAAAAATAATAGTTAGTTACTATGTTTATCTTGCATGAGTCCAGCTGTTTGATATTTACAGTTTGTTTTGGCCAATGATGAGATTGGGATCGAGTAGACAAGTATCGTACTGACTATTAGAGCTTTGATGTGATTTCTTGTTATGAATTGAATTTTTTTTTCTGTTTGAAACTGGTATAATAAGGATAGCACAGTAAAAACAACTTGTTGATTGATTGAGTTTAAATTGATACATAATTGGACTCTAACGGATAATGCTAGTTTGAATGAAAGAATGAGAAGAATAAGTAGTGATGACTAAAGTTCGATAAAAACTTAAGTTCGGGAAAAAAATTTGGGATATATAAACTTCAAAAAAAAAAAGAAAAGAAAAAAAAATGAAAAAAAAAATATACCGTAGCTAGTTTTGTTTCGGGGCCTTTGTTACTTGAGCAAGTACGCCCGAAGGGGTATCTTAAAACCTAGCGCCCTAAGGTCTTATATGGTCTGGGAGTCGTTGGTCGAAAGCTCGCTAAGGGGTAGCACTGTTAGCCTAATGGAATGAGACATTGCACAGACATGGTTAAAAAAAAAAGAACAAAAAATAATAAAACGGGAAAAGAGCAAAAAGCCCCCATAATTAAAAGTAAAGCATAAGTATCCCAGATTGGACTCTTGAACTTGGTGGATGTTTGACTTTAGTTGGATCTAGCTTGTTCGTGAATTTTTTGAGTTTACACTGTATGATGCCTTCGAAGAGACTTGTTATGTGTTAAATTTGATTTTATATCAGTTAACATTGTTGTGGAGCACACACTCACTATACCAGTAATAACAATTTAAGATTTGATGATTGACTAGGAAATTGTTGATTGGTTTTGATATGAAGTATTATCGTGTTTGCTTGATTGTTCTAAGCTCGAGTGAATAGATTTGATTCTATCAATACTGCTGGATTCGTAGGCATATAGATTAGTTGAATTCCATTGCATTGCATTGCATTATGTTGTGTTGCTTGAGGACAAGCAACGGTTTAAGTTTAGGGGTATTTTATAAGTAGGTTTTATACCTACTTATCTGGTATCTTTTACTTGATTTAGTTGCTTTTATTCATGTGTCTTAGTTACTTTTCATGCATTTTGTGTTCGTTTTGTAGGTTAGACGTTTGGAAGCGGTGTGAGCGATTATTGGGAAGGAAAAACAAGGAAAATGCAAGGAAAAAGCAATCCGGATATCGTTTATGCTTTTATGTTCATTTCATGTTCTTGGCTTGGAGCTTGGACTATATTGTAGAGCGTTTTCTTAGCTTTCCGGAACATTTTGAATCATTCAAATCGGAGTTCGGATGAAAGAGTTATGACATTTCTACCGACGGACGTTGGACTTCACCGTTTTGGGTGGTGATTTTCATAGCAGTCACTTCCAGTCCAATTGAGACAATCATGCGTTTGTTATTTCTAAAAGCTCAAAGAATGAAAGTTGTAGATCTCGTCGATAGCTTCGATTTGATAGGTCGCGGGACTCGTAACTCCTCCCGGTTCAAACGTTATGGCAGTTTTAGCAGAGGAGGTTCCAGCAGAAAATTGTGTTGGCAGATTGGTACCCAGTCGGGGCTGGGTTTTTATAAAGGAAAAGGCCAGCCGGGGCTGGGTATACGCGAAAATGAAGAGATTTTGTCCGAATTTGAGTCCGAAAAGGATTGTTTCGAGTTGTTTGATTCAAGGACTTCCAAGAGGACTTAAAGACATGTACAAAGGCTTATAAAAGGAGGGGATTAAAATAGATTAGAGGAGATTATTAGGAGATTAGAGAGCATTCTATTAAATTAGATTAGAGTAAATTAGATCAAAACACTAGTTCTAATTATATTTGGAGATTTTGAAGCAACTTGGAGAACATTGAAGATTCAAAGTAGGAGCAAGGAGGGAGCGTCAAATCTGCAAACAATAGATTATTTCTTCTCATCTTCTTCTATCGTTATCTTTTAATGTGTATTCAATTGTGGATTCTTAGTTTTAATTCAATAATCATGAACTAATTCTTTATTTGAGATTACAATGGATCTTATTGTGTAGTTTATTTTAATATGCTTCGTTATCAATTATTATGTTCTATTGAGAGGATTGTCTATTGTGATTTGGACTTAATTATTTAATTGACTGGCCATCAATTACCGTGATAATCTATATGAACTCGAGAGATGAAGTATTGATTTAGATCTAATTATGATAGCATGTGTTCAGGATTTTGTTAGTAGCTTAAACTTGATGAGTGTTAAGGTAGAGATATGCTTGACGCCATATGTGATCTTATAGAGAACTTGCTCTTAAACCTTCGTCAATTGTAATTCACATAGAGATATAGTGGGTTAGTTGATTAAGGTGTTTAACGGATTTCTATCTTAATTGTGAATTGACGTTAATACGGTATTAGTGCATCGAGAGGTGGTTAATACTACTTTCGTGTTCTTGATTAACAATTCGGGATAGAGAATAATTGATGAGAAGTGTGTTAACTTAAATGAAGCAATAAGTGAAGTTGTGATCTTAATTCTTCATAATTTGATTTTTAATTAGTGGTAATTAGAATTAGTTTAGTTAAATATTTTAATTTATAACATTAAATTCATTTGTTTAAATAAGATTGAGTTGGTTACGGGTTAGTACTTGGTGATTTTTATTAACTAATTCTCTGTGGGAACGATACTCAACTTATCACTTTATTACTTGTTGACCACGTATACTTGTGTGTTGTGCGTATATAGATTTTCCCAACAATACTATTTCTATAACTATTTGCGGAAGATATAAACATAAATTGTTTATACAATACATTACACACTATTTTACCCAAGTCGAGTAACCTTAACTTGAACACCATTCATATAATATCTATTATACAAAAATATTTATCAAATACGCTATTTACAAACTAGCCGCACTTTTAACCCAAGTAGAACTTGACTTTAACCTTTTCCTGTATCCGAACGCATTCGCTTTATCTGCAATGTTTATCATGATATAGCAAGGGTGAGCATAAAAGTTGCCCAGCAAGTTTAAATATAACAATATAACAATATATCATGATTGAAGAGTATGAATAATGAGCTTGCTAAAATTCATCAATATAATTGAGAACTAGCACGAACAAACGTTTGACTGAACAAGTTTTATACATGAATAACATTTCTGAACCAACTGGTAATGAAGGTGATCAGCCTTTCATACCTGACTTATACATGCAAGATGTACAGAGTACAATTTTCATGGCAATCAGCAATGATTAACCATCAGCTTGAATAAACTACTCTTATTAGAGTTAAGTAAAAGAAAACTTGCCTGAACCGTTGATTACCGCACGTAATTTAATAACGCTTTATCCGAAGACCTAATATTAATAATATAGATCTCCAATATTAGAATAATATCATCACATTATAATACTGTTATATTTATACACATAGAATAACCTAAACACATAGCACATAACCCTATCAGTCTTTACAACACATAAGACTTAGCATCAATTCAAACTATTTCAGTCTAACTTGAAACCGACACAATTCTATCATCCCGACGGTCTAGTCGGACAAAACTCGAGTTTAAGTTCAATTTCTTATCAGACAAAACATTTTTTCTAGGCTCGTAATAATTTTTGGATAATTATTACTATTTATCAACATTTTTCAATCCTTAAAACCGTATTTAAATGAATTAAACACCACATAATACCTTAATCATTAATATTCATTTAATATAAAATATTAATGAAAATCATTACATAATTTTATAATATAATTATAATATAACAAAGTATTTTTAATACCTTAAAATTATAATTATATGATTTTTAAACCATTAAATCCATTATCCGATAATTAATATTAATATTAAAATATTAATATTTTCATGCCAAAATATCAAAAGTTATATTTTATAACTTAAAATATTTTTATAACACTTAAATCATTTTTATATGATTTATAAATCATTAATACTATTTTTCCATAATTTATTTACTATATTTATTAAATAAACTAATTATCATTAATATTGATTAATTAATGAAATTCATCCCAAAATATTAAAAGTCATCAAAAATAACTTAAAATATTTTCTTATACCATAAAATAATTTTTCATGATTTTTCATGAATTAAAATTATTTTTAAATAATTTATTTAATACAATAATTAAATAAATAAATACCATTTATATTCCAAAAATATTAAATAGTTTCGAAATATACTGAAAATAGTTAAAAACTATTTTTCAGACTTTAAAATAATTTTTTATAATTTATTTTGTATTTTTAATAATTAAAAACAATTTTTTTCTAATTTTTTAATCATTTTCTGCATTTTCCGAAATTAAGCGTCGCTAAAGGGGTTTCTGGCAACGAATCCGTCGCTAATGGTGTTCTTCAGGTGTTCTTGACAGTGTTCGAGGGTCCTTGTTTGACCGATTTTAATTCTATGCTCCTAATGTTTTCTGGGCTGGAATTTGTTTTAACATTATAGTACTAACGTAATACTACAATCAACAACTTGTTTCATGGCCATACAACATCCGATCAGAGAGATATTGGTCATCAAAAACTCTGACAATGCTGTTCTTCAATTTCTGGGTTTTCCAGAAATTGAAGAACAGTCGAGGTGCCTGTTTTAGATCCTTATAACTTTCATTTCATGTTCGGTTTATGTGATCTAGAGGTTTGATCTTGAAGAACACATGACAAGATACAACAACAACTCATCATATCATTATAACATCAAATATATTTACCGATTAAGGCTGGTAAAAGTACCTGCTAAGTACATGCTTAAGAACAAATCTGGGTTTTCCAGATTGTTCATCAAGCAGTTCGGTCAACGATGTTTGACCATGATTCTACAAGATTATGTTGATGATCTAGATGAACTAAAGTCTTCAGAATGTAATATACAT
Organism: Panax japonicus; assembly: GCA_020205505.1. NCBI lineage: Eukaryota > Viridiplantae > Streptophyta > Magnoliopsida > Apiales > Araliaceae > Panax > Panax japonicus. Next base: position 36,812,794 of record CM035105.1, read on the forward strand.
GGCAGGATACAATAACCAACCTAAAACATGGCATAAACACAAACAGACTACAAGAATTAGCGCCTGCAAAAACTTGTCAGAGTTTTCTGGAAATTCTGGGTTGCCCAGATTTCCAGTTTCACTGAACGGTCAACGTGGTTTGACCGAGTATAAACTACGATCTAGACTTGATTAGACCCTGTTTCCAGTTTCAGATCCTAGTCCTCATGACATAGAACACATCCAAAACATAACATACACAAAAAATATAACACATAAAGATCTAGAGGCCTTGACATTCGGCTGTCAGGTCTCATTTTTCCACTTTTCCAGATTTTTATAAACTTTAATTTTGAGCATCAAAATGATATGGATCTGATTTTTGACAACCCAGATCATCAAATGATACCCTCTAACACATATCTAGCCAACAAAAACAACATTTAACATAAAATTTAAGGATTTCGAAAATTAGGGTTCGTATCACTTTGAGCTTTGATCAATGATTCTGATCCTTGATGTTTGTTCTTGGCTTGATAAAGATCATGTTTAGGGACTGAATTACTTAGTAAATTCGGAAGTTTGGTGAGAGATATAGTTGGTGAGAGCAAAGATTGCAAAATAGCTAAAATTATTAACTTTCTCTCTTCAAACCCATTTATAAATTGCTTGATTCATTGCATGGAGCTGATATAGCTGCTGAGTGTTGGACAAAAAGTCATAAGCTAGGGCTAGGAGTGGTTAGGGTTGTTCAACAACCCACATCTTTTGGCCAAGATTGCAAGCTATCTCAAATCATACACAAAAGGGGCATAATTGTCCTTTCCTTAAATGTCTAGAATTTGCATTTGATGAAACCCTTAATCTATAGGGTTTGGATCATTTTAGGGTTTAGGTTTTAATCCTTTAATTGATTTATTTTGTTTAATATTAAAAACTCATTTAATTTAATTAATTAATTAAATTAAATCTTCAAAGAATAAAGTTCACCTTTGTTTTAACTTAATTACCATACACATTTAACTAAATTATTATAGCACAATTTCATAAATTATTTATTTTTTAAAATATTTATTTAATTCAATAAATATTTAAAATAATTACCAAATTCATTTAATTTCTTTAATAGTTAACTTAACTATTAAATTTCACTTTCCAATTATATGAATATATATACTTCTCTTCACACCAGATCACATATTTCAACACATATAGCATGTGACGCCCCCAAAATAGGCCCATTCCATCCAACCCATTCTGAGTCGCCAAATACATGGTACAGAAATAACTATAACTTTATTATTACAACATATAAACTGTGAGTTTAAATACAGATATTGCCGTCTAGACAATATCCACACGCAAATAAATCCCCATCATAATTATTGATACATTATTTTACAAAAATGGTGAGGACTACTAAACAACTCTCTCTTGAACATTCATTCCATACCCCGACTAGTACTCGCTACATTCTCGCCTCCTGAGAAGAAAAATGGCACAAAAAGGAAAAGGGTGAGCTCAACTAGCCCAGTAAAGAATATTATGACTAAGATAGTATACAACAAATTATCGTTAGTCTTTAACAGGGAAAAATCTAATAGAATACAATAGACAACCAGTTTTAAATCAACAACTGCAGCGGAAACAACAATTCATTAGAAGAGTTAAGTAGGGAATGCAAACTACTATCTTCTATATATGAATTTAAAAGTTCATCGTCGATATTTTATCCTTGTAACATCAATCAATATATATCTGGAATTAAATATTCATCTTAGCACTACAGGCCAAATATATTCATCAGTTGGTCATGTTCATCTAAACACATGTTCATCTTTGCACTACGGGCCAAAGATATTAATCAGTCGCTCATGTTCATCTCAACACCTGTTCATCTTTGCACTATGGGCCAAATATATTCATCAAGAAATCATTCATCTTTGCACAACAGGCCAAAGATATTTAGTAATATCATCATTTGGGACTGAGGATGATGAAAAATATTTTAAAGAAAACAAATCCAGTGAAACAAAAGAACAAATATTAAGGATTCGTACTTTAAATAATTCTCATTCAAAAATATTTCATAAATAACCAGAGTGGGGTAAAATTAAAGAATGATCAAAACATGGATACAATCAAAGCTAGTATCCAGAATAGATATTTTGGACGAAAAGAAGAAATTTCATTTTTCAGTGAATAGTGCCGTATTCGTGAATAGTCCCGTATACGTGAATAGTAACTCTGACACCAAAAGATAGAAATTTCACAAAAAAACATAATCATGCTTCATGAATAGTACTCGTGAATAGTAACTCATGAATAGTAACCCCGACATGAAAAAGTTCCAAATTTGATAAAAATTCCCAACCAATAATTCGGCATAATGATATTGAAGAAATAATATCATTTTCGAATAAAATAACATCCCTTACCACGAAAGACAGTACTTCTAGTTGAAACACCGGATATAAGCTATGACTTGAACTTGCACCGTATAGCAATACTCAAAGTATACTCAAAATACTCACAAGAATACGCTCGATAATATAGAGAGAGAAAACTTCAGTTTCTGGTGTGATTTTCAATTCTAACGTAAGCACCCTATTTATAGGAAAATGCTAAGAACACCAAAGTAGAAACTTTAATAAGTTTATTTATATATATATATATATATATATATATATATATATATATATATATATATATATCAAATTCATACGCCCACTTTAGAATTCAGCTCCTAGCATTTCCCACATGCCAACCTTCTAGCTGAATCAAATAGCATAGACTTCTATAAAAATTTGAACATCAATCTAAATATACATATACACACACACACACACACACACACACACACACACACACACACACACACACACATATATATATATATATATATATATATATATATATATATATATATTCTCGTATCTTAAAGAAATCTCAAAAATCATTTTATGACGTCATGATACCGCACTGTATTTACAGTCCGTTTGATGATTCCGTCATTTTATGACTTTTTCATACTACATCATACCATAGTGGGCTGACGATCCTTAGATCACATCCAACACTAAGAAATTCTGCATTGATAACTCCATCGTTTTTATCATCTTTGCACCAGGTTCCATGATGCATTAATGATATAAAATACATTTTGATATTTTCAAATCATTTTCGTCTAGCCGAAATAATTAGCATAGACTATTCTTTAAACGGTTCAAAAATCTTTGAAAATCAGTTTTAGTGATATCATATCTGAACAGGTAACGATATGTCAGTGTCCCAAAGTTCACACATACACATTTGTCACCATGCGTTGAGAGTAAAAATTCATTTTAAAAAGGCACATAGTGCGAATTTAGCTTGATGTCAAAAAAAAACTTTTTGAAGTCTATTATAGCTAGAAGATTTGGAAAAACCTTTGTCTCCACTTTCTATATTGTTTCATTGCTTAATAATTCTATCTACTTGTGAGGGCCCCGAATCCAGGTCCCAAATCACCTCAGATCCGGTTCGATCATTCTATACAACTATTACTATTTACGGAAGATATAAACATAAATTGTTTATACTATACATTACACACTATTTCCCAAGGTCGAGTAACCTTAACTTAATACACAATTCATAACTATCTAACACATAAATTTATTATCAAACTACACTATTACATTTCTAATCGCATACATAAACTAAAGCTGGAACTTTCTTTAATCTTTTCCTGTATCCGACGCGTTCGTCTTAATCTGCAATTTTATCATGATATAGCAAGGTTGCGAATAAAAGTTTCCCAGCAAGTTTAAGTTCAACAATATAATGATATATCATGATTGAAATGATTTGAATAATTGGCTGGCTATAATTCAACAATATAATTGTGAACTAGCAGGAACAAAATTTTGACTGAACAAGTATTTTACATGAACAATTATATATGAACGGAAGGGTAATGAAGGTGATCAGCCTTTCATACCTGACTTATACATGAAATATGTATAGAGTACAATTATGCATGGCAATCAGCAATGATTAACCATAAGCATATCCAAATGAAACAACTCTTAGTAGAGTTAAGTAAAAATAAACTTGCCTGAACCGTTGATTACCGCTACACAATTTATAACGCTTTATCCGAACGTAATATATAAATAATATCGATTGCTAAGTTAGAATAAAATCATCACAATTTATAAAATAACATAAACACATTATACATAACACATAACCCTATCAGTCTACAACACACATAGGACTCGGTATCAAGTCAAACTATTGCAGTCTGAGTTGAACCCTTACTCAAAACTGACATCCCGACGGTCTTGTCGGACAATTCACGAGTTTAAGTTCAATTAAACTCTGCATTAAACACTTAACAATTAACTTAAATAATTTTAATATTAGTCAAAATAATTTTCATAAGTTCGTAATAATTTTTAAATATTTATTACTATTTATCTTGATTTTTAAATTATTTATAACATATTTATCTAATTTAAATACCACATAATTCCTTTATCATTAATATTTTTTTGTATGATTTAAAATACTTTAATCACATATATTATAAGTTTTGAAATCCAGCAAGTTGGATTCTAAATCCAGTATCTAGATGGCCAATCCAGCAAACTAAACTGCAATCCAGCAAACTGAATATCACATCCAGTGACTAGATTACAATCCAACAAACTGGATTCAATATATTTTCAATTCAGTAAACTTCTTTTCAATCCGGCAAGTTGGATTCATCGGATTTTCCAATCCAGCAAGCTAGATTCCATATCCTTTTTACGAAAATACCAAATCAGTTTATTATTTTTCTATCTTTTGTCCATGCTTATATACATGTATTTCATACACAAAAAGTATTTTTTTCATAATTTTCCAACTTCCTTTAGTATTTTTCAAAAATCATTTTTAGTGCGTAGCTTAAGAAATTAGTCCTATCACTCTCAACTCCAAAAATTCCCATCTCTTGGCACAATCTTATACATGTTAACATGATGGTCCAGTTAAAATTTCGTGGTAATCGGAGTTATAGAACTCTGGTTATAGCGTTATTCGTCGAAAAATCACATAAATTGAAATGGTCATAACTTGGTCATTTTAAGTCGAAATGAGCTTATTTTTTGGAAAGGAGGTACTTTATACCATATATTTTCATGTCCCAAAAGGCCGGAATTTATTCACAATTTAAGTTGCTGAAACAACCCCTGGAAAATTCTTCGCAGTAGCGAATTGTCGTTTTGCAGTTTTGGAGTCCTTTGGTAAAACTTAAATAAAATGAGATCTATAACTTCAATTAACGATCCGTCAATTTTGTTGGATTCGTAACTTTCCTATCTGCAATTTTCATCTATCATAATCCATATTTGGACATGTTAAGCTCCCGGAAATTAGCCCGAAAGTGGCTGGTAAAAACTGTTGTTCTAACAGTTTTTCTTAGCTTTGAGTAATTTGGGATAAATTCTATAACTTGCTCATTTTTCAACCTAATTGAGTGATTCCAAAGGGGTTTTATCCTTAATACATAGATTTAACATCCCAAGAAAATAAATCACAAATATCCATCATAGATTTCAAAAATCAAAAGCTAGATCACACTTTCAAGTTTAAGCTTTCCGAAAAATTCTATTTTTCTATTCCTTTTGATTCCAACCAAATCAACACCCAATATGGGTAGATCTAAACATAAAACACTCATCAACATGGATACCCATAGTTTTTTGAGTTTAGAGATATAGATTCAAGGTTTGATTTACAATAATCAAAAATTACATAAACAAAAGGGGTTTATACCTTTACTTGATTTACTTTCTCCTTCAAAAATATGAGATGGATCTTGGGTGTATGAAGATCAAAATCTTCTCTTCCCCTTCTCCTCTTGGAGCTACCGTATGATAGCTCTCTCTCTCTCTCCCTCCCTCTAGTCTCTCTCTTTCTTTCTTAGTTTATGTTAGATAATAAGATGAAAAGAAAAAGATAAGACTTAGACTTTTTCTTGTTTTGTTGGAAAAGTATGTATAGATATATTTGGTATATCTATCATTCATCTACCAACATCTCTAGCTCTTCTCTCTCCCACTCAACCACTAAAGCTTTACTTGGAAGCATTGACTAAGTGTTGGCTAAATGGGACAATGACGCATAGGAGGTTTGTTCACCAACTAAAGTGAAATAATCATTACATTCTGCCCCCTTCCTCTCCTTATCTTGGTTGGCCATGTGGCCTTATTATCCTTTAAAAATTGATTTCTTTTTTTTTAATTCTTATTTAGCATATTAAATGTACAATATGCCCCTCCTTAATTGGGCTATCTAATAATTCATCTGGGCTTTCAAATTAACAATGTTTGGGCTACAACAAATAACATCTTTCAACACTTCTTATTTTACCATTCCCTAATTATCTAATTGGGTTTTCATTTCCTCAACTATAACATAAATCCTTACTCATCCACATTTATTTCCTTAAGCCAATTAGAATTACTATAATTAGGTTATAAAATTAATTAATTAAAATGTGTAAAATAAATCTCTTGAAATTAGTATAAATTTTAAATACAAATATTCTCTCATACCATAACTCTTAAGTTAAATAAATTTTTCATTCCTAATATATAATTAGGGGTCACCCTAGTTTATTTTATTTGTTTATATAATAAACAAGTATAAACCATCACATAATATTTATATTCACTTACTCACATAATCTTTTAACCCTTAGGTTTTATACTAAGCATAAGGGTTCTCAAAGAATTCGCTAGGGTTTTCTAACTAAACGTTGAAGTTCAAAAAATATATATACTTAGGGTTTGTTACAGATATCGTTTATCTGGTCAACCCTTGACCCTTAACCACATCATGCACACATAAACACAGAACATAAACGCTTATTCCCTAATCCTGAATAATTCACTTAAATCCTTCACATAATTTTGAAATCCTCAAAATTCCATCTTAAAAACATCAAACGCATACACTTATTTTATGTCTAGGTTCTAATATTGAACCTTAAATCAATTAATAAAAATTTTAAAAATATTCAAAATTCCCGGGTTGTCACACTACTAATCATCAATTCTTCATTCATAACTTAATTATGTCCCAGTTCATCAAACTTACCGCACATTGGAAGTTCAGGACTTGCCACAATAATTTGAATTTAAGAACTTATCCTAGTTAGACCATAGGCGTCCATTCGCTGAGGGGTTCAAAACATACCATATTATTGTGAGTAATGAACTTAACATATGCATTAGTTTTAAGAACCACACCTAATCCTAATAATATTTGACTAATCTTAATTGTTTCTAACTATCAAACATACACATGAGAAAATAATCACCTTTTCGCCACATATACATTGATAGCGCGACACCAACATTCCAATGATTATCAATGTGATAAACTGAGTGCAAGCACAAAACCCTCACCCATACAATGGTTTGTACAACTCAGCCATCACATGAGTCCTCAATTGAAATCCCACCTAACTCTATCTTACTCATAACTTTCTCTTAACTTCCTCAATACGAATTCTTCGTATCACATTATCTATAACTCCTCGTGAGTTTACCTCATACTATATTATAGTATATTATCTTCATAACATTAAGCTATAATTATTCAAACATTACATACTATCTTTCTTTTTATAACTTAAACAGATCACGTCGTGATCTTATTCTATAATCATCTCCTTTACAATTCTTTTCTTAACTTGTGATCGTTTTGTTTTACGATCCCCTTTCTTTCCTTTATTATCATTTATGACAGTATTCGTTATCTTGGCTATTGGAGTTAGGGAACTCCCATTTCTTATCTTTATATCTTTTCAAAACTCTTCTTTGAATTTGCTTGTTTATATAATAATTCTTCATTTAAGAATCTCTAACTTCATTCACATTGCTCAACATTTCATCATACGTATCCATTTTCTAGACTTGGTACACATCGAGTCTCTACCAGTTTAAATATGGTACGCTGAGTGGTTTCCCACAAACAACCAACAAATTAGGTTCCGAGTTGCTAGTTTGTATATACCTCCGCTCTATGAAGGAATCGTTTAGCCTAGATACCATACATCAACTACTAAAGAGTACAACTGTACCATACTTAACTATAACTTTTATTCTTAACTTCTTTACCATCTTCTCCTTTATTCTCTAAGGTTATAGCCTAGGGTATTCTTACCTAAGGTTTATAACCTACAGCTTTGATACCAACTGTAATGACCCCAAAATTTATACAATTTAATTATCAACTTCGGTCGTTAATAATACGCCTAACTTCCGATTTTACATCATTATACAATGTTAAACTTAATAAAATGCGGAATAATTAAAACTTTTCTGTCATCTTACTTTAATTCCCTGAATCAAAACCTTTATCATCTACATGTCTTTGAAACATATATAATCCATGATTCACTTCATCACAATTATTATATCAAATAACTCAACCTGATAATCTTTACATATCAGATAACTCTAACTTTAGCTTTACAACTCAACATAAAACTATACATCATAAAACATTTAGTACATCTCATGAATCTTAATCACGGTATTAAGACATAACAACTTTAGCTAAAATATTAATCTTCGTGTATTATTTCTGATCCATGTCATTCAAGTAGCACATAGTGTTACCTTCAATCCTTAACCTGTAAAAATGATTATTTGCAAGGTTGAGCTCGACGGCCCAACAAAATCTAACAGTTTTCATGCATCACGTAGCACATAATAGCATGCTCAACATATATCTCATAAATATTGGACTAACATAACATACATCTTATAGTTTATATAACAAGTATAAAGATTGAGTTCCTTACACAATCAGCATGCTTTACTCAATCAACGTAATCATAAGTTGACCTTAACATTTCATACATTCAACATATATATAACATATCATGCTCTTTGCAATAAAGATATAAAAAAATCAAATGTACATAGAAAATAGGAACTGAAGGGCTTGCCTTGATCGTTGTTTGCCAATAACAGTTTAACAACATACAAATATCTGCACTTCACGTGCCCTACACTGTAATATCCTAGATTTTTCCATGTAATTAAACAATTTCAATAAACAAACTTATGTGAAATTCTTATTTGACAATTATTTTTAGACGAATTATTTATTTTTACTTGTATGTTATGTGATAAGATGTGTTTGAATGGTTGGTTCCGTATAATTCAACTATTTAAAATGGGTAAGAATGGAATTAATGCTATTAATTTCGTGGGATGACTTTAAAACATAACTTTGAGTTTGAAATGGAATTTAGTGACACGGACAGCGTATTTGAGTCCGGAACGTCGAAATTAGTCAAGATAGACTGTAACCACAAAATTGCGTCACGGTTGACTTTTTGGTCAAAGTCAACTGGTTGACTTTTTCGGGGGAAAAGTCAACTACGAATTTTAAAGTTGAGTTTGACAAAACGGATAGTTCCATGACGTCCGGGACGTTGACTTTAGTAGGAATCGATATGAGTATCGACACGTTTGACTACGGAGGGCAAAATGGTCAAAATGACTTGTTAATTGATTAAATGATTATTATAATGTTTATACTCAAGTGCAACAGCTGGGGGGGGGGGGTTTCCACGTGACCATCAAATTGGGATAATAAAAGGAGCATGTTTGTATATATTATGGTAGTAATGAGAGAGTGAGTTTATTTTTCTTTATAACACCAAAACCTTTCATTTTTGTAACTCATACCCATAATTAGACTATTGAATGAGGAGTGTAATGGTAACTGATCATGGGGGAGTGTAATGGGCTGGAGAATTCAGTTCATTACACCATATATGATGTATATACATTACATGTAAACTCATTCTCCTCTTTCACAACAATATTCCAACCAAGAGAGTAAAAGAGAAAAAAAAGAGAGAATTGTGAGTGAGAGCTTTGGAGCAACGAGTTCTGGAGATTTTGGGAGAGTCTAGCAATCAAGAAGAAGCATTAGAAGCAATCAAAACAAGAAGAATCAGTTCATAAGGTAAGCATTCAAGCTATTTTCTATGTTCCTAAGTAAAATAGTGGAGAAAATGCATGAATTAGTATGGTTATTGGTTTGTCTTGTTTTGTGATGCCATGTTTGGGTATGATTCTTCTATGTGGCGGTTAAGGAAGGAAAATTCTGGTGTAAACATGTTACTAATTCGTATAGAATCAAGAAATCATGCCATGTATGCTAGCTAATTGATAAAATGCCTCTTAGATGCTAATTTGATGAAAACATGAAAAGTTAAAGAATTGAATGGTTGTAACATGTATATATGTGTTATTATAAGTGGTCTAGATAATAGGAATCAAAACTCATGCATACTAGAATCAAAATCATGATTTTCTCAAAAGTTGGGTTAAACTAGTTTGCATGATTTTTTTTAGGATTTTTGGTCACTCGAAATCATGTCTTAGATAATCCATTTGGTTCATGTAATAATTTTGTAAAATAGTTTGTAGCATGAGGTATAACATGTCCAAATTTCGTTCGGATCGAAGCTATTTTGAGTGAGATATGAAAATCGTAAGCAATCATGTTAGAAACCGAAAAGAAAAAAAATCTGTGAACTGCTGACCCTAAAGACAAAATTCGGTACTAGCTAAAGTTTCTAGAAAATTATGGGCTTTTGGATTATTATATTACACTGAATAAGCTTTCCATAGACTCCGGAACGGACTAATTCCGACTTCGGAGCAAGGAGTTATGACTTTTCAAAGTAGTTGTGTCAAATCTGTCCAACAAATTCGGTGCAGTCCTCTTGCACGGATTTTCTAGAATTTTGTGCTTGGAATTTGAAGTTGGTCCATGAACGAAAGTTGTGGCCCTAGAAGTTAGCTTCGCCTGGGCGCAAGAATCGCTCAAAAATGTTTTAAAACGAGTTAGTTATGCCTGTTTTAGCGAGATATGGTAAAGCTAAAAATCGTAGAGTCAGTGAAAATCGTAGAGTCTCTGAAAATCGTAGAGTCAGTGAAAATCGTAGAGTAAAAATCGTAGAGTCTCTGAAAATCGTAGAGTCTCTGAAAATCGTAGAGTCAGTGAAAATCGTAGAGTAAAAATCGTAGAGTCTCTGAAAATCGTAGAGTCAGTAAAAATCGTAGAGTCTCTGAAAATCGTAGAGTCTCTGAAAATCGTAGAGTCAGTGAAAATCGTAGAGTCAATGAAAATCGTAGAGTAAACTCTGAAAATCGTAGAGTCATTGAAAATAGTAGAGTAAACTCTGAAAATCATAGAGTCAGTGAAAATCGTAGAGTAAACTCTGAAAATTATAGAGTAAAGTTTATATTATAACTACTATGCGGTGCTAATAGTTGATGTGCATGATTATACAATTGTGTAGGGCACGTGAAGTGTAGATAGCTGTAAGCTGTTAATCTATTATTGATAAACAACGAGCAAGGCAAGTTTCCTAACCCTAATTTCTTTTGGGTATTTATTAAATCCTTACTAATATTATTGCAGTAAGGGTAAGATTTGGACTTGTGTTAGTTATTTATTCGTGCAAGTTTCTTCGTTGAAAAGTCATACAAACTTCAATTATCTTGCAAGCTTTTCAATGGTTATTCAGTTGTTATTCTAACGGCTATGCTTTTAAGTTTCATGTCATCATAGAACTGTTTCTATGTATGTACCTAGCCTTTGGTTCTGGCTAGTTTTTATTGATGAAAAATGATTTAAAACACATCTTTCGAAGCTATTGAATGTTTACCAATCCAAGTTGCCTTGGTGAGGTCTCACATGATTACTAAGATGAACAACCCGAATGAACGGAAAAAAAAACAGATGTCGGGCAAATAGTCTCATTTATGCTTATGCAGTTTAAACTTAATACATGTGCACAATGTAGGGTACAATGGGCTGATCACCTAGCGTACTTGCAGAGACCGTTTACAGTCTATTTGATTGTTAAACCGTCTCATGGTTTTTGATGAAAGAAAATATGTTCAGTGTATTTTACACCCCTTAGTATGATATTGAAAATTCTTAAATTCTTATTCTTGATGTTCTTCTTTAACACTTGATAATCTTTCAACTGTTGAGATCTAGAAATTCAAATGCCTTTATTCTGATGTATATTCCCCATTTATTCCGTACACTTGCTGGGCAATTTGTGCTCATTCTTGCTTAAACCTTTCAGTTAAGGATGAGAAGGCTGAGGGTTCGGGCAAGGACAAGGGAAAGTCCAAGATGAAGTGATGCTAATGGTTATGTAATAAAATAATTATTTCCGCATATGTGTATTGTAGCGATAAACGTTAAGACTAGGTTCCAGTATGTTTTAAGGTTGTAAAGACTTGGGATTTTATTTTGAATAATTATGTAAGAGTTAATATTATTATTCCTTATTGTTAAGGTTTACTTAGTTAGATGATGGTGTATGTTGTATCGTGAGCACCAAGTTGTGTAATCGATGATAACACGGATTTGGGGGCGTCACAAGTTGGTATCAGAGCTGTAGGTTATAAACCTTAGGTAGGTGTACCTTAGGCTATAACCGCGAAGATGATAAATAATAAACTCGAATAGAGTTTAATCGATAAGAGATGAATTTTTGGAAATTAATTATTAAAGTAAAGAGAAAGATAAAGAAGATTCAAAGAAGAATCTTGAAGAGCTATAAGGATAAGAATCCGGAGTTACCTGACTCGAGTAATAGAGATGAAAGGTGATACTAAATAGACGGTGTCTATAGGATGAAAAGTGTAAATAAAATCATAATATAATATGATGAATGAGAAGAATAAGAAGATCGTAAAATAAAACGATCGTAAGCATAAGGAGAAATGTTTACAAAAATAAGATCACCACGTGATCAGATTAAATCATTGAATGACATATGATTTGTTAAGTGATTGGAATGATATAACTTTATGCTATAAAGAGAAGGTACTATGAAATGGTACAATGTAAACTCAGAAAAGAGTGGTAAATGTTAAGATACGGATTAAAGAAAATCCGTAATAAGAAAAGAGAAAGTTAAGAGTATGTGAGTTTTTCAATTGAGGACTCAGATCAGTAGCTGAGTTGTATGATTCCTTGTATGGGCGGGGAATTTGTACTTGGTTTTAGAATCACTTAGCTTCCTGGTTGATAGAGTGGTTAGGTTGACAAATTCTTTGTATGGGCGGGGAATTGTCCGCTTAGCTTCCTATATTGATTAGTGGCCGAGTTTGGTTTAACAACCACTTAGTTTCTGACATTGATAATCATTGGAACCTAATGTCATACTATTTGCTATATGCATGTTGAGAAGGTGATTCTTTTCTCATGTGTATAACGAATAGGTAGAGGATATAAAGCTAAGTTGCGAGTTCTTAAAACTCATACTTATGGTAGGTTCGTGACTCATAATTATATGGTATGTTTTTGAACCCCTCAGCGAATGGACGCCTATGGTCTGACTAGGATAAGTTCTTAAACTCATATGATTGTGGCAAGTTCCTGAACTCATAACGTGTGGTAAGTTTGACGAACTGGGTATAGATAAGTGTAAATGAAGTATTGAGGATGATAAAAATAGGTAGACCTATTAAGCAATGGATCATTATAGAAAGTGGAGTTGATGGTGGAAGCATAGATACTCTAAATCTACTAGCTATGCTAGACTTTCGAAATTTATTGACTTCGTGCTGATGTTTACACTTCTATTTTCTTGAAAAACATTGGATGAAATGATGGAACTAATGAGTTTTAACAACAATACTGTTATTCATATGTCTATGCGAATTGCTTCGGCTAGACAAAAATGATTTGTAATATATCAAAATGTATTTTATATCATTAATGCATCATGTAACCTCGTGTAAAGATGATAAAAACGATGGAGTCATCAATGCGGTATTACCTAGTGTTGGATGTGATCTAAGGATCGTCAGCCCACTATGGTATGATGTAGTATGACAAAGTCACAAAATGACGGAATCCTCAACGGACTGTAAATACAGTGCGGTATCATGACGTCATAAAAAGATTTTTGAGATTTCTTTAAGATATGAGAATATATATATATATATATATATATATATATATATATATATACGTGTATATGTACATTTCGATTGATGTTCGAATTGTTGTAGAAGTCTATGCTATTTGATTCAGCTAGACGAATATTGAAAGATGTTCATGAAATTAAAGTATTTCTTGAGAAGTTATGCCAAACCAAATTATTTTGGTGCGGATTCAGATGTTGAAATGTTGAGGTGAACAACCCTGTAAAAAGGGGACATGTTATTGGAGACAATGGTTTCGAAAGTAACGCATATAGTCGTTACGATGTTAAGATGTAATACGTTGTGCACGACGTAGGGGTACGATAGGCTGATCACCTAGAGTACTTGCAGAGAGTGTTTTAAGTCTGTGTGATTGCTAAACATTCTGTTAAAGATGGTTTATGGTGGTGATACACTGTTAAACCTGGAGAAGAGTTCAAGGTCCGTATAGTCTTATGACTGTTAAAGGTTCAAGTCGAGATACTTGATAACCTAGGGACATAGTTCAAGGTCTTATGACCCCTCAGCATGATTTGGAAACTTTTAAATTCCTTTTATTCATATCGCTTCCCAATTATTGAGCAATTGAGGAAGATTCTTGTTATTCTGAAAGGTGAAAGTGGAAAAGATGAGACAATTAAGCAAAGCATAAAAATTTCAAGAAAGAATGAAATTTCAGAAAGAAGAGAAATGTAAAACTCTTAAAAGAGGAAGAGGTGAGGAATATGATGATCTTAGAAAGATCCGTAGAAAAAGAATTTGGTTCAGAACCTAATGGATAAATAGATATTAACATAAAATCTATTTTGATAAAAGGAATGAATGAAAATTAGTAAGTCAAAAAAAAAAAAAATCGAGGACGAAATTCTTAGAAGAAGGGGTGAACGTAATATCCTAGATTTTTCCATGTAATTAAACAATTTCAATAAACAAACTTATGTGAAATTCTTATGTGATCATTAATATTAATTTATTAATAAAATTCATTTCAAAATATTAAAAGTCATTGAAAAATATTTTGACTGAAAATGAAATTATCTAAGGTAAATGTAAAGCATTTAGGCAAAGTCTTATGGAAATTAGACTCATGAATTATCTGACTAGACTTTTTAGGATGTCAAAAATTATACCGAATTCAACTCAGACTGAAATAGTTTGACTTGATACCGAATTTTAGGTATTTTTAGACTGATAGGATTATGTGGTAATTTGTTAGGTTATATTATAACTGTATTTTACAGTACTATACTGTGATGATATTCTAATATTTAGAGATCGGTATTATCTATATTAGGTCTTCAAAAAAAGCGATATAGGTTGCGTAACGGTAATCAATGGTACAGGCAAGTTTTCTAACTCGATCTCGAATTGATATTTTTGAAATATGCTTGAGGTTAATCATTACTGATTATACCATGTCTATGAATTATTGATTCTCACTCTGTGCACATTTCATGTATTCATCAGGTATGAAAGGCTGATCACCTTCATTACCATTTGGTCCAGTTGATTTAGTCATGTTCATTATTCGTTCAACTATGAAAATTTATTCTTGCTCTTTCGCAATGTATATATTGTAGAAAGTTAGCCAACTTATTGTTCAATTCTTTCGATCATGATATATCCTTAATTGAACTTATACTTGCTGGGCAAAATTGTTGCTCACCCTTGCTATATCATGATAAACATTGCAGATTATGATGAATACATCGGTTACAAGAAAAGTCCAAGATAAGTCAGCTTTGGATTATATGTGCAGCTAAAGTTGTAACAATAATGTATGATAATAGCTTTGTATGTCTGATAGGATATTGATTTAGGTATTATGTGAAGGTTCTCGACCTTGGTGATAGTGTGTAATGTTTAATGTATAAATAATTTATATTTATATCTTCCGTAATAGTTATAGAATTAGTACACCAGATTCGTGGTGATTTGGGACCCGAATCTGGGGATGTTACATACACAATTATATAATCATTCACATTAATAATTTGTTACATAGAAACGCATAATATATATAATGTAAACCTTACTTTACATCTCATAACCCTTCCTATTATATATACACAATGTTCAATTTTATTGTGATAACTTTCGACTTATATCACACTATATTTCGTACTCGAAGTTCATTCAAGTGTTTAAGTCTTGCTAGGAATCATTATTGGTTTTATATTAAACCCATTTCAAACATTATAATGTTCATTTCCTTTTACTTAAAACACTTTTTACGTCCATTAACATTTGTTATGGCATTTTGACATTTATTCGTCACACGCTCACTTTGTCTCTCTTTTGTGTGCTTAGTATACGCATCCAACTTATCTAATATATCATTTCTTAATGTTAAACATCATTAAACTTCATAATATTCATGTTCTATAACTTAGAACAACATCTTTTGTCGTCAAGAGCACTACAATTGCATACGTGCATGCCCGACGCCCTCTGATTGCCTCCGAAAACACAATAGTCCTAACAATAACCATTTTGACCCCTGTTCCCGACCTCATATTGACATATTTAAAGAATAAAAGTTATAGGTCTATTCGTCCTTGTTTCGGATCATCTTGAATCACCTCAATCGGAGTTCGTATGAAAACGTTATGCCTATTTTACTAAAATAGGTCAAAGAAGTCTAACTGTTACTGATGCCCGGTGCAGCTTCACCCCAATTGGCCTTGGGGCTAGCGCAGCTGTGTCCCAAATCGTAAAACAGGCCCTCAGGTTCTACTCTTCGTGATTACACAGATCCTTACTCCTTCCAATGATCATAACATGAGTTATACTCATCCAATTCAGTCCATTTTCGATTATATAGGTTTGTAACTCATAAAACTACAACATACCAAATACCCATCAACTAACATAAACATTAACTAACCTTAATATGAATTTACAACTCATGTTCATTCTAATTGTTCATGTTTTCACAATTTAGCGAATTCGTTCACTACGAATTCGTTTCTTAACCAATTAACACGATTTAAACTACGCCATTTTCGTTTCTTAACATACTAACATAATTCATCACTAATTCGAAGATTACAACAAGTATTGACCATTAAATTTTGTACTTTCTAAGCCATATTGTATAACATAAACACTGTTATTTGAAATCTTTTACTACAACCCAATTCTCACGAATTTGATCATCAAATAGTCCTCACAAACGACGATTAACAGATTAAAACACCATATACTTACATGTATAAATCCCATGTGATAAGCAATTTACAAAAGATAATCATAGAAACTCAAAACATAGTATTAGAAATAAAATATACCTTCAACCCTAGTTGTATGCTAGCAAGAGATGGTGACTCTCCCTCAAAACCACTACGATTATTAATGCTTACGTGAGAACTTTTACAGTTAACTGTTGAAACACCCGGTGTTAAAAGTACAGTAATACGCGTGGTTGCATAGTAGCACACGGTATTGATTAATAATGCTTATGTGAGAAGTCACTCAGTTTTGTTCAATTATTGCTATAGTAATTGTTGCATAGTATCTCACGTTATTTGATTCAATTATTCTCGATATTTTATATATTATTAAATCAATAATGGAGATAACAAAGTTATTAATATTATTATTTGCAATATTAACGATGTCTAGAAGTTCTGTCAAGGAAAGGTTTGGTCACCTAATTGCGCGCCAATAGGGAGAAATCCTTATTGGAAAGCCCCCTCTTTCCTGGGAACGACCTGGTCGATTAATATTGTGAATTATAATAATGATGATAAATGTTGTTAAAAATATTGAGGAAAATTTTATGAGGTATTTGTTATGAATCGACTTATTATATGGACCCCCATTTACCAATTTTTCAAAATAACCGGTAGAAAATTATTTAAAGGTGGGGCCCACATGTGGGGGCCACATGTGGGGCCCATATGTGTTGAAAAATTGATTTTTGAAATGGGTGTGGGAGAGAGTATACGTAAAGGGGAGGGAATTTATATATATATATATATATTTATATGATGTGTGTATATATATAATGTGTGTCTGAGTGGAAAATGGTAGAAAAGTGATAGTATGAAAGTGATGGGTGTAAGATATGTGTAAGAGTGTAGTGAAAGTGATGTGTGGGTGGGAAAGTGAAAATTGTATGTGAATATATATATAGTTGGTATATATATATGATGAAAGTGATTTTGGGGTGGGGGTGGGGGATTGATGTTGGTTACGGGGGGGGGGGGGATAAAAATCAAGTAGTATATTTGTAATATTGATATATATAAATTGAAAGCATGTTTATATATATATATATATATATATATATATATATATATATATTATTATATTTTATATTTTTTGTTATGTTTTTTATTGGATGGTTGATTGAAATTGAGCATCCGTGCATCTGCAAAATTATTTCGTCTATGAACAGTGCCTTTCCATTCTCCTATAAATAGAAGCTCATTCCTTCATTATTTCTTACGAATTCACTGAAACTCTAGAGAGAGAAAATTATAGAGAGACAGAAGAAGAGGAGTTTGCTACCTCTCTTTTCCCATATCCAGTTTCTTTTAAGGTAAGGGGTATTATTTCTTGCTTTCGTCTTTATGAAGAGAACTTCTGTTATTCCATTTTTTTATTAATATGTTGTAATAACTTGTCTATACGAAGTATCGCATACATGGTGAAATTTTTCTGTTATTCCATTTTTTATTATTCTGTTGGAACATCCTGTCTCTGCATTACGCATGACCTGGTTCTGTTATTTATTAATCTGTTGGAACATACTGTCTGTGCGTTTATGCATGACTTGGTTCCGTTGTTTATTATTCTGTTGGAATATCTTGTCTGTGCGTTTAGGAATGACCTGGTTCTATTATTTATTATTCTGTTGGAATAACCTATTTATGCGGTCTATCGCATGTCTGGTGATTTCTTTTCTTATTCCATTGTTTATTATACCCAGTTGGTTAAAGTTTTGATATCTATACTCCATGAAATTAGTGGAATATCTTTGGTATTTGTGCTTCATCCAGTATCTTTTCATGGAAATATTCTTCTTAGCATTCTTGAGTTTTACTCTACAAAGAAGTATCATGTTGACAATTTGGACGTTATTAGTTCCTGGATAAATTAATTCTTGAACTTGTTTTATTGAATTCTTATATCATTGTCATCATCCTCATGTTTATATTATGTTGAAAGTCATCTGTGGCCTGTAGTGCATAGATGAACTTGGTATGATTATGACCAGGGATTATTCGGTGTAATCATGACCGTAACGTTACATATAATGCGGAAAAAGTTCTCATTGGCCCGTAATGCATTGATGGACATTTGTTGGCATGATCATGATCATTGATGAATAAACGAATATACTTGGCCAGTAGTACATGGATAATTTGTGCTTGTGATACTAATGAATATCCTTGGCCGTAGTACAAGGAAGATGTGAATTATTTATTAAGCTGAGTCTCAGCGATAAAAGTGATGAAAAACCTTTTAAATCATAAAAGATAGTAGATTTTATTCTCCACTTGACTCTTTTAATGGATTTCTTGTTCCGCTCCAGTTAAAATTGATGTTTGTTATATTTTATCAGTTTAACACTGTTGAAGGCTAACGATAATTTATTCTGCATTATCTTAGTCATAATATTTCTTACTGGGCTAGTTGAGCTCACCCTTTCTTTCACTATTCTTTTCAAGAAATGAGAACGTAGCCGGGACTAGTCGGAGAATGGAGTGATGGTCCAGATGATAGTATTAGTAGTCCTCACTATTCTGTTAAATAGTGTGAAAATAAATGTAATGAGGACTCTTTTGAGTGTGGATATTGTCTAGATGACAATATTCTTATTAAAACTCTCAGTTTACGTTTTGTTGTATTTTAAACGACAGCTGTATTTGAAATTTTGTACCATGTATTTGGCGACTCAAGATGGGTGATGTATACCGATTTTGGGGGCGTCACATATACCCCATTACGACCTTCACCCTACTAGCAAGATCACTCAGTATATTCAGGCTATTGATGCTCAAGGGTCACCAACACACGGATTCAGTCTCCCATCCATCGTACATCTAAGAATCCAAAGGATTGCTTCTTTTCTCCATTTAGGTAATTGAGGTTATCCTTACTGATTTTGACATAATTGTTGGGATTAGTGAAATTCTTGATGTGAAGTTGTCTGATTTCCAATGGGGAAATTTGGTTAGAGCATCAACAATCAAAGGTTGTCCAAATTGGTTTTGAAGAACACACTCTAAGTGTTTGATAAAATTCCTGAAAGAAAGAGTAGACTGAATTGGTACTGTTTGGCATTGGATTTGCTGGGGATATTCTGCAAAAGGTTTGGGGGAGTTTTGAACTGGGTTTTCTATTTGTGTGCATACCAACTGCTGAAATTTCTGAAATGGCACCAAAGAGACAACGATTTAGCTCGGCGGTTCCTCATCCGCCGCACCACATGCTTGGGACAACTCAAAATTTGTGAGCGAAAAGGCATGAAAAAGATACATAACCTCTTTTGCCACACGAAACTTGATTCCTGAGCGGGGGTTGAGGCTTGACAAAAAGGATGGCGAGTTGTTAGCCATGATTGCGGGGCGCCAGTGGATCCATTTCAAGAAACCACCCGGGTCAGCTATTGTATCTGTGGTTTGGGAGTTTTATACGAACGCCAGTCCTGATGGTCATGACGTTGTCCATGTTAGGGGCTTTAGGAAGCCAAGTCATCAATGAACTATTTGCGTCGCCCAACTACGAGGGCAAGGATTATATGGAGCCGGGACTCCACAGTTACAACCTTGAGGATATCATCAGGAGGCTCTACAGGCCCGGAACCACATGGAAGAAGAATGATTATACGGGTGAGAAGACCAATTTCCCGACTTCAGCGCTCAGTCGCTATAGGAAGGTGTGGTTCAGCTTCATTTGCGCTAATATGATTCCTACCCAGCACCTGAGCGATGTAACTAAGGATCGGGCGATCCTCCTATTTGCCATTGTCACGGGCCTAAACGTGGACATCAGTTTTCTCATACACGATTCCATCATGAAGGCAATCAAGAGTACCGTCGCTTCAGGACTTCCACACCCTTCCTTGATCACCCGATTGTGCAAATAGACAGGTATCCAGTGGGGCCCAGGATAGATAGCCTTCCTCCTATGGCAGTCATCGACCATCAGACAATCTCATGCTTCAACGTGTGGGATGGGGCAGAGTCTCATGTTAGAGGTGAAAGCTACGGGCCACCTACAGCTCTGCCTCCTAAAGCAGAGCCAGAGCATGCACAACCTTTAGGTGCAGGCCCAGCTGCACAGGGTCTACTGGAAGACATTATGGCATCACTCACCCTGCTGCATCAGAAGCACGACGTCGAGGCGCAGAGGCAGTAGAGGCACAACGCAGCTGTGGCATAGAGGCAGGACATTGCGATGTAGTACCAGGCTGAGATGATGAACACTATGCAGAGAATTTACACTAATTATTTTGGCGAGAACGCTGAGTTCATGCCATACCAGTTCCCAGAGCCTCCTGTCTTCCCACCATACCCTCCACCATCACCGGCCGCCGAGGCTGACGAGGACGAGGACGAGACCGCTGCTGAGTGAGTGAACTTCAGGGAAGCCCTCTTATATCGTTTGACATATATTTAGCAATGAGGGCATTACTCACTTCAAGTTTGGGGGTGTTTTATTTCTGTACTGCCATGTTAGGTTGCCATACTTTAGTGCTTTATTATGTTTTGATTATCAGTATTGTGGTGCAGTCATTTTGAACTGCGGGATTATGCTTGGATTTTTATTTATAGATGCTATGAACTGTTTTTGGTTTTTATTTATTAATGCTTTAATTGTTATTAACATGATTGTGGTTTATAGCCATCTTTTTGGGGGCTTATACAGATTTAGATGCTTATGCCATGTGAATGGCCTTTTCACCCTATTTTGAGCTGCTATTTAGCAAGGGTGTTATAGTTATCATTGATTTTTGATTGTGGCTGATTACAAGCGCCAAGTATTTATGCCTATCTCTTAAAATCGTGTCAAGCATGTATGAGCTAGGTATTTTTTCAATCGATAAGTTTAGACTGTTATTGATCCGTCCTTCTTAGCAAGCACTGACCAGCTATGTTAACTAGTTATTTTTTGAATTTAGTTCGCGTGTTTATTGCTTTGACAATTTGTTCACTCTTATAAACTTTCATTTTTACAAGGTAATAAAAGACTTATACATCTATACAGTTTTGGATCTTGGATTCTAGCATGTTGACACGTATAAAAAAAATGAATGAAATGAGAATAAAAATAGAAAAGAAGAGTTTACATAGAAATTTTGTGGTGGGTCGAGATGGAGCGTAAAATGCACTCGCCCATAAACACAGGACCGATATCGAGATGGAGCATAAAATGCACTAGGTAAATAATCTTCATTTTTTGTTGTAAATTCTCGTTTGGCTTATGTTGATTAAGTGGCCTTTACTGCTTGAGTTATTGGATTCATATGGGTGTTCTACACCTAGTGCCCTAAAGTCGTCTGGCTTGGGAGTCACTAATCAAAAGTTCATTCATGAGTAGTTCTGAATAGCCAAAGGTAATTAAGGATTGTCTGAGTCAGATTTTACTATCGTCATGCTAGAGTCTTTTGATTTTTTCCTACACTTGCGTCTTATTCTTAATGCTTGTTGAATGTTTAAGTTGCAGAGTTTACTTATTGGTATTAACAATCGACTGCGCGAACTTATTTGAGCTATGATTAGTTAGGAGAGCTGGTCTCCACAGACACATAGAATGGATCTAATATAGTCTTATGCTTGAAATTGAATGAACCCTTATTCATTTATGTGTGTGCCCTATTCTCTGGGAGTAGCTATGATCGAGCTTAGAAGACATGATACTACTACACTATTTTTAATTTTCGTTCGTGTGTGTTTTACTATTGTTATTGTTGTGTTAGTTAGTTTGCTCGAGGACAAGCAAAGACTTAAGTTTGGGGGTATTTGATGAGTGGGATTTATACACGTAAATCGGATACTTTATGACTTAAATAATTACCTGAATTCAAATATTTTATATAGTTTTATATCTTTATAGTGTTATTATGCTTAACTGATGCAATGCAGGGCTTATTAGGTCTTTCTAATGCTTTTAGGGGAAAAACGGTCATTTTATGTATACCCGCGCTGCGCCGCCAATGTCAAGCCTATTACTCGCGCCGCAGCGCCACTCCCTGGTCCAGCCTAACGTCAGCATGGTGCTGCAGCGCCACTGTCCCTTCTTTGGCTCGTGCTGCAGCGCAAGCTCCATGTCTTTCATACTTATGTGGCACCGCAGTGCCATCCATAGAGCTATTGCTCGCGCCACAGTGTGAGCTCCGGTGCCCAGGAAGAGAGGGCTTGTGTTTGACCTAACAAATGAAAAAAATGGATATAAAAGGAAAGGAAGCCTCTGCATTTTATATATCTCATAACACAGACCTTAGAATAGGATACCTTAGCATAAATTAGTTTTTCTCCGTAATTTCTCTTCCTTTCTCTTAGTTGATGTTTGTAAATATAGATTAGGTAGATTAGGGAGAAGTCTGGAATATCCTTTGAGTAACAAGAGTAGTGAGCGACACAGATTGAAAAACTTGATTTGAGCAGAATGCGTGGAGATTGAAGGGTTTTGACAGAGTTTTCTCTTATCCATTTATTTCCTCTTGTTTTGTATTCTATAAATGTTATCTTTATTGCTACTTGTATTTTGTTCAATAGCTATGAACTGAACATTGACTCTAAGGTTATAATGGATCCCTTTGTTATTTAAATTGACTGTCTTATCTCTTTGGTTGGCATAATATGATTTGGTTTAATATATTTGTGCTTAATGATTCTTGCTAAGACATTAGTGATGATTTTGGTAATCTACATGATATCGACAAAAGAATTGTAGATTTACACCTTAATATATCAGAATGTGATTGTGGGTTTTGACTGCATAAGTTATGCGTAGAATAGACATATATCTGTGCGCCACGTGTGACCTAATTGAGAACTTACGCTTAAATCCTTGTTATGATTAATTCGCATAGACATATATAGGATTTCATCTAGCTTGGACGTTCTTCTCTGTTCTATTCCCTTTCGGGTGGATCTGGAGAGGATAGGTTTGTGCATACCTCGACAGAGGTGCATAGGCACCTGTGTGTTCTCAGTTGGCAGATTGTCATGACCATTAAGACCAAAGAGAGAAGAGTAGCTAGTTTAATGAAGCATAACACGCCAGGTGTTTGACAGAATGCCAGTGTGGGGTGAAATAATGACTTTAGCTTGTATTTCCTTCGTTTACCTTTCGTTATCCATTTACTTGCTTTGTTAATTAGTTTAAATTAGATTAATCACACTTCTATTTACTGCTGTTCGAATAAGACTTTAGTGATACACAGTCGGTACTTGGTAAATATTGGTCATAGTTCCTCATTGGTACAACATTCTACTTATCACTGTATTACTTGTTAGACCACGTAAACTTGCGCGTGTTTAGTGATCGGTTTTCTGACCAACAATATTCTCATTTCCTGAAGAGAACAATGAAAGCAAATGGTGAGCTCAACTAGCCCAGTAAAGAATATTATGACTAAGATAATGCAGAATAAATTATCGTTAGCCTTCAATAGTGTAAAAATGATAGAATACAATAGACAACAAGTTTAACTGCAGCAAAACAAACAATCCATTAGAAGAGTCATGTAGAGCATGATATCTACTATCTTCTATGATTTAAAAGTTCATCATCAATATTTTATCACTGTAACACATCTCAATAAATAATCCACATCACTGAATTATCCATGCACTACGGGCCAATGATATTCATTAGTATCACATCCACGAATTATCCATGCACTACGGGCCAAGGATATTCATTATTATCACCAGTGGTCATGATCATGCCAACAACTGTTTATCAATGCACTACGAGCCAATGAAGACTTTTACCACATCATTTGTAACATTACAGGTCATGATTATATCGATACATAATTCCTGGTCATAATCATACTAATCAACAGTCCATCTATGCACTACGGGCCAATGATGATTTTCATCACAATATAAGCATGATGATGATGAGAATGATATAAACATTAATCAAACAAAATCAAGGATAAATATTAAAGATTTTTAATTTATCCAGAGTTTAAAAATGTCTAAATTGTCAACATGATAACTGCTTTATGGAATAAAATCCAAGAATAATATTCATGTATCAAAAATAATTTGGACAGAAAAGAAATCAACTTTTGCCATGAATAGCATCTCAGGTGAATAGTACTCGAGTGAATAGTACCCCATAAATAGTACTTCGTGAATAGTACTCCGACAAGAAAAGATTAAAATTTAACAAGAATGTTCAGAAAAATATTCTTGTGAAACGATACTAGATGAAACGCATATTTCAAGGATATTCTACTAATTTCAAGGAGTATAGAAGCAATACTTAACAAAATGATTGTAGAATTCAGAATCTGAAATGAAATAATATTACTTACATACTACAGAGTATGGAAGAAAAATTATTTCTTACGAATATTGAACAAAAATAATATCCCTTACCTTAAAAGGAGAGTATTTCTGACTGGTATGGCGGGGATATTCTTGAAGAAAGCTTATATTGTTTTCAACAGTCAAAGCTTTCTTAAACTCAAAAGAAATATGCTAAATATTATAGAAGAATAATTCTCTGATTCTGGTGTGATTTTTAATTCTAAATTAAGCATCCTATTTATAGGAGAATGGCAGAGCACTATTTAAGAAAAATCACGGGTGAACAATTAAAGAAAATCACAGACAAATTCACGGGTGCGCATCAAATGAAACTTTTAAAATTTTTGATTTTACTATGCTGCACTATACAAATACTATGCAGTACTATGCAATAAAATATAATATATTCTATTTTATATAAAAAACAAAACTTACAATATATATATATATATATATATATATTCAAACTTAAAGGTATCCTTAATCAAGGACAAGTTAGTCATCCTTGCTATACTCAGAATGATACCGTTGAAGATGATGCTTCTTCTTCTCCGGCATCCTCAGTATATCCCACACAATCTGATTTTAATGCCCCTATTAATAATCAATTAAGAGTCCTTAAAAAAGATTTTGGGGATGACCGGTGACCAAAGGAGACGGACCAGTCAACGAAGAAGACGCCAGAGGCATCTTCAGTCACCGACAGGTGATGGCCCACGCCATCATCTCTTTTACTTTAATCATTGTAAAAGTAAAAGTAAAAGAGTTTATAACTTTTGCTTTTACCTAAGTTAAATGTTTTTAACTTAGTTAAATGTTTTTAACATTTACCAATGTAAAAGTAAATGTAAAATGTTTCTTACGTTTTACTTTTACTTCAGTCAATGTAATAGTGAATCCTGCGTGATTCAACAGTAATTTACTTTTCAGTTTTCTATTTAAACAACTCGAAGTGTTTAGAGTTGTTTAGGTTTTGAATAAACCTCATCAGAGCTTCTCTCTCTAGAGAACGCTCTTCCGAGGTCCTCTCCCTTCTCTCTTAGTTAGCCGGAGACGAAGCTTTCAGCTTCGATCTTCTTAGTTAGAAGATGAAGACGAAGTCCTTCAATACTTCGATCTTCCCTCTCAAACATTTAGATCTAGGATATACTGTAATCCCTTCCTCAAATGTTTATAAATAAAAGAAAGAGATTACTTTACCGATTCACCGGTCATCTTCTTAATCTTTTCTTTTTTGTTAAAATTTTTTATTTTAAAAAACTTATCGCCGCTGTTATATGGTATCAAAGCCATATAACAGCGTAGTAGAACTACTGGATCAGAAAAATCAATATCCAAAGTCAGTCCTACTGGATCATCATGTTCCCGTAGCATTTCCGATTTTAAAGATTGTACCAGTAAAGAATTGTTAAAAATTGCTCAAGTTCTCAATAAAAGAATTGACGAAGCTCTAAATGAAGAAGCTTCTGCTCATTCTTCCCAAGGAGATTCAGTCAGCCAGTTCGCCGATGATGATGGTGATTATGATCCATACGGCACAGTTAATCTGCAGGATGGTCAAGATCCATTTTCTTGATCCATCAATCAATCAAAGCGGTGATGTGACGTCATCATCTCCAGTCACCTGTTCCGGCAGCTCCAGTCACCTGCCCCGGCAGCATAGTCAGCAGCATCTTCAGTCAGCAGCGCACATTCAGGCATCAGGTCCCACGGCCATATTTGTCAAAAGTTAGCCCCAGCTTTTCCACCGAAAGCTGATTTAGTCAAAAGTGTGTCGGCCATTTGGTCATTATCGCGTCTGTATTATTTAGTCAAAAGTTACTACTGTTCATGTACAGTCATTTGTCTGTAATTTGAATTTCACTTGTATTTCATTTTCATTTACATTTGTAATAGTTCTTTTCCTTAGTCTATAAAAGGAAGCTGAACTCAGTCATTTACTCAGACTTAGAAAGACCCAGAGCTCCTTCTCTGGCGAATCTTTAGACTCAACCGCTGTTTAGCCCACCTAGCCCCTCTTCTTCTCATGTTTCTATTTCAGTAAAATTGTAAGTCAATTGTAATCTTTTGTTTTGTAAATATTTCAATAAAATTGTTTTTATTTAGTAACATAATTGTGTTTGTATGCGCATCCATGTTCTTCTCTCTCTCTCCTCCTTCTGGTATCAGAGCCATTTGTTTAAATGTTAGTAACTGATTAGTCAAATCTTTTTAATCAAACTCTTCTTCTCTATTTCAAAACCCTCTTCTTCCTCAAAGTTCTGCAGTCACCTTACTTACCTGTAGTCCACCTAGTTCGTCATAAACCTTTTGTAAGTCTCCAGGGTGTGAGCAGTGTTAGGTTTTAGAACATAGGTATGCGCCTACTTAGGGTAAACAGGGTATGTATGAATGAACTCAGAGTTCAGACTTTGGTTTTGAAACAGTAAAGATGAGTAGATTATTTAGATCTAGCTCCTCAGTTAGTAACAGGTCTACTTTGCCTCCTGTTCCGGACATAGTTAACCAAGAAGAACATAGTTATGAAAACATTAATCAAGTTCTACACAATTGGAATATACCAAGAGTATCTCCCAAAGAAATTTATCAGTCAACCTTTTCAGACAAATTTAAAACTGATTATAATGTCAAAACAGTTGAAAGAGTTTATGCAATTAACAAAGAATATGAAAATTGTAGTTTATTATCACCAGAAGTCATTAATAAACATAGAAAGAAAGGTTACAATTTTATTCATATAGGTCTAGTACAAGTTGTAGTTAAACCACTAAACAGAAAAGGAATTAATTCATCTATTTATCTCTGTCTTAGAGATGCAAGATTTTTAAATTATTATCCAAGTATTATTGGAGCCATGGAAGCAAGTTTGCATAATGGACCTATCCATTTCAATTGCTTTCCTGATTTCACACTTAGTCTCAGTGATCAAAATTTATTTAAAGCTTTATCATTAAACATTAAAACTGATGGAGAGATTGAAAGTAATATGCACACAAGCCAATCATGTTTGATGATAAAGCATATACTTTGTAACAATCTTATTCATTTATTAATAAAAAGTATTAATTTATTAAAGGCTTTTAATTATCTATATGTTGCTGTTTTATAATATGTGATAAACCCATAGTTTTAAGCAATGCTTTTAGAATAATGATGATGATCATTCTAATGAGATCTAAATTCTTAGAAAGCTTAAAACTAAAATAGTTCCCAATCGTTGGATTACTAAATTGGGGATTAGTGAATCCGGATAGATTGGTACATACGTTGCTTGCTCATTGGATGAGGATGATTGATCTCATGATCATTTGTGTGGAGACACTAAAGCAAGTATGTAGGTGCTTATTAGAGAATAAGTTCACTGAACGTGGCTCGCTAAGGAATACCTAATGGAGTTTTACTTGCCTGTCAATAGGAATTCCTGTAGTGATAGTAGTACAAGTGATCCTTGGACTTGAGATCATTATAGTATCTTGTGTATGATGAGTTATACTTTGACTTATTCCTTAAGACCCTTAGGGTATATCAAAGGGTATGCTTGGGTATAATAAGTTGTACATGGAGATAATGTATGATCAATAAAGAATCTACCACTTCTAGTAAAAGAAGAGAAATGTCCTATGTGATTCGATAAATGACAACCCAGTAGTCCTTGGCCAAGGCAGAATGAAATTAGAAAGGAGTTTCTAATTTGCATTAATTGGGGTTGTGCATTTAAGAGTCGAAATACATATAATTAAATAAAATAAGACTTGACAGAAATTCCATGTCTTATATTTAATTGGGACATTGTATGGTGGAAGGATTGAATTGTACGGTAACTATTTACTCAAAGGTTCTTTTATGATTAATGTTGAAATCTATATTATCTGGAAAGTCGTTGATCGCTAGGGAGGCTTATCCCTATTGTAGAATAAATATTATTTATTTAAATAAATTATTAGTTTAATTTATTTATTTAAATAAGATTAGAATTGTTCTAATTGATTTATTCACAACCGGTTTAATATGGAGAACCTAAAGGGTCACACCATAAAAGGAAGAATAATTATTTAAGAAGTTAATGGCATAATCGTAATAATAAGTTAAGTATATTTAATTTAATCTATGGTGATAGAATAAATTAAATAGCTTAATATTTATTATTTAATATTTTGGAAATATTAAATATAAATTAATAAGAGGAGTCTTATTATTATTATTATTATTACTATTATTATTATTTAATTCCTAAAGGAGTTTGGGAATTAATTAATATAAGTACTCTCATTTATTCCTAATAGGATTAGGAGGGAAAATTAGTTAAAAGAGTTTAATTAATTATCCCTAATAAGATTAGGGAGCCCATTTAATTAAAAGAGTTTAATTAAATAAATAATATCTTATTTTAATAGGGTTATTTGATATCTTTATAAGAGGAGTCTTATATCAGATATCTAATATACGTCATTCCAATTGTTGGAGAGTACGCCCCTTTTTCTATAGAGATAGAAAACTAGGGTTTGAGCCAAATACCCATCTTCTTGAATTTTGTTCTTCCTTGGTGGATCACCTCTAGAGGCCAAACACTTGGGTGGCTAACGTTGATCAAAGGAAGGAACCAAACCCGATGGATTCAAGTTGAACGCGAAAGGATTTGGAGGTGAACTTGTACCTGAGGAAGCTCGATCTTCAAGGGTATGATTTTATTCTTTATCTTTTCGTTTAATTAATAATTGTGCATAAAGGATGATCCGGGTTTATGGTTTGTAAATTTTTAAAACTCTGATTTTACACGTTTCCGCATAATTTTCTGCAATTTGATTGCGATCTTGAATAATACAAACCTAACAGTGGCATCAGAGCCAAACCTTTATGCGAATTATTAATTGTCTAATTTGATATGTATATTGATATGTGTTTAAAACAATTTAATTGGGCATAATTTTATTGTATAAAATTTATTTAAAAAAAAAAAAAAAAAGAATTCGCGAAACTGATTTTTTTTTTTTACCGTGATTCGCGTGGCTGATGATGTTGGCGTGAATTAATTTTTGTTTTGCGAAATTTTTTTTTTTTCATACCGAATTCGCGTGGCAGGAAGTTGGCATGATAACATGATGCCGCCTGTTATTACTTCATATCATATATATATATATACATGTTCCTTCACGTGGGCAGTCCACTGATTTGTTTTAAAACCGTGGCCATCTTGTTAAAGGTTGTAAGATTTTGCCAATTCTTGTATACACGGAAATCGAGGAGGCTTATATATATATATATATTCGGTCAAATATATATATATTATATATAATAGTTATATTAAATATATATATAACGGTATATATATATAATATTTTATTATTATTAAAATAAAAGTTTATTTTAATCTTAAAATAAAAGGTTTATTTTAATTTTAAAATAAAAGGTTTATTTTAATTTTAAAATTAGAATTTCATGCTAACTAATTAGAGTTGGAATTGGATTCCATGATAACTAATTGGAATTGAAATTGAATTCATCTTTCCTTAAATAAAGGAGTTTATTTAGGTATGAAATAAGATTTCATATTATTCAAAATAAAAGAGTTTATTTGTGAATAGGAAAGAGAATCCTAATTTCCTTAAATAAAGGAGTTTATTTAGATATGGAATAAGATTTCATATTATTCAAAATAAAGGAGTTTATTTTTGAATAGGAAAGAAAATCCGTGTTTTCCTAAATAAAAGAGTTTATTTAAGATATGAAATAAGATTTCATATTACCTAAAATAAAGGAGTTTATTTTAACTTGGAATTGGATTCCATAATTAATTAAAATAAAGGAGTTTATTTTGATTAAAAATTTTGATTAAAATAAAATAGTTTATTTTATTCAAAATTGGATAAATTAAAATAAAATAGTTTTATTTTGATTTAAATTTGGATTAAAATAAAGGAGTTTATTTTGATTCAAAAATAGATTTTATACTAACTAAATTTGCCCATTAAATGATATCAATATATATATTAAATGTTTATTATTCATGAGATGAATATTATTTATTGATGCATATGGTGATGTGTATGATAATAAATGGGATTGATTATGGACTATTGACCAATGCGATTGGATTTTATTTTAGTTGGATGCATGAATGTATGGGTTTTATTAAATGGGGTCTGTGTACCTCGTCTTCTCTAATTTTTCTTAATGTAAATTCTATCTCCCTCCTATGTACTTCTCCTTGACTGCTGATCAAGGTTTCTATTTATTTTAAAATAGTTTTGTAATAGGAATAGTTAGAATTATTTTGAAGAATTAGAGATCAAGGGACAAGGAGCGCTTGAAGACCCGTTTGTAATGGAGCCCGGATTTAAATGTAATAGTTATATTTAAATATTAATTCTTGCACCCCTAGGGTTTGACCTTTTGGTTCACTTGGTGGCTCTAGTGAACCAAACTAGAATAAAAGTCCATAATCAATCCAGGTAGAATATAGTATTCTATATGTGCATGCTTATATTATATATATTATATATTATGCAAACATGCTTCGCATGTTAATTAATATGACGCGTATTATATATATATGTGCATGCGCGCTAAACAAGATGAGACATATTAATAACAAACCCCTCAAATATTTTATATTAAGTTGTAACGTTCAAAGATATTTGGAATATCGAACGTCGCCTTCTAGCATGATAGAAACAATAGAGTATTGAATATTTAATATGAGTTTGTTGTGCACACACAAGGCGAGTATTAAATATTTAAGATGTTGTTTTTATTACATATGATGTTTATAAGGAATTGAACATTACTGCTTTGTTGTGCACACACAAGGGCTGTAGTTTTCTCTTCACTTATATGAAAATGTTGGGTCTGACTTAACTTAAATCATTTTAGTTCGGATGTGCACACACTTGACCATTATGATTTAAGAGGCAAAATACAAGGAGTTACATAGTTGATGTAATTGACAAGAGTTGTCTACCTATTTATTTATATATAGTTTGTTGTGCACACACAAGGCTATATACATTTGAAATGGGATCCTTATTCTCACTAGCATATCTTTAATTAGATATTGCCGAACTATATAGTGAGGGTAATATAGTTTGAAGAAAATAGTGGGAGATACCAATTTAAAACAAGACCTAATTTATTTTGGTAATTAATAAAAGAATGTATGTTAAAATGTTGTTAATTACAAATTCATTTACAGAATTTTACAATGTCTAAATTACTATCACTGCGTAGCATATTAGATGCTTATTTAACCGGACCGTATTAAACGGATTGGTTAAGGAATTTGAGAATAGTTCTCATGGCTGAAAAGTTATCTTATGTCCTTAATACGCCTATCCCTGCAAAGGTTGCAGACAATGCCTCTGAGGAAGAGATTGCTACTTTTAGAAAGTGGCAAGATGATGCACAGTTGGCTCAATGCATCATGCTCGTATCCATGAGTAACGAGCTTCAGCGTCAGCACGAAACTATGGATGCTCCTATTATATTCCTGCACATCAAGTAGTTGATAGTGAGGAAAGTAGGACTGATAGATATCAGATATCTAAGGAGCTCTTCCGATCTAGAATGGCCAATGGCACTATAGTACAGATAAAAGTACTTAACATTATCAATTTGATTGATCAATTAGGACAACGGGTTTTGTCATGGATGGAGAGTTGAGCCAAGATTTGATCTTGCACTCACTCCCGGACTCATTTCACAATTGTTGTGAATTTTTCATATGAACAAGCTAGATATCAGCCTCGCTGATTTGCTTAACATGTTGAAAAATGTTGAGAGTCACTTTCCAACCAAGAAATACCATGTCTTACTGGTAGGGGCCAAAGGATCTTCTGAAAAGAAGAACGATTCTAAGAAAGTAAATATGAAAGGCGAAAATAAAGGATAATAAGAACAAAACTGATACGGATAGCAAAGGAGTTTGCTTCCACTGCAATAAGCCTAGACACTGGAAAGAAACTGGGAAAAGCATCTTGTAGAGGCTAACCAAAGAAGCTTAGTGAAGTTTCGATTACAAAAACAATTTTGTTCATGATTTAAAATAATTTTTTCTTTAAGTCAAGGTTCTACTTGGGTATTGGATACCGACTTTGGTTATCATAAATATAGATTTATGAAGGGACCAAGTAGAAGTAGAAAGCTAAACAAATATAATTAAACCTATGTGTGGGAAATGAAGCAAAGGTTGCTGCATTAGCCATAGGAACTTATAGTTTAGCAATGCCTACGGGTAAATCTATTAAGTCAATAAGTTGTTATTATATTCCAGTTCTTGTTAGAAATATTATTTCTATTTTATTGTTGGACAATGAAATCTTTGGTATTATATTTAAGAACAATTGTTGTTCTATTTATAATAATAATAATGTTTTGTATAGAACTGGAATATTACTTAATGAATTTTATATACTTGACTTACGTGAAAAATTATTTTACAAATTGAACAAATTAGTATAAGAAAAGGAGATGATCATTCAAAGAGTTGAATGTTTGTATTTGATGAAATACAAGTGTGAATTATTTGAAAGGTTCAAAGAATTCAGAAGTGAAACAAATTGACAAAGTATTAAGATTCTTTGATTAGATCAAGGAATAAATACTTGTGCAATAAGTTTCTAGATCATCTTAAATGGTTTTCTCATAATGGACACCTGCTGATACACAATAATTGATTGATGTATCTGAAAGGAAAAATCGTACCTTGTTGGACATGGTGCGGTCCATAATGATTTTACCGACATTCCAGTATCCTTCTGGGGTAATGTCCTAGAAATGGCTGCTTATCTACAGAAAAGGTAACCTCAAAATCCGGCCCCAAGACTCCATAAAAGTTATGGACAGGATGGATTCCTAATCTTAAGTATGTTAAGATAAGGGGTCATCCAACTTATGTGAAAAAGTTTCAAAGGATAAGCTTGGGACAAGATTTGACATGTACAAATTTGTGGGACATCCTAAAGTAAGTTTAGGGTATATGT
Organism: Panax japonicus; assembly: GCA_020205505.1. NCBI lineage: Eukaryota > Viridiplantae > Streptophyta > Magnoliopsida > Apiales > Araliaceae > Panax > Panax japonicus. The sequence continues at coordinate 36,847,273 of CM035105.1, forward strand.
TCTATAATCCTACTTAGCAAAAGGTGTTTGTTGTGAAACATGATGCCTTCTAAGATAAAGATGTTTATCATTGAAGGGGCTAATGGGAGGATAATACATCTTGAAAAGTTCAAGAACCACAAAACACTACAAGTCAAATAAGAGGAACCTATAGATAGACCTATTGTACCACAACCGAATCGTAAATCTGGAATAGTACCGAAGATACCTAGGAGGTATGGATTCATCATGGATGATGATGATGAGGTACGTATCATAGAAGATGATGATCCAGTTATATACGATGAGGGAAGAGTTATAGACACTCAGAGAAATGGATTGAAACAAGTTTCTCAAATATGGAACATTCGTTTTGATGAGACAATCAAAAGAGTTTGATTTTATCAAAAACAAGAATGAGCCTAGTATGTACAAAAGGGACAGTGGGAGTGTCGTGATATTCCTAGTATTATATGTTGATATACTACGGATAAGGAATGACATATCAATGCTACAATCTGTAAAGATAAAGTTGTCTAAACATTCCTCCATGAATGATTTGGAAGAGTATCTTAATTGGGGAAGCAAATCTATATAGATAGATTTAAAATGATGCTCGTCTTAACCCAAGGAACGTATATTCATTTGATGTTAAAGTTGTTTAGCATGGCAAACTCCATGGGATGTCTCATGTTGTTGAGCCATGGAGTGTATCTCTCTTAATAGTCCCCATAGACTCCTAAAAGAGAGATCGCATGAGTGACAATCATGTATGCAATGAAATATACGAGACCTGATGTTGATCAGTCACATTCTGGAGAAGTTCACTGTGAGTCAGTGAAAAACATCTTAAAGTACTTAATCGGCACTAAGGATGTGATCATACATGGTGGGTTTGAATTAAAACTAGAGGGCTTAACAAACTCAAGTTTTTCAGACAGACCAAGACGACAGAAAATCCACTTTAAGGTAAAGGGTTACTTTGAACGGTGGTGCAGTGAATTGGAAAGGTTCCAAACAACAAAGAGTTGTTGGTTTAGTGATAAAGACAAAGTATATTGCTATAAATGAAGCTACAAGTTGATTGTTTGGATGAAAAGTTCATTACAGAACTAGGAATCGTTCCTAAGTCTCATCTTGGATCCAAACATGTGTTGTGGCACTTTCATTTGATTATAAGAATCATTGAAAGATGAGAAATCACTATAGAGATAGTGGACTCTCAAGAACAACATTACATATCCATTAACTAAAGCTTATCCAACAGCAGGATGATCGTCACTTAGAGAAGAAGAGTATGAGATACCATGGCGATTGGCTTTAGTGCAAGTGGGAGATTGAAAGTAATATGCACACAAGCCAATCATGTTTGATGATAAAGCATATACTTTGTAACAATCTTATTCATTTATTAATAAAAAGTATTAATTTATTAAAGGCTTTTAATTATCTATATGTTGCTGTTTTATAATATGTGATAAACCCATAGTTTTAAGCAATGCTTTTAGAATAATGATGATGATCATTCTAATGAGATCTAAATTCTTAGAAAGCTTAAAACTAAAATAGTTCCCAATCGTTGGATTACTAAATTGGGGATTAGTGAATCCGGATAGATTGGTACATACGTTGCTTGCTCATTGGATGAGGATGATTGATCTCATGATCATTTGTGTGGAGACACTAAAGCAAGTATGTAGGTGCTTATTAGAGAATAAGTTCACTGAACGTGGCTCGCTAAGGAATACCTAATGGAGTTTTACTTGCCTGTCAATAGGAATTCCTGTAGTGATAGTAGTACAAGTGATCCTTGGACTTGAGATCATTATAGTATCTTGTGTATGATGAGTTATACTTTGACTTATTCCTTAAGACCCTTAGGGTATATCAAAGGGTATGCTTGGGTATAATAAGTTGTACATGGAGATAATGTATGATCAATAAAGAATCTACCACTTCTAGTAAAAGAAGAGAAATGTCCTATGTGATTCGATAAATGACAACCCAGTAGTCCTTGGCCAAGGCAGAATGAAATTAGAAAGGAGTTTCTAATTTGCATTAATTGGGGTTGTGCATTTAAGAGTCGAAATACATATAATTAAATAAAATAAGACTTGACAGAAATTCCATGTCTTATATTTAATTGGGACATTGTATGGTGGAAGGATTGAATTGTACGGTAACTATTTACTCAAAGGTTCTTTTATGATTAATGTTGAAATCTATATTATCTGGAAAGTCGTTGATCGCTAGGGAGGCTTATCCCTATTGTAGAATAAATATTATTTATTTAAATAAATTATTAGTTTAATTTATTTATTTAAATAAGATTAGAATTGTTCTAATTGATTTATTCACAACCGGTTTAATATGGAGAACCTAAAGGGTCACACCATAAAAGGAAGAATAATTATTTAAGAAGTTAATGGCATAATCGTAATAATAAGTTAAGTATATTTAATTTAATCTATGGTGATAGAATAAATTAAATAGCTTAATATTTATTATTTAATATTTTGGAAATATTAAATATAAATTAATAAGAGGAGTCTTATTATTATTATTATTATTACTATTATTATTATTTAATTCCTAAAGGAGTTTGGGAATTAATTAATATAAGTACTCTCATTTATTCCTAATAGGATTAGGAGGGAAAATTAGTTAAAAGAGTTTAATTAATTATCCCTAATAAGATTAGGGAGCCCATTTAATTAAAAGAGTTTAATTAAATAAATAATATCTTATTTTAATAGGGTTATTTGATATCTTTATAAGAGGAGTCTTATATCAGATATCTAATATACGTCATTCCAATTGTTGGAGAGTACGCCCCTTTTTCTATAGAGATAGAAAACTAGGGTTTGAGCCAAATACCCATCTTCTTGAATTTTGTTCTTCCTTGGTGGATCACCTCTAGAGGCCAAACACTTGGGTGGCTAACGTTGATCAAAGGAAGGAACCAAACCCGATGGATTCAAGTTGAACGCGAAAGGATTTGGAGGTGAACTTGTACCTGAGGAAGCTCGATCTTCAAGGGTATGATTTTATTCTTTATCTTTTCGTTTAATTAATAATTGTGCATAAAGGATGATCCGGGTTTATGGTTTGTAAATTTTTAAAACTCTGATTTTACACGTTTCCGCATAATTTTCTGCAATTTGATTGCGATCTTGAATAATACAAACCTAACAGAGATAACTCAAATAATTGAGGGATCTCAACCCATTGCTTTGATTTACAGGATTTATTATAAGACAATGAAGTCAAATTTAAACGTTCATGCTCTTAATAAAAGTCCAAAAGATCAAACAGTTTTAATTCAAAGTTCAACTAGTGATGCTAATATCCAAATCCCAAGAACAATTCTTTGGAAAGATATTAACTTACCTAATCAATGGACTTTGCCAAATGAATTACCTCAACAGCCCATAATCAATAATTTGTTAAATATTGAAAATATTCAGCAATTTTCTGATGGAACTGTTAAAATTAGTTTTGAAAGAACTAGATCTCCAGTTATCATTGAAGATATTTCTAGTTCTACTACTCCTTCAGTTATTCATACTAGAAGAGATTCTGAAGTTCTTAGTAATCCTCTGGTTAGAGATATCAAACTTAAAGGTATCCTTAATCAAGGACAAGTTAGTCATCCTTGCTATACTCAGAATGATACCGTTGAAGATGATGCTTCTTCTTCTCCGGCATCCTCAGTATATCCCACACAATCTGATTTTAATGCCCCTATTAATAATCAATTAAGAGTCCTTAAAAAAGATTTTGTGTTAGATTGGGAAAACTTAGTTAAAGATTTTAATTCAAAATCTAATAAAACAAAAAGTCATCTATTCAGATCTAATCATCCTACTGAAAAAGAAAGAGATAAGATAATTAATAGATGGAAAAGATTTATTAAAAATGAAGAAATTAATATTACTTTTTACGATTGGTATGAACAATATCAAGGAAAATGTAACGTTATTAGTAAAACCCAGTGGACAAAAGAAGATAAAACTAAAGTATCTTCTACTCACCCTCCATTAGAGACGGTTTTAATCCCAGTAAAAAATACTTCAGTTATAGCTAGTCCCTTTAAAATTTTTGAAGGAACCAATAATGATAAAAAAATTATCGAACAATTAAATTTTAGTAATCAATATCTAGCTACTGTAGGAAAACAGTTAGATAGAATTGAAGAAAAATTTGAAGAAAATATTATTAAAAAGCCTGATTCAAAAATTGAACAACCTTTAATTAAATTACCAGAAAATAGTATAATCTAAGCTTACCGAACAAAGATAATGAACTGGTTCAATCAATAGAAAAATTATTTACTAAGCTAAAATCAGAACCAGGCCCAAGTGGAACTATTGCTGTTATCGATCAGGTAGAATCTGATGATAATAATGAAAGTTCTTCAGATCAATCATCTATATCTAACCTCAATGAACAATTGAATAAATTAACGGTTAAAAACACGAGTCTTACTAGAAATTGGTACTCTAGACCAACTCCTCCGGATTTACAGTTCGAAGAGAGAAATCTAGATAAACAGTTTTCTGTATCCTCCAATAAAATTTATGAATGGAATATAGACGGATTTAGCGAACAAGAAATTATTAACAAACTTAATCACATGTCAATGGTAGCAAACAGTTATATAACTAAGTTCAACACTTTATCTCAACCCGATATTGTTGAATTATTAGTTAGTGGATTTACTGGTATTCTCAGATCTTGGTGGGAGAAACATCTCACAGAAGATATCAGAATTTCCATTATTCATGCTATTCAAAGAGATAATGAAGGCAATCCCATCTTCAATGAAGATTTGGGTATTGGTCTTCCTGATGGAGTTAACACTTTAATATTCGCCATAATTAAACATTTTGTTGGAACCCCTAGTAATATTACAGAAAGAATTCATGACCAATTAAGTAACCTTACTTGTCCCACTCTAAGTGATTTTAGATGGTACAAAGATGTCTTTACATCTAGAGTTATGATGAGAAATGATAGTAATAAACCATTTTGGAAAGAAAAATTCGTTAATGGTTTACCTTCTTTATTTGCCCACAAAGTTAGAGAAGAATTAAGTAAAAATTTAGGATTTATAGACTATGATAATTTAACCTATGGTGATATCATAAGTCATATTCAAAAAATTGGATTAAAAATGTGCATTGATTTTAAGTTAGCTAAACAGGCTAGAAAAGATAAAAATAAAGCTAAATATGAGTTAGGCACGTTCTGTGAACAGTATGGTTTACCGCCAGTTGCTCCCTCTAGAAGAAAGCACAGGCATAAAGATAAATATATTGAGTCACATAAAAGTCATAAACGTCGTAAGAGACGGTATAGTCATAATAAAGATAGCAAAAATAATAATCAAGATAATTACTATAATAAGCCTAAGTCATCTAAGAGAAAATCATTTAAAAAATCAAAGAAATTTGATAAAAGTAAAATTGTCTGTCATAACTGCGGACAAAAGGGTCATTACAAAAATGAATGTAGAGTTAAACAGAAATTAGCCCAGCTAAATATTTCAACAGAAGATACAGAACAATTACTAGAATTAATGAGAATTGAAAATAATAGTAGCAGTAGCAATGAAGCTTCTGATATCCCAGAGTCTTCTAACAGTTATTCATCTGATAATATTTCTGGTTCAGAAAATGAAGTCACTATATGTGCTGATAATTGTAATAAAGACTGTTGTAAAAGAATTAACGTATTCACTAAAGATGATGAAGAGAGTTCTTTATTAGTTGATTTAATTAGTAATTTACTTTTCTGTTTTCTATTTAAACAACTCAAAGTGTTTAGAGTTGTTCAGGCTTAGTTCAGTAAAGCCTCAGAGCTTCTCTCTCTAGAAGCTCTTCCGAGGTCCTCTCCCTTCTCTCTAGTTAGCCGAAGACGAAGCTTTCAGCTTCGATCTTCTTAGTTAGAAGATGAAGACGAAGTCCTTCAATACTTCGTTCTTCCCTCTCAAACATTTAGTCTAGGATATACTGTAATCCCTTCCTCAAATGTTTATAAATAAAAAGAAAGAGATTACGTTTACCGATTAACCGGTCGTTCTTCTTAATCTTTTCTTTCTTCTGTTAAAGTTTTTCTTTTAAAAACTTAATCGAATTTTTGTTTAAACAGTTAACAAATTTGAGTCTTCTGTTTAGATCGATTTCGCTGATAGATCAGGACCAGTCGAGTGATCCTTTGTTTTAGATTTCAGTATGATTTGTTTTTAAACAAAAATCTTTTACAAAACTTAAAAAGTTTTGAAGATCTGGCCAATTTTTCGGTGAAAAAATTTTCTCCTCCTTCTTTTTGTAAACTTAATTTTTGGGGGTGAAAGGGGTTATTGAGTCACATAAAAGTCATAAACGTCGTAAGAGACGGTATAGTCATAATAAAGATAGCAAAAATATGCCTCTGGCGTCTTCTTCGTTGACTGGTCCGTCTCCTGTTGGTCGCCGGTGGTGCTGTTGATCGTCTTCTCCGACAAGTCACCATCCCCATACTAGTATGGGGATGGTGACTCGTCGGAGAAGACGATCAAAAGCACCACCGGCGACCAAAGGAGACGGACCAGTCAACGAAGAAGACGCCAGAGGCATCTTGGGGTTAACTTCCTGGATATTTTTTTTTTTTGTTTTTTTTTGAATCGGTAAAGTAAAAGACTTTTACTTTTATTGATTAAAGCAAAAGCTGATGATGGTGTGGGCCATCACTGTCGGTTGACTGAAGACTCCTCTGGCGTCTTCTTCCTTGACTGGTCCGTCTCCTATGGATGCCGGTAGGTGCTGTTGATCGTCTTCTCCGACGAGTCACCATCCCCATACTATATATATATATATATATATATATATATATATATATATATATATATATATATATATATAAGTTACAAAACTGAGATAACTTTCTACCGACGATTTTAAAAATACATAAGTGGAGGTCCATGTAATAAGCCAAACTTTCAACAAATACTTCATAAAAACCCCCTCTATTTATCTCAATTCACTTGGTTTCACCAAACACATTTTTAATAATATTTTTTTCATCTTTAATATTATGAATCATAATATTAACAACCAGATTATTCCCAAGAAAGAGGGGGCTTTTCGATAAGGACTTCTCTTTATTGGCGCGTAATTAGGTGACCAAACCCCTTTTCTCGATAGAACTTTCTAGACATCGTCAATAATGCAAATAATAATATGAATAACTTTATCGTCTCAATTATTAATTTAATAATATAAAATATTGTGCAGATGATACTGTGACAATAATTGAATCAATAATGTGAGATACTATGCAGAAATTACTGTGACAATAATTAAGTATAACTGAGTGACTTCTCACGTAAGCATCAATAATTAAAGATACTGTACAATACTGTGTGCTGCAATGAAACCACACGTATTACTGTACTTTTATCACCGGGTATTTTAACATTTAACAGTAAAACTTTTGCCGTTATTTTTATAAAAAGTTATTTATGTCGTTTTCTAACTCCGACAGTAATTCCATTGTGGGGTTCACCAATGATTGTGTTGTCGTACAAATATTTTCTGATAAAGCGAATATTCCCCGACCAAACAAATATTTTATAACAACTTGCTTACTTTGCAAAATTTGTAAATAATATCCACAACTATAACATTATATCAAATCCACACCTTATTATTCAAAAATAATATTTAGAGAAATGAAATCTTTATTCGTAAAAGTTGTGGTCTTACAACCTCCCCTTCTTATAAAATTTTGCCCTCAAAATTGGTGTACGTACCTGGTATGTCGAAGATGTGAGGATACCTTGTTTTCATTTCAGATTCTAACTCTCAGGTCATTTCCTCAACATCGTGGTTTCTCCACAAAACTTTGACTTGAGGTATAACCTTGGAGTGTAGAATATGTTCGTTTTTATCCAAGATTTTAACAGGTACCTCTTCATATGTTAAATCTTCTGCTAACTCATCTGGTTCTAACTCAATAATATGGTTCGGGTACTCCACATATTTATGTAACATAGATATGTGAAAAATCTTATGAACACGAGACATACTTGGCGGTAACTATAGGCAACAGTTCCTACTCGATCGATGATTTTAAATGGGCCAATGAATCGAGGACTGAGCTTTCCTGTCTTTCCAAATCTCGTAACTCCTTTCCATGGGGCAACACGTAACAACACATGATCCCCAACATTGAATTCCACATCCCTTCGATGAAGATCAACATAACTCTTTTGTCGATCCTGTGAGTTTTTATACGTTGACGGATCATTTGAATCTTTTCCATAGTAATACGTACCAATTCCGGTCCCAACAACGTTACTTCACCTACCTCGTCTCAGCATACTGGAGAATGACACTTGCCTATACTTTCTTGATAACTGTTGTTGTAGGAGAATTCCACTAATGGGAAGAATTTGTCCCAACTTCCTTTGAAGTCAAGGACATATAGTCTTAATATATCTTCAAGAGTTTGAATAGTCCTCTCCAACAGCCCGTCTGTCTGAGGATGATATGCCGAACTGAATCTCAATTCTGTGCCCATAGCTTTCTACAAACAAACCCAAAATCATGGAGTGAATTGTGGGTCTCGATCAGAAACTATGGATACTGGCATACCATGCAGCCTTACAATCTCATTTATATATATACAAGCAAGACGTTTAAGTGAATAAGTTTCTCGTATAAGTAAGAAATGAACAGACTTTGTGACGCCCCCAAAATAGGTATACATCACCCATTCTGAGTCGCCAAATACATGGTACAAAATTCAAATACAACTTAATTATACAACTGTCGTGTAAAGTACGACCAAATATAAGCTGGGAGTTTTAACACGAATATTATCTTCTAGACAATATACAAACTCCAATTCAATATTATTACAATTATTATCACACTATTTCACAGAATAGTGAGAACTACTAATGCAACAATCTGAACCGTCAATCCATTCCCCGACTAATCCCAGCTATATTCTCATTTCCTGAAAAGAACAGTGAAAGAAAGGGTGAGATCAACTAGCCCAGTAAGAAATATTATGACTAAGATAATGCACAATAAATTATCCTTAGACTTCAATAGTATAATAACTGATAGAATATAATCGACAACAAGTTTTAGATCAACAACTGCATCAGAATAAGCAATCCATTAGAAAAGTCAAGTAGAGCATGATATCTACTATCTTCTATGATTTAAAAAGTTTATCATCAATTTTATCGCTGAGACTCATCTTAATAAATAATCCACATCATCGAATCATCCCTGCACTACGGGCCAAGGATATTCTAGAATATCACGACCACGAATTATCCATGCACTACGGGCCTAAGATAATTGTGTTTTAATCAACAGTCATGATCATGCCATAAAATAATTTATCTTTGCACCCTTAGCCGAAGAGAATCCATGGCCATAATCATACCAAAAACTGTCCATCAATGCACTACGTGCCAATGAGGACTTTTACCACATCATTTATAACATTACGGTCATGATTATACCGAATAATCTCTGGTCATAATCATACCAAGTCCATCTATGCACTACGGCCAAAGATGACTTTCAACATAATATAAGCATGAGGATGATGACAATGACATAATAATTCAATAAAACAAGTTCAAGGATAAATTTTAAAGATTTATAATTTAATTTATCCAGAATTCAATAACGTTCAAATTGTCAACATGATACTGCTTTGTGGAGTAAAATTCAAGAATAATATTATACCAAAAATGATTTGGACCGAAAACAAATCAATTTTTTGTCATGAATAGTACCCCGTGAATAGTAACTTGTGAATATTAACTCATGAATAGTACTCCATTATGAAAAAGTTAAAACTTATCAAGAATGCTCAGAATAATATTTTCATAAAAAGATACTGGATGAAGCGCAAATATCAAGGATATTCTACTAATTTCATGAAGTATAGAAGCCAAAACTTAATAAAATGAGTATAGAATTCGAAATCTGAAACGAAATAATATTACTTACATACTACAGAGTATAAAAGAAAATATTATTTTATACGAATACTGAACAAAAATAATATCCTTTACGAATATTAAACGAAAATAATATTCATTTCGAATATTGAACGAATATAATATTCCTTACGAATATTAAATAAAAATAATATTTCTTGCAAATATTGAACGAAATAATATTCATACGAATACGAAAAATAATATCTCTTCAAAATATGAAATAAATAATACCCCTTATGAGTATTGAAAGAAAATAAATCTCTTCATGAATACAAAAGAAATAATACCCCTTACCTCAAAAAGAAAGCAATTCCAACTGGTATAGCAAATATATTCTTGAAAAAACTTTCACTATTTTTACTCTCAAAGCTTCCTAAAATTCGAAAGAAATACACTCAATATTATAGAAGAAGAATTCTCTGATTCTGGTGTGATTTTCAATTCTAACTAAGCATATTATTTATAAGAGAATGGAAAAGATACTATTTGAATTTAGAAAATCACGGACTGCACAGTAAATATTCGACGAACGAATTCACAGACTGATTTCTGAAAAAAAATTAGTTTACTATGCAGCACTATGCAATAAAATATTTTAATAAAACGAAAACTTTAAATAAAATATAATATATTCTATTTATAATCAAATAAAACAAAACTTATAAAATTTATATATATATATATATATATATATATATATAATATTAATAACCTTTTCCTTACGGCAAAGGAAAATTTTCAGACATGCATATATATATATATATATATATATATATATATATATAACATATAATATTACATTACTTTACCTATAAGTAAGTTCCATCGCCCCCCCCCCCATTTCCCATTTCAATTTTTCAACACATATGGGCCCCATATGTGGCCCCCACCTTTATTATATTAAATAATTTTCTACCGATTATTTTGGAAAATGGGTAAATGGGGGTCCATAAAATAAGCAAAATTTAAAACAAATACTTCATAAAAATCCCTACAATATTTTTAACAACCTTTATTCATATTATTATAACTTGCAATATTAACAACCAGATTGTTCCCAGGAAAGAGGGGGCTTTCCAATAAGGATTTCTCCCCATTGGCGCGCAATTAGGTGACCAAACCCCTTTCCTCGACAGAACTTTTTAGACATTGTTAATTATGCATATAATAATAAGAATAACTTGTCATCTCAATTATTGATTTAAAATATTGAAAATAATTGAATTAAATAACATGAGATACTATGCAGCAATTACTATAGCAATAATTGAGTAAAACTGAGTGACTTCTCACGTAAGCATCAATAATCAAAACCGTGTGCTACTATGCTACCACGCGTATTACTGTACTTTTATCACCAAGTGATTCTACAGTTAACAGTAAAACTTCTGCCGTTATATTCATAAAAAGATATTTCTGTCGTTTTCTAACTCTGACAATAATTTCGTTATGGGGTTCACCAATGATTGTGCCGTCGTACGAATATTCCCCGACAAAAAGAATATTCTCCGACCAATCGAATATTTTATAACAACTTGCTTACTTTGCAAAATTTGTAAATATTACCCATAACTATAACATTATATCAAATCCACACCATAATATTAAAAAAATATTTCGAGAAAATTAAATCTTTAATCATAAAATTCGGGGTCTCACAATCTACCCTCCATATGAAATTTTTCCCTCGAAATTTACGTACCTTGTAGTTCGACGAGATGATAATACCTTGATTTCCTTTCAAATTCTAACTCTTGAGGTATAACCCTAAAGCGTAGAACATGTTTCTTCTTATCCAAGATTTTAACAGGTACCTCTTCATGTTAAATCTTTCTCTATTTCGTCCAGTTCTAACTCAATAATGTGGTTCAGGTCGTCCATATATTTACGTAACATCGATACGTGAAACAAATGTTATGAACACATGACATACTTGGCGGTAAGGCGAGTCTGTAGGCCACAATTCCTACTCGATTGAATGGTATGATCGTAATCTTTCAACATCTCAAGCCAACGCCGTTGCCTCATGTTGAGTTCCTTTTGGTTGAAGAAATACTTAAGGCTTTTATGATCAATATAGATCTCCACATTCTTTGTGACACCCCCAAAATAGGTCCATTCCACATGAAATCGAATTCTCTACAACTTTGTAGCTTTGAGTTTTTCCAAATTCCAAACAGAAAAATACCCGAAATCCACAAATGGATGATTTTTAAATACTTCCAATCCGACAAAAATACTGATAAAACATCTCAGCATTAATTCCTTCATTAATAACCACATAAATAAATCCATCATTTATATCCATATAAAATAAATATTTCCTTATCATATGAATAAATAATTAATTATTCACAAATAATATTACAGAATCATATTTATGACAACCAGGCTGTTCCCAGGAAAGAGGGGGCTTTCTGCTAAGGATTTCTCCTTACTGACATGCAATTAGGTGACCAAACCTCTCCTTGACAGAACTTTCTAGACATTGCCAATAATGCTATCTAATAATATTATTCAAATAATATGAATTATTGATCTGATAATGGGAAATACTGTGCAGTGACGATTATTGAAACAACAATAATATAAAATATCAACGCAACAATTATTGAACCAATAAAATAAAATATTGAATAACATTACTGTAACAATTATTTAGTAGTGCCTTCTTATGTAAGGATCAATAATTCAACAATACTGTGCAACACCGTGTGCTACTGTGCAACCACACATATTACTGTATTTTAACAACCGGGTATTCCAACAGTCTTAACATAAACAATTACGCCGTTATTTATAACAACCCAAACTTGTCGTTTTCTTCATCTGATAGTTATCCGCTATGGGGCCCACAAATGGTTGCACCGTCGTATGAATATTCCCCGACAGAAAGAATATCCCATGACCAAACGAATATTCCCCGACAACAATGAATATTTTATAACCACTTGCTTATTTTGCGAAATTTGCATATTTCACCCATAACCAAAGTATTATATCAAATTAACACCTTATTATACACAATAATAATTAGAGAAAATTCGATTTTATTCATTAAAAAAAATTGGGGTCTTACAACCTCCCCTCCTTATGAAATTTCATCCTCGAAATTGACGTACGTACCTGGTATTTCGAAAAGGTGAGGATACCTCGCTTTCATTTTTTATTCTAACTCCCAGGTCATTTCTTCAATAGCATGGTTTCTCCACAAAACCTTAACTTTTGGTATAATCTTCTTGCGAAGGACATGCTCTTTCCTATCCAAGATCTTAATAGGTACCTCCTCGTACGTTAAATCTACGGCTATCTAGTCTGATTCTAACGCAATAATATGATTCGGGTCATCCACATATTTATGTAACATCGATACATAAAAAACATTATGAACACGCGACATACTTAGCGTTAAGGCAAGTCTATAGGCCACAGTTCCTACTCGATCGAGGATTTCAACTAAATCGAAGGCTTGAGCTTTATTCTCTTCATCGACTCTTACTTCATCGACTCTTACTTCTAGAATAACACATTCTTGAGAAACTTTAACTTTATCGTCGGTTCTAATCGTATATTTAATATCTTCACATAGGTTCGTATATTCGCACTTGTAAATGCATACCATCTCCTGCTCAACCCGTCAGCTACCACGTTCGCTTTTCCCACGATGGTATTGAATGGTATAATTGTAATCTTCAACAGCTTGAGCCAACGTCTTTGGTGCATGTTACGTTCGTTTTGGGTGAAAAAAATATTTTAGGGTTTAAGAAATGGGTTTTGTACCGGGGTTAATACAAAATTCGATTTCACGCTCTAGGGTAGGCTAAGAAGTCTTTAAGAATACGTCAAGAAATTTATTAACAATAGAAATATCATTCAAAACTGTGACTCTCATCCAAGACTTGGATAGCACATGTAATGAAGGTTTCTCCTAACGGAGTTTCAACCAATAAGTCAAAATCTAACTTCTTCGTAGTCAGATTTAAACGTTGAGCGCAAGCAAGAGAGATAAAAGAATGGGTAGAACCGGTATCTAATAAGGTATAGACTTCGCAAAAAATTATAATTAACTAACACGTGCTAAACTTGTTCGGGTTACTCGCTCTTCAAGAAGTCACGAAAAATGCTCTTCTTGAAACCACCGACTTCGTTTTGTCCGTATCCTCCTTTGGTGCTAGCGTCCTAACTGGACTTGATTTCGTTACATGACAAAATCCAGCTATGTGACCGTCTTTTCCACAACTAAAACATTTCTTGGAAATTTGTGAACCTTTTGGACTTATATGTCCCTCCTCTCCGCATCTGTAGCATCTAACTAACGGTCGTTCTCCTCCCCTAGAATTTGTTGCTGGTGCTGGTGCTGTTACCGACGTCTTCCCGTCATCGTTAAATCTTCTCTTCTTGAAATTTCCACTTGAATCATTTCTTCTATTATCTTGGCAATGATTACCACCGAAGTGGTTACCATTTCTGGCATGATAATTTCCTCCACGATGGTTATCATTGTTCCGATGACCGTTGCTGTAAGACCCCAGTTTTTATAAATAAAGATGAATTTTCATAATTATTATTTTTGAATATTATGGAATAAATTTGATATAATGTTATAGTTGTGGGTAATATTTATAAATTTTGCAAAGTACGCAAGTTGTTATAAAATATTCGTTTGGTCGGGGAATATTCTTTTTTATCGGGGAATATTCGTACGACGGCACAATCATTGGTGGACCCCACAACGTTAGAAAACGACAAAATTATCTTTCAATAAAATAACGGCGGAGGTGTTACCGTTAAAACTGTTGAACTACTCGGTAGTAAAAGTACAGTAATATGCGTTGTTACATAGTAGCACACGGTATTGATTATTGATGCTTACGTGAGAAGTCACTCAGCTATACTCAATTATTGCTACAGTAATTGCTGCATCATATCTCTTATATTATTGATTCAATTATTGTCACAGTATCATCTGTATAATATGTTATATTATTTAAATAATAATTGAGACGACAAGTTATAAATGATTAATAATTGTTGAAAGATTAAATATGTGCTAAAATGATTTTTGGTAATTTTTATTCAATCCTTGATGTATATAAAGAGTCTATTATTAGACGTTTGTGGTAAGTTGAATTATTTATGGGGGGTCATATGTCATCATCTAAGAGTCTCTTTCATAAATAGTAATTACTTTCGTAAATAGTAATTACCTTCGTAAATAGTAATTATTTTCGTAAATAGTAATTATTTTCGTAAATAGTAATTACCTTCGTAAATAGTAATTATTTTTGTAAATAGTAATTACCTTCGTAAATAGTAATTACCTTCGTCAATAGTAATTACCTTCGTAAATAGTAAATACTTTCGTAAATAGTAATAAATCTTCTATAAATAGAGGCCTAGGGCTTCATTATTTTTCACGAATTCGCTCAAGCTATAGAGAGAGAAAGTATAGAAAGATTAAGAGAGAAAGAAGAAGAGTATTCGGTTATTACACTGCTGCAGTATTCAATCTCCTAAATAAAGTAAGGGGTGTTATTCTTTATTCTTGAAGAGAACTTATTCTATTCTTTGTTATTCTGTTGGAATAACCGGTATACGCGGAATACCCTATACTTGGTGAAGTCCTTATGTTATTCCATTCATTATTATTCTGTTGGAATAACCGGTATACGCGGAATACCCTATACTTGGTGATATCCATTTACTATCCTGTCTATATATTTCTGTCGGAATATCCTATCTGTGTGTTTTACACCGGACCTGGTTCCATTATTTATTATTCTGTTGGAATATCCTGTCTGTGTGTTTTACACCGGACCTGGTTCCATTATTTATTATTCTTTTGGAATATCCTGTCTGTGTGTTTTACACCGGACCTGGTTCCATTATTTATTATTCTGTTGGAATATCCTGTCTGTGTGTTTTACACCGGACCTGGTTCCATTCTTTATTATTCTGTTGGAACATCCTGTCGGTGTGAATTTCACCTGACCTGGTTCCGTTATTATTATTCTGCTGGAATAACCTGTCTGTGCGGTCTATCGCATGCATGGTGATTTCTTTTGTTATTCCATTCTTTATTATACTCAGTTGGATAAAACTTTGACTTCTATACTCCATGAAATTAGTGGAATATCCTTGATATTTGCGCTTCATCCAGTATCTTCTCATGGAAATCTTCTTCTGATCATTCTTGAATTTTACACCACAAAACAGTATCGTGTTGACAAATTTGAACGTTAATAATTCCTGGATAAAATAATTCTTGAACTTGTTTTATTGAATTTTTATATCACTGTCATCATCCTCACGTTTATATTTTGTTGAAAGTCATCTGTGGCCTGTAGTGCATAGATGGACTTGGTATGATTATGACCAGGGATTATTCGGTGTAATCATGACCGTAATATTACAACTGATGTAAAAATTAAAAATCCTCATTGGCCCGTAGTGCATTGATGGACAGTTGTTGGCATGATCATGACCATTAATGAATACACAAATATTCTTGGCCGTAGTGCATGAATAATTGTGGTCGTGATACTAAAGAATATCCTTGGCCGTAGTGCGGGGGTGATTCGATGATGTGGAATATTTATTAAGCTGAGTCTCAGCTATAACGATGATGAAAAACCTTTTAAATCATAAAAGATAGTAGATTTTATTTTCTACTTGACTTTTTTAATGGATTGCTGGTTCCGCTGTAGTTAAACTTGATGTTTATTGTATTTTATCAGTTTAACACTGTTGAAGGCTAATGATAATTTATTCTGCATTATCTTAGTCATAATATTTCTTACTGGGCTAGTTGAGCTCACCCTTTCTTTCACTGTTCTCTTCAGAAAATGAGAATATAGCTGGGACGAGTCGGGAAACGGAGTGATGGACCAGAGAATAGTATTAGTAGTCCTCACTATTCTGTTAAATAGTGTGACAATAATTGTATTGAGGACACCTTTTGAGTTTGTATGATCTCTAGTAGACAATAATTGTATTCAAACTCACAGTTATGTTTTGTCGTATTGTACACGACAGTTGTTTTAGTAAGTTGTATTTGAATTCTGTACCATGTATCTGGCGACTCAAGATGGGTGATGTATACCTAATTTTGGGGGCGTCACAGTTGGTATCAGAGCTTATGGATATGATCCCTGGCTAAGATGTGAGAATAGTACTAGGAGGGGAGAGACGGGGAATTCCTTCGCTAGTATGACCTACCTAAGTTTATGTGCTATTTTATTGGTTGGTCAGAATATAGGGATAATATGTTACATATCAATTAACCTTTTGTTTTGTGGCAGTATCTGAAAATGACATCTGAAAATGTTGAGAATAGCAATGGAGCACAGGCGATTGTTGATTCACCACATATCAATAATCAGGATAATGTGCATCAGGAAGGCGAAAATCCTCATGCAAACAACAACACTGACCAAATGACGAATGATCAAATGTTCAGAGGTTTTATGCAATTTATGCAACAGCAGGCGAGAGCAACTCCTGTCCAAAACGTAGATGAAAACGCGGGAAACTCTCGGGCGGTCACCGCTAAACAATTTAAGGGAGAGCCAAAACCACTTATGGCGGAAACATGGATAAAGCAGATGACCAAGATATTTGATGTCTTGGGATGCTCCGAGGAGCAAAAGGTTCCCTTTGCCGCCTTAATGTTGCGCGAAGAGGCAGATTACTGGTGGGAGTCGGTAAAACGTACTCAACCTGTTGTACTGAAGATATCTTGGGAGAAGTTCCAGGAGCTGTTCAATGACAAATACTTTCCCGAAAGTATTCGCCACATGAAGGAGGTGGAGTTTATTAAGTTGGAACAAAATAATATGACCGTGTCGCAATACGAGACAAAATTTGCAGAGTTATCACGGTTTGCGTCCCACTTAGTGGATAATGAAGAGAGAATGGCGCGAATGTTTTTAAGAGGTTTGAAGCCGGAGATACGTCAACATCTTATTTCTCATAAACTGTGTTTGTATTCTGATGTTGTAAATAGGGCTCAGTTAGTGGAGCGCGATAACGAGTCAACTCAACTAAAAGAGAGCAGCCGGCAAAATTATAATACCAACGAGAGTGGTCATCGAAGCGGTGACAACAAGCGTGGAGGGAATCAGCAAGCCAGAAATGGTAACCACTTCGGTGGTAATCAGGGCCAAAACAATAAGAATGGACATTTTAAAAAGAGGAGATTCAACAATGATGGAAAGACGTCAGCACCAGCACCCGTTGTTAAGGAAGGAGAAAGACCACCTATCATATGCTTCAAATGCGGAGGGGAGGGACACATCAGTCCAAATTGCGTGATGCCGTCCAAAGCATGTTATAATTGTGGAAGAGAAGGTCACTTAGCCCGATTTTGTCGTTTACCGAAGACAAATTCAGCTAGGGTGGAGGCACCAAAGGCCGTCCCAGAAAGGTCAAAGCCGGTAGTGCAAGGGAGAGCGTTTGTTGTGACCTCCCAGAAAGCAAGGAACCCGAATGAGGTCATCACGGGTAAGCTTATCATAAACTCTAACGAAGTCTATACTTTATTTGATACCGGTTCTACCCATTCTTTTATTTCTCCTACTTGCGCTCATCGATTAAATTTGACTCCGGAGAAATTGGAGTTTGACTTATCTGTGGAAACTCCGTTGGGAGAATCCTTCATTACATCCACTATTTATAAGTCTTGTTTGGTTCAAATCGGTACCCTCACATTACCTGTAGATCTTATCTCATTGAAAATACTTGCATTTGACGTGATTCTAGGGATTGATTGGTTAACTGCTTATCATGCAAAAATTGATTGTTTCCATAAGGTTGTTAGCTTTCATATTCCTAATCAACCTATTATGCGAATTCAATCGACCAAACCATTAAAATCAATCACGGTCATCTCAAGCCATAAAGCTATTCGTTTATTGAAAAACGGATGTCAAGCTTTCTTAGCTCATGTCACAGATTTAAACAAAAATACGTCAGTTTTGAACGATATTTCTATTGTTAATGAATTTCCTGACGTATTCCCCGAAGAACTTCCTGGCCTACCCCCAGAGCGTGAGATTGAATTTTGTATCGACCTTGAACCCGGTACAAAACCCATTTCTAAAGCCCCATATCGAATGGCTCCTATTGAACTTCAGGAGTTAAAAACCCAACTGCAGGAATTATTAGACATTGGCTTTATTCGTCCTAGTACGTCTCCTTGGGGTGCTCCTGTTCTATTCGTGAAGAAGAAAGATGGGAGTATGCGACTTTGTATTGATTATCGGGAGTTGAATCATGTCACCATCAAAAATAGGTATCCATTGCCACGAATTGATGATCTATTTGACCAGTTGCAAGGAGCCAAATTCTTTTCAAAGATCGATCTTCGTTCCGAGTATCACCAATTGAAGATTAGAACCGATGACATTCCAAAGACGGCTTTCAGAACTCGGTACGGGCATTATGAATTCCTAGTCATGTCCTTTGGATTGACTAATGCTCCTGCTGCCTTCATGGATATGATGAACCGAGTATTCAAGGAATATTTGGATCACTTTGTGGTCGTCTTTATTGATGACATCCTTATTTATTCCAAAAGCCGTGAAGATCATGAGCAACACTTGAGGCTGACACTCCAAAAGCTTCGTGAATATAAGCTTTATGCCAAGTTGAAGAAATGCGAGTTTTGGCTTGAGGAAGTAGCATTCCTTGGGCACGTGGTATCAAGTCATGGAATATCTGTTGACCCCGCAAAGATTGAAGCTATTCAAAGCTGGGAGCAACCTAAATCAGTGACCGAAGTACGTAGCTTTCTCGGTTTAGCTGGTTATTATCGAAGATTCGTGGAAGGATTTTCTCGAATCGCTACTCCATTAACTCAGCTGACTCGGAAAGATACAAAGTTCAGTTGGAGCGAAGAATGTGAGAAGAGTTTTCAAGAACTCAAGAGGAGACTCATTTCAGCACCTGTTCTGACAATACCATCTGGCTCGGAGGGATTTGTCATCTACAGTGATGCTTCGAGCAAAGGGTTGGGATGTGTTCT
This sequence comes from Panax japonicus, assembly GCA_020205505.1. Taxonomy (NCBI): domain Eukaryota; kingdom Viridiplantae; phylum Streptophyta; class Magnoliopsida; order Apiales; family Araliaceae; genus Panax; species Panax japonicus. The sequence goes on from CM035105.1 coordinate 36,867,291, forward strand.
CATGCAACATGGAAAAGTCATAGCCTATGCCTCGCGACAACTCAAAGAATATGAGAGGAATTATCCTACTCATGATCTAGAGTTGGCAGCTGTTGTCTTTGCACTTAAAATTTGGAGGCATTACTTGTATGGGGAGAAAGTGGAGATCTTTACGGATCATAAAAGCCTCAAATATTTCTTCACTCAAAAGGAACTCAACATGCGACAACGACGTTGGCTTGAACTGTTGAAAGATTATGATCATACCATCCAATACCATCCTGGAAAATCAAACGTAGTAGCTGACGCATTGAGTAGAAGATCACATGCAAGTACGAGTGCGATATTGTCAACGCAAGGGCCCATTTTGTGTGACTTGCAAAGGATGGGGGTAGAGTTAAAGACTCCAGGGATGCATGTGATGATGGCAAATATACGAGTAGAACCGACTTTAATCGATAAAGTTAAAGCTGCCCAAGCTACAGACCTGGAGCTGATGCGTATGAGGAAGAAAGTGCAAGAAAGTGCTATGCCGGAAGCAAGAATCGATGAAGAAGGAATACTTCGAGTCAACTCCAGACTTTGTGTTCCTAATGACCCTGATTTAAAGTATAAAATCATGATGGAGGCGCACAATACACCGTTTGCAATCCATCCTGGGAGTACCAAAATGTATCATGATATTCGTCATACATTTTGGTGGAGCAATATGAAGAGAGAGATAGCATTGTTTATCTCAAGGTGTCTAACTTGTCAACGAGTTAAAGCGGAGCATCAAGTACCAAAAGGTCCATTGCAACCAATTGAAATTCCAGAATGGAAGTGGGAGCACATTACCATGGATTTCGTTACCGGTCTTCCTAAGGTTTCTCAAGGCATAGATGCGATTTGGGTTATTGTTGATAGATTGACCAAGTCTGCTCATTTCTTACCGATACGAGAAACTTATACACTTGAACGTCTTACTCGTATGTACATAAACGAGATTGTAAGACTGCATGGTATGCCGGTATCCATAGTTTCTGATCGAGACCCAAGATTTACTTCACGATTTTGGGTTAGTTTGCAAAAAGCTATGGGCACAGACTTACGATTTAGCTCGGCATATCATCCTCAGACGGACGGACAGTCGGAGAGGACTATTCAAACTCTTGAAGATCTATTAAGACTCTGTGTCCTTGATTTCAAGGGAAGTTGGGACAAGTTCTTACCATTGGTGGAGTTTTCCTATAACAACAGTTATCAAGCAAGTATTGGCATGGCTCCATTTGAAGCGTTGTATGGAAGAAAGTGTCGTTCTCCGGTATGCTGGGATGAGGTGGGTGAAGCAACGTTGTTGGGACCGGAGTTGGTACGTATGACTACGGAAAAGATTCAAACGATCCGACAACGTATAAAAACCTCCCAAAGTCGACAAAAGAGTTATGTTGATCTTCATCGAAAGGACGTGGAATTCAATATAGGAGATTATGTGTTGTTACGTGTTACTCCATGGAAAGGAGTTACAAGATTTGGAAAGAGAGGAAAACTCAATCCTCGATTCATCGGTCCATTTTTATTCCTCGATCGAATAGGAACTGTGGCCTATAGACTCGCTCTACCACCAAGTATGTCTCGTGTTCATAACGTTTTTCACATATCCATATTACGAAAATATGTGAAAGACCCGAACCACATTATTGAGTTAGAACCGGACGAAATAGCGGAAGATTTGACGTATGAAGAGATTCCTGTTCAAATCTTAAATAAGAAGGAACATATTCTACGCTCCAAGATTATACCTCAAGTAAAAGTTTTGTGGAGAAACCACGATGTTGAGGAAATGACTTGGGAGTTAGAATCTGAAATGAAATCAAGGTATCCTTACCTCTTTGATATACCAGGTACGTACCCTAATTTCGAGGGCGAAATTTCATAAGAAGGGGAGGTTGTAAGACCCCAGTTTTTATAAATAAAGATGAATTTTCATAATTATTATTTTTGAATATTATGGAATAAATTTGATATAATGTTATAGTTGTGGGTAATATTTATAAATTTTGCAAAGTACGCAAGTTGTTATAAAATATTCGTTTGGTCGGGGAATATTCTTTTTTGTCGGGGAATATTCGTACGACGGCACAATCATTGGTGGACCCCACAACGTTAGAAAACGACAAAATTATCTTTCTATAAAATAACGGCGGAGGTGTTACCGTTAAAACTGTTGAACTACTCGGTAGTAAAAGTACAGTAATACGCGTTGTTACATAGTAGCACACGGTATTGATTATTGATGCTTACGTGAGAAGTCACTCAGCTATACTCAATTATTGCTACAGTAATTGCTGCATCATATCTCTTATATTATTGATTCAATTATTGTCACAGTACCATCTGTATAATATGTTATATTATTTAAATAATAATTGAGACGACAAGTTATAAATGATTAATAATTGTTGAAAGATTAAATATGTGCTAAAATGATTTTTGGTAATTTTTATTCAATCCTTGATGTATATAAAGAGTCTATTATTAGACGTTTGTGGTAAGTTGAATTATTTATGGGGGGTCATATGTCATCATCTAAGAGTCTCTTTCATAAATAGTAATTACTTTCGTAAATAGTAATTACCTTCGTAAATAGTAATTATTTTCGTAAATAGTAATTATTTTCGTAAATAGTAATTACCTTCGTAAATAGTAATTATTTTCGTAAATAGTAATTACCTTCGTAAATAGTAATTACCTTCGTCAATAGTAATTACCTTCGTAAATAGTAAATACTTTCATAAATAGTAATAAATCTTCTATAAATAGAGGCCTAGGGCTTCATTATTTTTCACGAATTCGCTCAAGCTATAGAGAGAGAAAGTATAGAGAGAATAAGAGAGAAAGAAGAAGAGTATTCGGTTATTACACTGCTGCAGTATTCAATCTCCTAAATAAAGTAAGGGGTGTTATTCTTTCTTCTTGAAGAGAACTTATTCTATTCTTTGTTATTCTGTTGGAATAACCGGTATACGCGGAATACCCTATACTTGGTGAAGTCCTTATGTTATTCCATTCATTATTATTCTGTTGGAATAACCGGTATACGCGGAATACCCTATACTTGGTGATATCCATTTACTATCCTGTCTATATATTTCTGTCGGAATATCCTGTCTGTGTGTTTTACACCGGACCTGGTTCCATTATTTATTATTCTGTTGGAATATCCTGTGTGTGTGTTTTACACCGGACCTGGTTCCATTATTTATTATTCTGTTGGAATATCCTGTCTGTGTATTTTACACCGGACCTGGTTCCATTATTTATTATTCTGTTGGAATATCCTGTCTGTGTGTTTTACACCGGACCTGGTTCCATTCTTTATTATTCTGTTGGAACATCCTGTCGGTGTGAATTTCACCTGACCTGGTTCCGTTATTATTATTCTGCTGGAATAACCTGTCTGTGCGGTCTATCGCATGCATGGTGATTTCTTTTGTTATTCCATTCTTTATTATACTTAGTTGGATAAAACTTTGACTTCTATACTCCATGAAATTAGTGGAATATCCTTGTTATTTGCGCTTCATCCAGTATCTTCTCATGGAAATCTTCTTCTGATCATTCTTGAATTTTACACCACAAAATAGTATCGTGTTGACAAATTTGAACGTTAATAATTCCTGGATAAAATAATTCTTGAACTTGTTTTATTGAATTTTTATATCATTGTCATCATCCTCACGTTTATATTTTGTTGAAAGTCATCTGTGGCCTGTAGTGCATAGATGGACTTGGTATGATTATGACCAGGGATTATTCGGTGTAATCATGACCGTAATATTACAACTGATGTAAAAATTAAAAATCCTCATTGGCCCGTAGTGCATTGATGGACAGTTGTTGGCATGATCATGACCATTAATGAATACACAAATATTCTTGGCCGTAGTGCATGAATAATTGTGGTCGTGATACTAAAGAATATCCTTGGCCGTAGTGCGGGGGTGATTCGATGATGTGGAATATTTATTAAGCTGAGTCTCAGCTATAACGATGATGAAAAACCTTTTAAATCATAAAAGATAGTAGATTTTATTTTTTACTTGACTCTTTTAATGGATTGCTGGTTCCGCTGTAGTTAAACTTGATGTTTATTGTATTTTATCAGTTTAACACTGTTGAAGGCTAATGATAATTTATTCTGCATTATCTTAGTCATAATATTTCTTACTGGGCTAGTTGAGCTCACCCTTTCTTTCACTGTTCTCTTTAGGAAATGAGAATATAGCTGGGACGAGTCGGGAAACGGAGTGATGGACCAGAGAATAGTATTAGTAGTCCTCACTATTCTGTTAAATAGTGTGACAATAATTGTATTGAGGACACCTTTTGAGTTTGTATGATCTCTAGTAGACAATAATTGTATTCAAACTCACAGTTATGTTTCGTCGTATTGTACACGACAGTTGTTTTAGTAAGTTGTATTTGAATTCTGTACCATGTATCTGGCGACTCAAGATGGGTGATGTATACCTAATTTTGGGGGCGTCACAGTTGCCACCGGTAGGATTATTATCGTGTTGTTGCTCGTTATCCTTCGGTTGGGCTGGCTCATTATCACGCTCCAATAACTGAGCCCTATTCGCTACATCTGAATATAAACAAAGTTTGTGAGAAATGAGGTATTGACGTATTTCGGGTTTCTAACCTAGCAGAAACATTCGCGTCATTCTCTCCTCATTATCAACCAAATGGGATGCAAATCGGGACAACTCAGCAAACTTAGCTTTGTACTACGACACATTCATATTGTTTTGCTCCAGCTTGATGAACTCTACCTCCTTCATTTGATGAATACTTTCGGGAAAGAACTTGTCTTTGAACAATTCTTGGAACTTCTCCCAGGACATCTTCAGTGCGGCATGTAGAGTACGTTTTACCGATTCCCACCAGTAATCTGCCTCTCCTCGCAACATTAAAGTGGCAAAGGGAACCTTTTGCTTCTCGGAACATTCCAAGACATCAAATATCTTGGTGATCTGCTTTATCAACGTCTCTGCCGTAAGTGGTTCTGGCTTTCCCAAAAACTCCGGTGGTCCCAGCTCCTTGAACTGCTTAGTAGTGACCAACCGTGGGTTGCCATTGTTTCCACCTACATTATGAACAGGAGTCTGTCTCGTTTGTTGTTGCATGAATTCTAAAAAGCTCCTAAACGTACCGTCGTTCGTCATTTGGTCGGTGCCGTTGTTAACCTGAGGATTATTGCCATCCTGATGCACATTATCCTGGGTATTGATAATTAGTGACTCAACGGTCTTATATGCTTCATTGCTTATCACAAAATTTTTAGATGCCATTTTCAAACATTGCAACAAAAAAAACGGTTAATCGACATATCACATATTATCCCAATACTCTAACTGACCAATTAGATACCATATAAACTTAGTCAGGTCATACTAGCGAAGGAATTCCCCATATCTCCGCTCCTAGTTCTTGTCTCACATCTTAGCCAGGGATCATATCCCTAAGCTATGATGCCAACTGTGAAGCCCCAAAAATAGGTCCATTCCACACGAAATCAAATTCTCTACAACTTTGTAGCTTTGAGTTTTTCCAAATTCCAAACAAAAAAATACCCGAAATCCACAAACAGATGATTTTTAAATACTTCCAATCCGAAAAAATACTGATAAAACATCTCAGCATTAATTCCTTCATTAATAACCACATAAATAAATTCATCATTTATATCCACATAAAATAAATATTTCCTTATCATATGAATCAATAATTAATTATTCACAAATAATATTACATAATAACATTTATGACAACCAGGCTGTTCCCAGGAAAGAGGGGGCTTTCCGATAAGGATTTCTCCTTACTGGCGTGCAATTAAGTGACCAAACCTTTCCTTGACAAAACGTTCTAGACATTGCCAATAATTCTATCTAATAATATTATTCAAATAATATGAATTATTGATCTGATAATGGGAAATACTGTGCACTGACGATTATTGAAACAACAATAATATAAAATATCAACACAACAATTATTGAACCAATAAAATAAAATATTAAACAGTAATTACTGTAACAATTATTGAGTAGTGCCTTCTTACGTAAGGATCAATAATTCAACAATACTGTGAAATACCATGTGCTACTGTGCAACCACGTGTATTACTGTATTTTAACCACCGGGTATTCCAACAGTCTTAACGGTAACAATTACGCCGTTATTTATAACAACCCAAACTTGTCGTTTTCTTCATCCGACAGTTATCCGCTATGGGGCCCACAAATGGTTGCGCCGTCATACGAATATTCCCTGACAGAAAGAATATTCCACAACCAAACGAATATTTCCTGACAACAATGAATATTTTATAACCACTTGCTTATTTTACGAAATTTGCACATTTCACCCATAACCAAAGTATTATATCAAATTAACACCTTATTATACACAATAATAATTAGAGAAAATTCGATTTTATTCATTAAAAAAAATTGGGGTCTTACATTCTTCCCACACAGGTAATGCCTCCAGATTTTAAGCGCAAAAACGACTCCTGCCAACTCTAAATCATGAGTAGGATAATTCCTCTCATATTCTTTGAGTTGTCGTGAGGCATAGGCTATGACTTTTCCATGTTGTATGAGAACACATCCTAAACCTTTGCTTGAAGCATCGTTGTATATGACAAATCCCTCCGAACCAGATAGTATTGTCAGAACAGGTGCTGAAATGAGTATTCTCTTGAGTTCTTGAAAACTCTTCTCACATTCCTCGCTCCAATCAAATTTTGTATCTTTTCGAGTCAGCTGAGTTAATGGAGTGGCGATTCGAGAAAACCCTTCCACGCATCTCTGATAATAACCATCTAAGCCTAAAAAGCTAAGTACTCCGGTCACTGACTTAGGTTGTTCCTAGCTTTGTATTGCTTCAATCTTCGCTGGGTCAACAGATATTCCATGATTGGATATCATGTGCCCAAGGAATGCTACTTCCTAAAGCCAGAACTCGTATTTCTTCAACTCAGCGTATATCTTATTTTCACGAAGCCTTTGGAATATCAGCCCTAAGTGTTGCTCATGATGTTCACGACTTTTGGAGTATATGAGGATGTCATCAATAAAGACAACCACAAAATGATCCAAATATTCCTTGAATACTTGGTTCATCATATCCATGAAGGTAACAAGATCATTGGTCAATCCAAAAGACATGACTAGGAATTCATAATTCCCGTACCGATTTCTGAAAGCAATCTTTGGAATGTCATCAGTTTTAATCTTTAACTGATGATATCTAGAACGAAGATCGATCTTTGAAAAGGATTTGGCACCTTTCAACAAGTCAAACATGTCATCAATGCAAGGCAACGGGTACCTATTTTTGACGGTGACATGATTCAACTCCCGATAGTCAATGTAAAGTCGCATACTCTCATCTTTCTTCTTTACGAATAGAACTGGAGCACCCCAAGGAGACGTACTAGGAAGAATGAAACTGATGTCTAATAGTTCCTGCTGTGACGCCCCCAAAATAGGTATACATCACCATTCTGAGTCACCAAATACATGGTACAGAAACAAATACAACTTCAGTAATACAATTATCGTGCAAAATACGACAACACATATACTGTTAGTTTGAATATAACTATTGTCTAATAGAGAGTATACAAACTCAAAAGGAGTCCTCATTACAATTATTGATACACTATTTTACAAAATAGTGAGGACTACTAATACAACTGTTGTAAGACCCCAACTTTTTAATGAATAAAATCAAATTTCCTCTATTTATTATTGTGTATAATAAGGTGTTAATTTGATATAATGTTTTGGTTATGGGTGAAATGTGCAAAATTTTCAAAATAAGCAAGTGGTTATAAAATATTCAATTGTAGGTGAATATTCGTTTGGTCGTGGAATATTCTTTCTGTCGGGGAATATTCGTATGACAACGCAGCCATTTGAGGGCCTCATAACGGATAACGATCAGATGAAGAAAACGACATAGTTGTTACCGTTAAGACTGTTGGAATACCTAGTGGTTAAAATACAGTAATACGCGTGGTTGCACAGTAGCACACAGTATTGCACAGTATTGTTGAATTATTAATCCTTACGCAAGAAGGAACTACTCAATAATTGTCACAGTAGTTACTGTTCAATATTTTATTTTATTGATTCAATAATTGCTGCGTTGATATTTTATATTATTGTTGTTTCAATAATTGTCACTGCACAGTATTTCCCATTATCAGATCAATAATTCATATTATTTGAATAATATTATTAGATAGCATTATTACCAATGTCTAGAACGTTCTGTCAAGGAGAGATTTGGTCACCTAATTGCGCGCCAGTAAGGAGAAATCCTTATCGAAAAGCCCCCTCTTTCCTGGGAACAGCCTGGTTGTTATAAATGTGATTCTATAATATTATTTGTGAATAATTAATTATTGATTCATATGATAAGGAATTATTTATTTTTATGTGGATATAAATGATGGATTTATTTATGTGGTTATTAATGAAGGAATTAATGCTGAGGTGTTTTATCAGTATTTTGTCGGATTGGAAGTATTTAAAAATCGTCCATTTGTGGATTTCGGGTATTTTCTGTTTGGAATTTGGAAAAACTCAAAGCTACAAAGTTGTAGAGAATTCGATTTCGTGTGGAATGGACATAAAATTCATATTTTTCTGATAAACGGGCTATTTTCTATGAATTATTAAAGTTTCTGATTATTGTTTAAATGATAAAATATTTTGGAAAATTCTCGAATTAGTTGGTGAGAAATATGCTCAATTGAATTTCAAATGTGGTGGGTGGCAATAGTAACATGTAAAGCCATCAGGTAGCAGGTTAGTCTTCTATGGCGTTCTAAGTATTTTCCTATAAATAGAGGGCTAAGTTAGAATTGAAAATCACACCAGAAATTAGTTTTCTCTCTTTCTGTCTATATATTATCGAGCGTATTCTTGTGAGTATTTTGATACTTTGTGTGTTGCTATATGGTGCAAGTTCCTTCAGCACTATATCCAGTATTCCAGTCAGAAGTACTGTCTTTTTGAGGTAAGAGATGTTATTTTATTCGTAAGTTATATTATTTCTTCAATATCATTATGCCAAAATATTGGTTGGAACTTTTTCAAATTTGGAACTTTTCATGTCGGGGTTATTATTCATGAGTTACTATTCATGAGTACTATTCACGAAGCATGATGATTTTTCTTGTGGAATTTCTATCTTTTGGTGTCGGAGTTACTATTCACGTATACAGCACTATTCACATATACGACAATATTCACGAATACGACACTATTCACCGAAAAATGAAATTTTCTTCTTTTTATCCAAGGTGTCTATTATGGTTACTATCTTTGATTGTATCCATGTTTTGATCTTTATTTTGAATTCTGCTTCAAAATTGGTTATTATGAAGTATTTTTGAACTTGGATAAACTGTAATACGAATCCCTAATATTTGATCTTTTATCTTACTGGATTCGTTTTCTTTAAGATATTTTTTATCATCCTTAGTCCTAAATGATGATATTACTGAATATCTTTGGCCTGTAGTGCAAAGATGAATGATTAACCGATAAATATCTTTGGCCTGTAGTGTAAAGATGAATGATTACCTAATGAATATCTTTGGACCGTAGTGCAAAGATGAACAGGTATTGAGATGAACATGACGAACTGGTGATACAAATGAATATCTTTGACCTGTAGTGCAAAGATGAATATTTGATTCAAGATGTATATTGATTGATGTTACAGGGATAAAATATTGATGATGGACTTTTAAATATTAGAAGATAGTAGAATTCTTTCTCTACTTGACTCTTCTAATGGATTGCTGTTTTCGCTGCAGTTGTTGATCTAAAACTTGTTGTCTATTATATTTTATCAGATTATTCCATGTTGAAGACTACCGATAATTTATTGTATATTATCTTAGTCATAATATTTTCTTACTAGGCTAGTTGAGCTCACCCTTTTTCTTTTTGTTCCATTTTTCTTCTCAGAAGGTGAGAACATATTAGGAACTAGCCGGGGTTTGGAGTGATGGTTAAGGATAGTTGTTTTAGTAGTCCTCACTATTTTGTAAAATAGTGTATCAATAATTGTAACGAGGACTCCTTTTGAGTCTTTATACTCTCTATTAGACAATAGTTGTATTCAAACTCACAGTATATGTGTTGTTGTATTTTGCATGACAATTGTATTACTGAAGTTGTATTTGTTTTTGTACCATGTATTTAGCGACTCAGAATGAGTTGGGTTGAATGGACCTATTTTGGGGTTGTCACAGTTGGTATCAAAGCTTAGAGATATGATCCCTGGCTAAGATGTGAGACAAGAACTATGAGGGGAGATATGGGGAATTCCTTCGCTAGTATGACCTGACTAAGTTTATATGGTATTTAATTGGTCAGACAGAGTATAGGGATAATATGTGATATGTTGATTAACCCATTTTTTGTTGCAGTGTTTGAAAATGACATCTAAAAATTTTGTGATAAGCAATCAAGCATATAGGACCGTTGAGTCACCAACGATCAATACCCAGGATAATGTGCATCAAGATGGCAATAATCCTCAGGTGAACAACGGCACCGACCAAATGATGAACGAAGGTACGTTTAGAAGCATTTTAGAATTCATTCAACAACAAACGAGAGACTCCTGTTTATAATGTAGGTGGAAACAATGGCAACTAATGGTTGGTCACCGCTAAGCAGTTCAAGGAGTTGGGACCACCGAAGTTTTTGGGAATGCCAGAACCACTTACGGCAGAGACGTGGATAAAGCAGATCACCAAGATATTTGATGTCTTGGGATGTTCCGAGGAGCAAAAGGTTCCCTTTGCCACTTTTTTGCTGCGAGGAGAGACAGATTACTGGTGGGAATCGGTAAAACGTACTCAACATGCCGCACTGAAGATGTCTTGGGAGAAGTTCCAAGAATTATTCAACGACAAGTACTTTCCCAAAAGTATTCGTCACATTAAGGAGGTAGAGTTCATCAAGCTGGAGCAAAATAATATGAACGTATCGCAGTACGAAGCTAAGTTTACCGAGTTGTCCTGATTTGCATCCCATTTGGTTGATAATGAGGAGAGAATGACACGAATGTTTCTGCGAGGTTTGAAACCCAAAATACGTCAATACCTCATTTCTCACAAACTTTGTTTATATTCAAATGTAGTGAATAGAGCTCAATTATTGGAGCGCGATAATGAGCCTGCCCAACCGAAGGATAAAGAGCAACAACACGATAATAATTATACATGTGGCAACGGTCATCGGAACAATGATAACCATCGTGGAGGAAATTATCATGCCAGAAATGGTAACCACTTCGGTGGTAATCATGGCCAAGATAATAGAAGAAATGATTCAAGTGGAAATTTCAAGAAGAGAAGATTTAACAATGACGGGAAGACGTCGGCAACAACACCAGTACCAGCAACAAATTCTAGGGGAGGGGAACGACCGTTAGTTAGATGCTACAGATGCGTAGAGGTGGGATATATAAGTCCAAATAGTTCACAGATTTCCAAGAAATGTTTTAGTTGTGGAAAAGACGGTCACATAGATCGATTTTGTCCTGTATCGAAATCAAGTCCAGTTGAGATGGTGGCACCAAAGGAGGATACGGACAAAACGAAGTCGGTGGTTTCAGGAAGAGCATTTTTTGTGACTTCTCAAAGAGCCAGTAACCCGAACGAGGTTGGCACGTGTTAGTTAATTATAAATTTTTGCAAAGTCTATACCTTATTAGATATCGGTTCTACCCATTCTTTTATATCTCTTGCTTGCGCTCAACGTTTAAATCTGACTCCGAAGAAGTTAGATTTTGACTAATTGGTTGAAACTCCGTTAGGAGAAACCTTCATTACGTGTGTTATCCAAGTCTTAGATGAGAGTCACAGTTTTGAATGATATTTTTATTGTTAATAAATTTTCTGACGTATTCTTAAAGACTTTTTAGCCTACCCTAGAGCGTGAAATTGAATTTTGTATTGACCCCGGTACAAAACCCATTTCTTAAACCCTAAAATATTTTTTTCACCCAAAATGAACGTAACATGCACCAAAGACATTGGCTCGATCTGTTGAAGATTACGATTATACCATTAAATACCATCATGGGAAAAGCGAACGTGGTAGCTGATGGGTTGAGCAGGAGATGGTATGCGTTTACAAGTACGAATATATAAACCTACGTGAAGATAGTAAATATACGATTAGAACCGACGATAAAGTTAAAGTTGCTCAAGCTATAGACCTGAAGTTGATGAATACGAAGAAGAAGGTGCAAGAATGCGTTATTCAAGAAGTAAGAGTCGATGAAGAGAAGAAAGCTCAAGCCTTCGATTTAGTTGAAATCCTCGATCGAGTAGGAACTGTGGCCTATAGACTTGCCTCAACGCTAAGTATGTCGCGTGTTCATTACATTTTTACGTATCAATGTTACGTAAATATGTGGACGACCCGAATCATATTATTGCGTTAGAACCAGACGAGATAGCCAAAGATTTAACGTACGAGGAGGTACCTGTCAAGATCTTGGATAGGAAAGAACATGTCCTATGCACAAAGGTTATACCTCAAGTTAAGGTTTTGTGGAGGAACCATGCTATTGAAGAAATGAACTGGGAGTTGAAATCAGAAACGAAATCGAGGTATCCTCACCTTTTCAAAATACCAGGTACATACGTCAATTTCGAGGAAGAAATTTCATAAGGAGGGGAGGTTGTAAGACCCCAACTTTTTAATGAATAAAATCAAATTTCCTCTATTTATTATTGTGTATAATAATGTGTTAATTTGATATAATGCTTTGGTTATGGGTGAAATGTGCAAAATTTTCAAAATAACAAGTGGTTATAAAATATTCAATTGTTGGGGAATATTCGTTTGGTCGTGGAATATTATTTATGTCGGGGAATATTCGTACGATGGCGCAGCCATTTGTGGGCCCCATAACGAATAACGGTAGGATAAAGAAAATGACAAAATTAAATAACGGCGTAGTTATTACCGTTAAGACTGTTGGAATACCCGGTGGTTAAAATACAGTAATACGCGTGGTTGCACAGTAGCACACGATATTGCACAGTATTGTTGAATTATTAATCCTTACATAAGAAGGAACTACTCAATAATTGTCACAGTAGTTACTGTTCAATATTTTATTTTATTGATTCAATAATTATTGCGTTGATATTTTATATTATTGTTGTTTCAATAATTATCACTGCACAGTATTTCCCATTATCAGATCAATAATTCATATTATTTGAATAATATTATTAGATAGCATTATTATCAATGTCTAGAAAGTTCTGTCAAGGAGAGGTTTGGTCACCTAATTGCGCGCCAGTAAGGAGAAATCCTTATCAGAAAGCCCCCTCTTTCTTGGGAACAGCCTGGTTGTCATAAATGTGATTCTGTAATATTATTTGTGAATAATTAATTATTGATTCATATGATAAGGAATTATTTATTTTTATGTGGATATAAATGATGGATTTATTTATGTGGTTATTAATGAAGAAATTATGGATTTATTGATTGATGTTACATGGATAAAATATTGATGATGGACTTTTAAATTTTAGAAGATAGTAGAATTCTTTCTCTACTTGACTCTTCTAATGGATTGCTGTTTCCACTGCAGTTGTTGATCTAAAACTTGTTGTCTATTATATTTTATCAGATTATTCCATGTTGAAGACTAACGATAATTTATTGTATATTATCTTAGTCATAATATTTTCTTACTGGGATAGTTGAGCTAACCCTTTTTCTTTTTGTTCCATTTTTCTTCTCAGGAGGTGAGAACATATTAGGAACTAGCCGGGGTTTGGAGTGATGGTTAAGGATAGTTGTTTTAGTAGTCCTCACTATTTTGTAAAATAGTGTATCAATAATTGTAACGAGGACTCCTTTTGAGTCTTTATACTCTCTATTAGACAATAGTTGTATTCAAACTCACAGTATATGTGTTGTTGTATTTTGCACGACAATTGTATTACTGAAGTTGTATTTGTTTTTGTACCATGTATTTAGCGACTCAGAATGAGTTGGGTTGAATGGACCTATTTTGGGGTTGTCACAGTTGGTATCAAAGCTTAGAGATATGATCCCTGGCTAAGATGTGAGACAAGAACTATGAGGGGAGATATGGGGAATTCCTTCGCTAGTATGACCTGACTAAGTTTATATGGTATTTAATTGGTCAGACAGAGTATAGGGATAATATGTGATATGTTGATTAACCCTTTTTTTGTTGCAGTGTTTGAAAATGACATCTAAAAATTTTGTGATAAGCAATGAAGCATATAGGACCGTTGAGTCACCAACGATCAATACCCAGGATAATGTGCATCAAGATGGCAATAATCCTCAGGTAAACAACGACACCGACCAAATGATGAACGACGGTACGTTTAGAAGCATTTTAGAATTCATTCAACAACAAACGAGAGACTCCTGTTTATAATGTAGGTGGAAACAATGGCAACTAATGGTTGGTCACCGCTAAGCAGTTCAAGGAGTTGGGACCACCGAAGTTTTTGGGAATGCCAGAACCACTTACGGCAGAGACGTGGATAAAGCAGATCACCAAGATATTTGATGTCTTGGGATGTTCCGAGGAGCAAAAGGTTCCCTTTGCCACTTTTTTGCTGTGAGGAGAGACAGATTACTATTGGGAATCGGTAAAACGTACTCAACAAGCCGCACTGAAGATGTCTTGGGAGAAGTTCCAAGAATTATTCAACGACAAGTACTTTCCCAAAAGTATTCGTCACATTAAGGAGGTAGAGTTCATCAAGCTGGAGCAAAATAATATGAACGTATCGCAGTACGAAGCTAAGTTTACCGAGTTGTCCTGATTTGCATCCCATTTGGTTGATAATGAGGAGAGAATGACACGAATGTTTCTGCGAGGTTTGAAACCCAAAATACGTCAATACCTCATTTCTCACAAACTTTGTTTATATTCAAATGTAGTGAATAGAGCTCAATTATTGGAGCGCGATAATGAGCCTGCCCAACCGAAGGATAACGAGCAACAACACGATAATAATTATACATGTGGCAACGGTCATCGGAACAATGATAACCATCGTGGAGGAAATTATCATGCCAGAAATGGTAACCACTTCGGTGGTAATCATGGCCAAGATAATAGAAGAAATGATTCAAGTGGAAATTTCAAGAAGAGAAGATTTAACAATGACGGGAAGACGTCGGCAACAACACCAGTACCAGCAACAAATTCTAGGGGAGGGGAACGACCGTTAGTTAGATGCTACAGATGCGTAGAGGTGGGATATATAAGTCCAAATAGTTCACAGATTTCCAAGAAATGTTTTAGTTGTGGAAAAGACGGTCACATAGATCGATTTTGTCCTGTATCGAAATCAAGTCCAGTTGAGATGGTGGCACCAAAGGAGGATACGGACAAAACGAAGTCGGTGGTTTCAGGAAGAGCATTTTTTGTGACTTCTCAAAGAGCCAGTAACCCGAACGAGGTTGGCACGTGTTAGTTAATTATAAATTTTTGCAAAGTCTATACCTTATTAGATATCGGTTCTACCCATTCTTTTATATCTCTTGCTTGCGCTCAACGTTTAAATCTGACTCCAAAGAAGTTAGATTTTGACTAATTGGTTGAAACTCCGTTAGGAGAAACCTTCATTACGTGTGCTATCCAAGTCTTAGATGAGAGTCACAGTTTTGAATGATATTTTTATTGTTAATAAATTTTCTGACGTATTCTTAAAGACTTTTTAGCCTACCCTAGAGCGTGAAATCGAATTTTGTATTGACCCCGGTACAAAACCCATTTCTTAAACCCTAAAATATTTTTTTCACCCAAAATGAACGTAACATGCACCAAAGACATTGGCTCGATCTGTTGAAGATTACGATTATACCATTAAATACCATCATGGGAAAAACGAACGTGGTAGCTGATGGGTTGAGCAGGAGATGGTATGTGTTTACAAGTACGAATATATAAACCTACGTGAAGATAGTAAATATACGATTAGAACCGACGATAAAGTTAAAGTTGCTCAAGCTATAGACCTGAAGTTGATGAATACGAAGAAGAAGGTGCAAGAATGCGTTATTCAAGAAGTAAGAGTCGATGAGGAGAAGAAAGCTCAAGCCTTCGATTTAGTTGAAATCCTCGATCGAGTAGGAACTGTGGCCTATAGACTTGCCTCAACGCTAAGTATGTCGCGTGTTCATTACATTTTTTACGTATCAATGTTACGTAAATATGTGGACGACCCGAATCATATTATTGCGTTAGAACCAGACGAGATAGCCAAAGATTTAACGTACGAGGAGGTACCTGTCAAGATCTTGGATAGGAAAGAACATGTCCTATGCACAAAGGTTATACCTCAAGTTAAGGTTTTGTGGAGGAACCATGCTATTGAAGAAATGAACTGGGAGTTGAAATCAGAAACGAAATCGAGGTATCCTCACCTTTTCAAAATACCAGGTACATACGTCAATTTCGAGGAAGAAATTTCATAAGGAGGGGAGGTTGTAAGACCCCAACTTTTTAATGAATAAAATCAAATTTCCTCTATTTATTATTGTGTATAATAATGTGTTAATTTGATATAATGCTTTGGTTATGGGTGAAATGTGCAAAATTTTCAAAATAACAAGTGGTTATAAAATATTCAATTGTTGGGGAATATTCGTTTGGTCGTGGAATATTATTTATGTCGGGGAATATTCGTACGATGGCGCAGCCATTTGTGGGCCCCATAACGAATAACGGTCGGATAAAGAAAATGACAAAATTAAATAACAGCGTAGTTATTACCGTTAAGACTGTTGGAATACCCGGTGGTTAAAATACAGTAATACGCGTGGTTGCACAGAAGCACACGATATTGCACAGTATTGTTGAATTATTAATCCTTACATAAGAAGGAACTACTCAATAATTGTCACAGTAGTTACTGTTCAATATTTTATTTTATTGATTCAATAATTGTTGCGTTGATATTTTATATTATTGTTGTTTCAATAATTATCACTGCACAATATTTCCCATTATCAGATCAATAATTCATATTATTTGAATAATATTATTAGATAGCATTATTATCAATGTCTAGAAAGTTCTGTCAAGGAGAGGTTTGGTCACCTAATTGCGCGCCAGTAAGGAGAAATCCTTATCAGAAAGCCCCCTCTTTCTTGGGAACAGCCTGGTTGTCATAAATGTGATTCTGTAATATTATTTGTGAATAATTAATTATTGATTCATATGATAAGGAATTATTTATTTTTATGTGGATATAAATGATGGATTTATTTATGTGGTTATTAATGAAGGAATTATGGATTTATTGATTGATGTTACATGGATAAAATATTGATGATGGACTTTTAAATTTTAGAAGATAGTAGAATTCTTTCTCTACTTGACTCTTCTAATGGATTGCTGTTTCCACTGCAGTTGTTGATCTAAAACTTGTTGTCTATTATATTTTATCAGATTATTCCATGTTGAAGACTACCGATAATTTATTGTATATTATCTTAGTCATAATATTTTCTTACTGGGATAGTTGAGCTAACCCTTTTTCTTTTTGTTCCATTTTTCTTCTCAGAAGGTGAGAACATATTAGGAACTAGCCGGGGTTTGGAGTGATGGTTAAGGATAGTTGTTTTAGTAGTCCTCACTATTTTGTAAAATAGTGTATCAATAATTGTAACGAGGACTCCTTTTGAGTCTTTATACTCTCTATTAGACAATAGTTGTATTCAAACTCACAGTATATGTGTTGTTGTATTTTGCACGACAATTGTATTACTGAAGTTGTATTTGTTTTTGTACCATGTATTTAGCGACTCAGAATGAGTTGGGTTGAATGGACCTATTTTGGGGTTGTCACAGTTGGTATCAAAGCTTAGAGATATGATCCCTGGCTAAGATGTGAGACAAGAACTATGAGGGGAGATATGGGGAATTCCTTCGCTAGTATGACCTGACTAAGTTTATATGGTATTTAATTGGTCAGACAGAGTATAGGGATAATATGTGATATGTTGATTAACCCTTTTTTTGTTGCAGTGTTTGAAAATGACATCTAAAAATTTTGTGATAAGCAATGAAGCATATAGGACCGTTGAGTCACCAACGATCAATACCCAGGATAATGTGCATCAAGATGGCAATAATCCTCAGGTGAACAACGGCACCGACCAAATGATGAACGACGGTACGTTTAGAAGCTTTTTAGAGTTCATTCAACAACAAACGAGAGACTCCTGTTTATAATGTAGGTGGAAACAATGGCAACTAATGGTTGGTCACCGCTAAGCAGTTCAAGGAGTTGGGACCACCGAAGTTTTTGGGAATGCCAGAACCACTTACGGCAGAGACGTGGATAAAGCAGATCACCAAGATATTTGATGTCTTGGGATGTTCCGAGGAGCAAAAGGTTCCCTTTGCCACTTTTTTGCTGCGAGGAGAGACAGATTACTGGTGGGAATCGGTAAAACGTACTCAACATGCCGCACTGAAGATGTCTTGGGAGAAGTTCCAAGAATTATTCAACGACAAGTACTTTCCCAAAAGTATTCGTCACATTAAGGAGGTAGAGTTCATCAAGCAGGAGCAAAATAATATGAACGTATCGCAGTACGAAGCTAAGTTTACCGAGTTGTCCTGATTTGCATCCCATTTGGTTGATAATGAGGAGAGAATGACACGAATGTTTCTGCGAGGTTTGAAACCCAAAATACGTCAATACCTCATTTCTCACAAACTTTGTTTATATTCAAATGTAGTGAATAGAGCTCAATTATTGGAGCGCGATAATGAGCCTGCCCAACCGAAGGATAACGAGCAACAACACGATAATAATTATACATGTGGCAACGGTCATCGGAACAATGATAACCATCGTGGAGGAAATTATCATGCCAGAAATGGTAACCACTTCGGTGGTAATCATGGCCAAGATAATAGAAGAAATGATTCAAGTGGAAATTTCAAGAAGAGAAGATTTAACAATGACGGGAAGACGTCGGCAACAACACCAGTTCCAGCAACAAATTCTAGGGGAGGGGAACGACCGTTAGTTAGATGCTACAGATGCGTAGAGGTGGGATATATAAGTCCAAATAGTTCACAGATTTCCAAGAAATGTTTTAGTTGTGGAAAAGACGGTCACATAGATCGATTTTGTCCTGTAGCGAAATCAAGTCCAGTTGAGATGGTGGCACCAAAGGAGGATACGGACAAAACGAAGTCGGTGGTTTCAGGAAGAGCGTTTTTTGTGACTTCTCAAAGAGCCAGTAACCCGAACGAGGTTGGCACGTGTTAGTTAATTATAAATTTTTGCCAAGTCTATACCTTATTAGATATCGGTTCTACCCATTCTTTTATATCTCTTGCTTGCGCTCAACGTTTAAATCTGACTCCGAAGAAGTTAGATTTTGACTTATTGGTTGAAACTCCGTTAGGAGAAACCTTCATTACGTGTGTTATCCAAGTCTTAGATGAGAGTCACAGTTTTGAATGATATTTTTATTGTTAATAAATTTTCTGACGTATTCTTAAAGACTTCTTAGCCTACCCTAGAGCGTGAAATCAAATTTTGTATTGACCCCGGTACAAAACCCATTTCTTAAACCCTAAAATATTTTTTTCACCCAAAATGAACGTAACATGCACCAAAGACATTGGCTCGATCTGTTAATAATTAATTATTGATCCATATGATAAGGAATTATTTATTTTTATGTGGATATAAATGATTGATTTATTTATGTGGTTATTAATGAAGGAATTATGGATTTATTGATTGATGTTACATGGATAAAATATTGATGATGGACTTTTAAATTTTAGAAGATAGTAGAATTCTTTCTCTACTTGACTCTTCTAATGGATTGCTGTTTCCACTGCAGTTGTTGATCTAAAACTTGTTGTCTATTATATTTTATCAGATTATTCCATGTTGAAGACTAACGATAATTTATTGTATATTATCTTAGTCATAATATTTTCTTACTGGGCTAGTTGAGCTCACCCTTTTCCTTTTTGTTCCATTTTTCTTCTCAGGATGTGAGAACATAACAGGAACTAGCCGGGGTTTGGAGTGATGGTTAAGGATATTTGTTTTAGTAGTCCTCACTATTTTGTAAAATATTGTATCAATAATTGTAACGAGGACTCCTTTTGAGTTTTTATACTCTATATTAGACAATAGTTGTATTCAAACTCACAGTATACGTGTTGTCGTATTTTGCACGACAATTGTATTACTGAAGTTGTATTTGTTTTTGTACTATGTATTTGGCAACACAGAATGGGTTAGGTTGAATGGACCTATTTTGGGGTTTTCACAACTGTCCTGAACCATCACTCCATACCCTGGCTAGTTCCTGCTATGTTCTCACCACCTGAGAAGAAAAATGGAACAAAAAGGAAAAGAGTGAGCTCAACTAGCCTAGTAAATAATATTATGACTAAGATAATATACAACAATTTTTAGATCAACAACTACAACAGAACAACAATCCATTACAAGAGTCAAGTAGAGAAAGAATTCTAATATCTTCTAAGATTTAAAAGTCTATAATCAATATTTTATCCCTGTAACATCAATCAGTATATATCTTGAATCAAATATTCATCTTTGCAGTACAGGCCAAAGATAGTCATTTGTATCACCAGTTGGTCATGTTCATCTCAACACTTGTTCAACTTTGCAGTACGGGCCAAAGATATTAATTAGCTAATCATTCATCTTTGCACTACAGGCCAAAGATATTCATAAGTTAATCATTCATCTTTGAACTACAGGCCAAAGATATTCAGTAATATCATCATTTAGGACTGAGGCTGATGAAAAATATCTTAAAGAAAACGAATCTAGTGAGATAAAAGATCAAAGACTAGGGATTCGTACTTTAGTTTATCCAAGTTCAAAAATACCTTATAATAATCAATTCTGGAGCAAAATTCAAGAATAAAGATCAAAACGTGAATACAATTAAAGATAGTAAACATAATAGATATCTTGGACAA
This sequence comes from Panax japonicus, assembly GCA_020205505.1. Taxonomy (NCBI): domain Eukaryota; kingdom Viridiplantae; phylum Streptophyta; class Magnoliopsida; order Apiales; family Araliaceae; genus Panax; species Panax japonicus. The sequence goes on from CM035105.1 coordinate 36,888,369, forward strand.
AAAGGAGAAAACTTCATTTTTCGGTGAATAGTGTTGTATTCATGAATAGTGCCGTATACGTGAATAGTACCGTATACGTGAATAGTAATCATGACATAAAAAGGTAGAAATTCCACAATAAAATCCATACCAATATTTCGGTATAATGATAATGAAAGAATAACATCATTAGAAAGAAAATAACATCCCTTACCTCAAAATAACAGTACTTCTGATCGGAATATCTCTATAAGGCTGAAGAAAACTTGCACCGATGAATAGCAACTCACAAAGTATCTAAATACTCACAAAATACGCTCGATAATATAGAGAGAGAAAGAGAGAAAACTTGTTTCTGGTGTGATTTTCAATTCTAACTAAGCACCTTATTTATACGAAAATGCTTAGAACGCCATAACAGACTAACCTTCTACCTGATGGCTTTACCTGCTACAATTCAAGCCCACCACTTTTGAAAATAAATTCTAGCACATTTCATTACTTACCAACCAAAAGTGGGGCCCACAATATTTTTAATAAAATAATATATTTTCCGAAACTTCAACAATTCATAATAAATAGGCCTTTTATCAGAAAATTCAAATCTTATGTGCTTGTCATAGAAAATTTAATTCTCTACAACTTTGTAAGTTTATGTTTTTTCAAATTCAAAACGAAAAATGATCGAAATCCACGTACGAACGATTTTCAAAACTTCTATTCCGACAAAATACTGATAAAACACCTCAGCATTAATTCCTTAATTTATAACCACAATAAATATATCCATCATTTATATCAACATAAAATAAATATTTCTTATCATATAAATTAATAATTAATTATTCACAAATAATATTACAGAATCATAATTATGACAACCAGGTCGTTCCCAGGAAAGAAGGGGCTTTTCGGTAAGGATTTCTCCTTATTGGCGCGCAATTAGGTGACCAAACCCCTTTTCTAGACAGAACTTCCTTAGACATTGCCAATAATGCTATCTAATAATATTATTCAAATAATATGAATTATTGATCTGATAATAGAGATATTGTGCAGTGACAATTATTGAACAACAATAATATAAAATATCAAAGCAGTAATTATTGAATTAATAAAATAAAATATTGAACAGTAATTACTGTAACAATTATTGAGTAGTGCCTTCTTACGTAAGAATCAATAATTTAACAATATTGTGCAATACCGTGGCTACTGTGCAACCACGCGTATTACTGTATTTTAACTACCGGGCATTCCAACAATGTTAACGGTAACAACTACGCCGTTATTTTAACCACCGGGTATTCCATTTCGGAATCTTAAGTGGTTGCAATGGACCCTTTGGCACTTGATCCTCCGCCTTTACACTTTGTCAGGTTAAACACCTCGAGATAAACTCCGCGATCTCTCTCTTCATATTACTCCACCAAAATGTATGTCGAAGATCATGATACATTTTGGTACTCCCAGGATGGATTTTAAATGGTGTGTTGTGTGCCTCCATCATGATTCTATGCTTTAAGTCAGAATTATTAGGAACACAAAGTCAGGAGTTGACTCAAAGTATTCCTTCTTCATCGATTCTTGCTTTTGGAATATCACCTTCTTGCACTTTATTCTTCATACGCATCAGCTCCATGTCCGTAGCTTGAGCAGCTTTAACTTTATCGATTAAAGTCGGTTCTACTCGTATGCTTGATATCATCACGTGGGTACTTGGAGCTTTTAACTATATCTCCATCCTTTATCAGTCTAACAAAATGGACCTTTGCGTTAACAATATTGCACTCGTACCCGCGTATGATCTTCTACTCAATTCGTCAGCTACCACATTTGCTTTTCCAGGATGATATTGAATGGTATGGTCGTAATCTTTCAACAACTCGAGCCAACATTGTTGGCGTATATTGAGTTCCTTTTGGGTGAAAAAATATTTGAGGCTTTTATGATCTGTTTAGATCTTCACTTTCTCCCCATACAGGTAGTGTCTCTAGATCTTCAACGCAAAAACGATTGCTGCCAACTCCAAATCATGAGTAGGATAATTCCTCTCATATTCTTTGAGTTGTTGCGAGGCAAAGGCTATGACTTTCCCATGTTGAATGAGAATACATCATAACCCTTTACCTGAAGCATCGCTGTAGATAATAAATCCATCCGAACCAGATGGTATTGTTAGAACAGGTGCCGAAATGAGTCGCCTCTTGAGTTCTTGAAAGCTCTTCTCATAATCCTAGCTCCAATCGAATTTTGTATCTTTACGAGTCAGCTGAGTTAACGGAGTAGCGATTCGACAAAATCCTTCCACGAATCTCCGATAGTAACCAACTAAGCCCAGAAAGCTACGTACTTCCGTCACCAACTTCGGTTGCTCCCAACTTTGTATGGCTTCAATCTTCGCCGGGTCAATAGATACTCCATGTTTTGACACCACGTGCCCAAGGAATGCTCCTTCCTTAAGCTAGAACTCGCATTTCTTTAGCTTGACATATAGCTTGTTGTAACAAAGTTTTTGAAGTACTTGCTTCAAATGGTGCTCATGATCTTCACGACTTTTGGAATAGATGAGAATGTCATCAATAAAGACAACAACGAACTGATCAAAATATTCTTTGAACACATGGTTCATCATATCCATAAAAGCAGTAGGAGCATTAGTCAATCCAAAAGACATGACTAAGAATTCATAATGCCCGTACCGAGTTCTGAAGGCAGTCTTTGGAATATCATCAGTTTTAATCTTTAGCTGATGATATCCAGAACGAAGATCGATCTTTGAAAAGAATTATGCTCCTTGTAACTGGTTAAACAGGTCATCAATGCGAGGTAGCGGATACCTATTCTTGATGGTGACATGGTTCAATTCTCGGTAGTCAATACAAAGTCGCATACTCCCATTTTTCTTCTTCACGAATAACACAGGAGCACCCCAAGGAGATGTACTAGGACGAATAAAATAGATGTCCAACGACTCTTGAAGTTGGACCTTTAACTCCTGAAGTTCAATAGGAGCCATTCGATATGGGGTTTTAGAAATGGGCTTTGTACCAGGTTTAAGGTCAATAAAGAATTTAACTTCACATTATTGGGGTAGAACGTGAAGTTCTTAAGGAAATACGTCAAGAAATTCACTAACAATAGAAATATTATTCAAATCTGACGTGTTTTTGTTCAAGTCCGTGACATGGGCTAGGAAAGCTTGACATCCGTTTTTCAATAAACGAATAGCTTTATGGCTTGATATAACAATGATTGACTTTAGTGGTTTTGTTGTTTGAATTCGCAAAATAGGTTGGCTAGGAATATGAAAACTAACAACCTTACAAAAACCATCAATTTTAGCATGATGAATGGTTAACCAATCAATCCCTAAGATCACATCAAAAGCAAGCATTTTCAACGAAATAAGATTGGCAGGTAATGTTATGGTTCCAACTTGAATCAAGCAAGATTTATAAACAGTAGATGTAATGAAAGTTTCTCCTAACGGAGTCTCAACAGATAAGTCAAGGTCTAATTTCTCCAGAGTCAAGTCCAAACGTTGAGCAAAAGTAGGAGAGATAAAAGAATGGGTAGAACCAATATCTAGTAAGGTATAAACTTCCCAAAAATTTATGATTAACTTACCCGTGACAACTTCGTTCGGTTCCTCGCTTTTTGGAAAGTTATGAAAGACGCTCTCAGTTTAACCACCGATTTGAACTTGTCTGGGACAGCCTTTGGTGTTATCATTATCGCTAAAATTGACTTTCGCTATAGGGCATATTCCACCTTCAACTGCTTCGTCGTACTCATGTTTCATGATTTTAATCATTAATCTTCGATCCATATCGAATTGGGTTGACCGCAATGTATAGGGTAATTCAAAACTCGATGTTGGGTTCTCTCAATTGCTGTCCAAAAAGAGAAATACATATCATCTATTTTAGCCTTCTTAGATCGAAAATCTCTTTCCACAATATCAACGAGTCATGCGACTTTTACCCATGCATCACTCATTCTCACTCGTCCAATTGTTTCTTTTTTCAGCTCAGATTCCAGCTTTATCATCTTATACTCTGCTAAAGAGTGCTTCTGTTCAAGCATCACATATCGTGTAAAACAAGCTAGAATCGTTGTATCCTTTTGCTCCACGACCGCCTTCCGTTCTTCAGTCTATTCTTCTAACTCATGAATACGATTTTGAAATTCTACATTTCGATCATAAAATTCTTCTAATAAATTCTCCTCAGGTTCCTCTTCTTCCTCACTCTCAGCTGCTACCTCTGCGACTAGCTCGGGTGCAACTATTAATTCTTCCCTCACCACAAGAATATCTCTAATTCCTTCTTCGCATGACATCACAACTATTGTCTAATAGAGAGTATACAAACTCAAAAGGAGTCCTCATTACAATTATTGATACACTATTTAACAAAATAGTGAGGACTACTAATACAACTATCCTAAACCATCACTCCATACCCCGGATACTTCCTGCTATGTTCTCACATCCTGAGAAGAAAATTGGAACAAAAAGGAAAAGGGTGAGCTTAACTAGCCCAATAAAGAATATTATGACTAAGATAATATACAACAATTTATCATTAGTCTTCAACAGGGAAAAATCTAATAAAATATAATAGACAACAAGTTTTAGATCAACAACTATAGTGGAACAACAATCCATTAGAAGAGTCAAGTAGAGAAACAATTCTACTATCTTCTAAGATTTAAAAGTACATCATCAATATTTTATCCCTGTAACATCAATCAATATACATCTTGAATCAAATATTCATCTTTGCACTACAGGCCAACGATATTCATTTGTATCACCAGTTGGTCATGTTCATCTCAACACCTGTTCAACTTTGCACTACGGGCCAAAGATATTCATTAGGTAATCATTCATCTTTGCACTACAGGCCAAAGACATTCATCAATTAATCATTCATCTTCGCACTACATGCCAAAGATATTCAGTAATATCATCATTTAGGACTGAGGATGATGAAAAATATCTTAAAGAAAACGAATCCAGTGAGATAAAAGATTAAACATTAGAGATTCGTACTTTAGTTTATCCAAGTTCAAAAATACATTATAATAATCAATTGTGGAGCAAAATTCAAGAATAAAGATCAAAACACGGATACAATCAAAGACAGTAACCATGATAGACATTTTTGACAAAAAAGAGAAAATTTTATTTTTTGGTGAATAATGTCATATTCGTGAATAGTGCCATATACGTGAATAGTAACCTTGACACAAAAAGGTAGAAATTCCATAATAAAATCTATACCAATATTTCGGTATAATGATATTGAAATAATAACATCATTAGGAAGAAAATAACATCCCTTACCTCAAAATAACAGTACTTCTGATCGGAATATCGGTATAAGGCTGAAAGAAACTTGCACTGATGAATAGCAACTCAAAAAGTATCTAAAAACTTCACAAAATACGCTCTATAATATAGAGAGAGAAAGAGAGAAAACTTGTTTCTGGTGTGATTTTCAATTCAAACTAAGCACCCTATTTATAGGAAAATGCTTAGAAAGCCATAACAGACTAATCTGCTACCTGATGGCTTTACCTTCTACTATTCAAGCCCACCACTTTTGAAAATAAATTCTAGCACCATATTTTTAATAAAAACATTATATTTTTCGAAACTTCAACAATTCATAATAAATAGCCCTTTTATAAGAAAAATTCAAATCTCATATGCTTTATATAGGAATTTTAATTATCTACAACTTTTTAAGTTTAAGGTTTTTCAAATTCCAAACGAAAAATGACCGAAATCCACATACGGACGATTTTTAAAACTTCCATTCCGACAAAATACTGATAAATCACCTCAACTTTAATTCCTTCATTTATAACCACAATAAATATATCCATCATTTATATCCACATAAAATAAATATTTCCTTATCATATAAATCAATAATTAATTATTCACAAATAATATTACAGAATCACAATTATGACAACCAGGTCGTTCACAGGAAAGAGGGGGCTTTCCGATAAGGATTTCTTCTTATTGGCGCGCAATTAGGTGACCAAAGCCCTTTCCTAGAAAGAACTTCCTTAGACATTGCCAATAATGCTATCTAATAATATTATTCACATAATATGAATTATTGATCTAATCATGGAGATATTGTGCAGTGACAATTATTGAACAACAATAATATAAAATATCAACACAGCAATTATTGAATTAATAAAATAAAATATTGAACAGTATTTACTGTAACAATTATTGAGTAGTGCCTTCTTACGTAAGAATCAATAATTCAAAAATATTATGCAATACTGTGTGCTATTGCGCAACCACGCGTATTACTATATTTTAACCACCGGGTATTCCAACAGTGGTAACGGTAATAACTACGTCCTTATTTATAAAAACTCAAACTTTTCATTTTCTTCATCCGACCGTTTTCCATTATGGGTCCCATAAATGGTTGCGCCGTCGTACGAATATTCCCCGACAAAAAGAATATTCCACAACCAAATGAATATTCCCTGACGCAATGAATATTTTATAACCACTTGCTTATTTTGCAAAATATGTACATTTCACCCATAACCAAAACATTATATCAATTTAACACCTTATTATTCACAATAATAAATAGAGGAAATTCGATTTTATTTATAATAAGTTGGTGTCTGACACCTGCAGTTGGGTTTTTAACACCTGAAGTTAAATAGGAGCCATTTGATATGGGGTTTTGGAAATGGATTTTATACTGGGTTCAAGGTCAATACAAAACTCGATTTCACACTCTGGGGGGTAGGCCAGGAAGTTATTCAGGGAATACGTCAGGAAATTTATTAACAATAGAAATATCATTCAAATATGACATATTTTAATTTAAATCTGTGACATAAGCTAAGAAAGCTTGACATCCATTTTTCAATAAACGAATGACTTATTGGATTGATATGATAGTGATTGACTTTAGTGGTTTGGTTGCTTCAATTCTCACAATAACTTGGCTAGGAATATGAAAGCTAACAACCTTACGAAAATAATTAATTTTAGCATGATGAGTAATTAACCAATCAATCACTAAAATCACATCAAATGTAGGTATTTTCTGTGATGCCCCCAAAATAGGTATACATCACCCATTCTGAGTCACCAAATATATATTATAGAAATAACTACAACTTCATTATTACAATTGTCGTGCAAAATACGATTACACATATAATGTGAGTTTAAATACAAATATTGTCTTCTAGACAGTATTCAAACTCAAATAAGTACTCATTACAATTATTGATACACTATTTTACAAAAATAGTGAGGACCGCTAAAACAACTTTCTAGAACCATCAGTCCATACCCTGGCTAATTCCTGCTATATTCTCTCCTCTTGAGAAGAAAAATGTAACAAAAAGGAAAATGGTGAGCTTAACTAGCCTAGTAAAAAATATTATGACAAAGATAATGAACAACAAATTATCATTAGCCTTCAACAAATCAGATAAAATATAATGGACAACAAGTTTTAGATCAATATTCGCAGCGGAAATAACAATTCATTAGAAGAGTTAAGTAGAGAATGAAATCTACTATCTTCTATGATTTAAAAGTCCATTATCAATATTTTATCCCTATAATATCAATCAATATACATCTTGAACCAAATATTCATCTTTTCACTACGGGCCAAAGATATTTATTTGTATTACCAGTTGGTCATGTTCATCTTCGCACTACGGGCCAAAGATATTCATCAGGTAATCATTCATCTTTGCACTACAAGCCAACGATATTCAGTTATATCATCATTTAGGACTAAGGATGATGAAAAATATCTTAAAGAAAACGAATCCAGTGAAATAAAAGATCAAAGATTAGGGATTCTTACTTTAGTTTATCCAAGTTCTAAAATACCCCATAATAATCAATTGTGGAGCAAAATTCACGAATGAGGATCAAAACATGGATACAATCAAAGATATTAACTATAATAGACATCTTGGACATAGAATAGAAAATTTTATTTTTCTATGAATAGTGCTGTATACGTGAATAGTGTCGTATACGTGAATAGTAACCCCGACATGAAAAGGTAGAAATTTCATAAGAAAAACCATACTTCGTGAATAGTACCATATTCGTGAATAATGTCGTATACGTGAATAGTAACCTTGACATGAAAAGGTAGAAATTTAACAATAAAATTCATACCAATATTTCGGCATAATGATATTGAAAGAAAAACATCATTTACGAAGAAAATAACATCCCTTACCTCAAAAGAATAGTACTTCTGACTGGAATATCGGATGTAATGCTGAAGGAAACTTGTACTAAATAGAAACTCTCAAAGTATCTAAATACTCACAAAATACGCTCGATAATATATAGAGAAAGAAAACTTGTTTCTGGTGTGATTTTCAATTATAACTAAGCACCATATTTATAGGAAAATGCTAGAATGCCAAAACAGACTAAATTAATAAAATATTAATTTATCAAAAAATTTCTACGCACACATTCTTAACCAAAATATTAGCCACCACAAGTGGGGCCCACCAAAAATTAGAATTTCCACACTAACCAAAAGTGGGGCCCACCTATATTTTAAAAAAACATTTATTTCTGAAACTTCAATAATTCATAATAAATAGCCCTTTTATCATAAAAATACGAATTTAATGTCCATTCTATAGAAAATTAAATTCTCTACAACTTTGTAAAAGAAAGTTTTTCCAAATTCCAAACAGAAAATGTCCGAAATCCACATACGGATGATTTTTAATACCTCAATTCTGACAAAATACTGATAAAACATCTCAGCATTAATTCCTTCATTTATATCCACACAAAATAAATATTTCTCTATCCATCCACATAAAATAAATATTTTCATATCATATAAATCAATAATTAATTATTCACAAATAATATTACAGAATCACAATTATGACAACCATGTTGTTCGTAGGAAAGATGGGGCTTTCCGATAAAGATTTCTCCTTATTGGTGCGCAATTAGGTGATTAAACCCCTTTCCTAGACAGAACTTCCTTAGACATTGCCAATAATGCTATCAAACAATATTATTCAAATAATATGAATTATTAATATGATAATGTCGATACTGTGCAGTAACAATTATTGAAATAACAATAATATAAAATATCAACGTAGTAATTATTGAATCAATAAAATAAAATATTGAACTTTAATTACTGTAACAATTATTTAGTAATGCCTTCTTACGTAAGAATCAATAATTTAAAAAATATTGTGCAATACCGTGTGCTACTGTGCAACCATGCGTATTACTATATTTTAACCACCGAGTATTCCAATAGTGTTAATGATAACAATTACGCCGTTATTTATAAAAACTCAAACTTGTCGTTTTCTTCATCCGACCATTTTTTCGTTATGGGGCCCACAAATGACTGTACCATCGTTTAAATATTCCCCGATAGCAAGAATATTCCACACGATAAAACGAATATTCCCCGACAATAATGAATATTTTTAACCACTTGCTTATTTTGCAAAATTTGCATATTTCATCCACAACCAAAGTATTATATCAAATTAACACCTTATTATTCACAATAATAATTAGAGGAAATTTGATTTTATTTATAAAAAGTTGGGGTCTTACAACCTCCTCTCATGAAATTTCGTCCTCGAAATAGACGTACATACCTGGTGTTTCAAAAAGGTGAGGATACCTTGCTTTCATTTTCAATTCTAACTTCCAGGTCATTTCCTCAATAGCATGGTTCCTCCATAAAACATTGACTTGTGGTATAACCTTTGGGCATAGGACATGCTCTTTTATATCCAAGATCTTGACAGGTACCTCCTCGTACGTTAAATCTTCGGCTATCTCGTATGGTTGTAACTCAATAATGTTGACCGGGTCTTTCACATATTTACGAAGCATATATATGTGAAAAATATTATGAACACGAGACATGTTTAGAGGTAATGCGAGTCTATTGGCCACATTTCCTATTCGTTCAAGAATCTCAAATGAACCAATAAATCGTTGATTGAGCTTTCCTATATTCCCAAATCTTATAACTCCCTTCCATAGAGCAATACGTAACAATCCATGATCCCCAATATTAAATTCCACGTCCTTTCGATGAAAATCCACATAACACTTTTGTCGATCCTGTGCCGTTTGTATACGTTGTCAGATCATTTGGATCTTCTCTGTAGTCATTCGTACCAACTCTAGTCCCAACAACGTTGCTTCTGCCACCCCATCCCAACATACTAGAGAGTGACACTTTTGTCCATACAACACTTCGAATGGAGCCATGCCTATACTTGCCTGATAACTGTTGTTGTAGGAGAATTCCACTAATGGTTGGTACTTATCCCAACTCCCTTTGAAATATAGGACACATAGTCTTAATAGATCTTTAAGAGTTTGAATAGTCCTTTCTGATTACCCATCCGTTTGAGGATGGTATGCCGAACGGAATCGTAAGTTCTTGCCCATAGCTTTCTATAAGCTAACCCAAAATCGTGAAGTGAATCTTGGGTCACGATCAGAAACTATGGATACTGGCAAGCCATGCAATCTCACAATAATATTTACGTACATACGACCAAGACGTTTAAGGGAATAAGTCTCCTATATAGGCAAGAAATGGGCAGACTTCGTTAATCTATCAAAAATAACCCAAATTGTATTTATCCCTTGAGAAACCTTGGAAAGACCCATAATGAAATCCATGGTAATGTGTTCCACTTCCATTTCAGAATCTCAAGTGGTTGCAATGGACCCTTTGGCACTTGATGTTATCCCTTTAAACGTTGACAAATTAAACACCTCGAGATAAACTCTGCGATCTCTCTCTTCATATTGCTCCACCAAAATGTTTGTCGAAGATCATGACACATTTTGGTACTCCCAGAATGGATTGCAAATGGTGTGTTGTGTGCCTCCATCGTGATTCTATGTTTCAAGTCAGAATCGTTAAGAACATAAAGTTTGGAGTTGACTAGAAGTATTCCTTCTTCATCTATTCTTCTTCTGGAATAACACCTTCATGCACTTTCTTCTTCATACACATCAACTCGAGGTCCGTAGCTTGAGCAGCTTTAACTTTATCGATTAAAATCAGTTATACTCATATATTTGATATCATCACGTGGGTACTTAGAGCCTTTTACTCTATCTCAGTCCTTTTCAAGTCATACCAAATGGGCCTTTACGTTGACAATATCGGACTCGTACATGCATATGATCTTCTACTCAATGCGTCAGCTACCACGTTTACTTTTCCAAGATGGTATTTGATGGTATGATCGTAATCTTTCAACAACTCGAGCCAACATCGTTGCCACATGTTGAGTTCCTTTTGGGTGAAGAAATATTTGAGACTTTTATGATCCGTATAAATCTCCACTTTCTCCCCATACAGGTAGTGCCTCCAGATCTTCAGTGCAAAAACGACTGCTGCCAACTCCAAATCACGAGTAGGATAAATCCTCTGATTTTCTTTGAGTTGTCACGAGGCATAGGCTATGACTTTCCCATGTTGTATGAGAACACATCCTAACCCTTTGCCTGAAGCATCGCCGTAGATAACAAATCCATCTGTACCAGATGGTATTATCAGAACAGGTGCTGAAATGAGTCTCCTCTTGAGGTCTTGGAAACTCTTCTCGCATTCCACGCTCCATACAAATTTTATATCTTTCTGAGTCAGCTGAGTTAACGGAGTAGCGATTCGAGAAAACCCTTCCACAAATCTCTGATAGTAACCAGCTAAGCCCAAAAAGCTACGTACTTCGATCACTGACTTCGGTTGCTCCCAACTTTGTATTGCTTCAATCTTCGCCGGGTCGACCGATACTCCATGTTTTGACACCACGTGCCCAAGGAATGCTAGTTCCTCAAGCTAGAACTCGCATTTTTTTAGCTTGGCATATAGCTTATTTTCACGAAGCCTTTAAAGTACCAATTTCAAATGGCGCTCATGATCTTCACAACTTTTGGAATAGATGAGGATGTCATCAATAAAGAAGACAATGAACTGATCCAAATATTCTTTAAACACACGGTTCAGTATATCCATGAAAGAAGCAGAAGCATTAGTCAATCAAAAAGACATGACAAAGAATTCATAATGCCTGTATTGAGTTCAAAAGGCAGTCTTTAGAATATCCTCAATTTTAATCTTCAGCTGATGATATCCAGAACGAAGATCGATCTTTGAAAAGAATTGTGCTCCTTGTAACTGGTCGAACATGTCATCAATGAGAGGTAGCAGATACCTATTCTTGATGGTGACATGGTTCAATTCCCGGTAGTCAATATAAAGTCGCATACTCCCATCTTTCTTCTTTACGAATACAACAAGAGCACCACAAGGAGATGTACTAGGACGAATGAAATTGATGTTTAACAACTCCTGTAGTCGGTCCTTTAACTCCTGAAGTTCAATAGGAGCCATTCGATATTAGGTTTCAGAAATGGGTTTTGTACCCGGTTCAAGGTCAATAAAGAATTCAACTTCACGTTCTGGGGGTAGACCGGGAAGTTCTTCTGGAAATAAGTCAGGAAATTCACTAACAACAGAAATATTATTCAAATCTGACGTATTTTTGTTCAAGTCCATGACATGGGCTAAAAAAGCTTGACATCCGTTTTTCAACAAACGAATGGCTTTATGGCTTGATATGACAGTGATTGACTTTAGAGGTTTGATTGCTTGAATTCGCATAATAGTTTGGTTAGGAATATGAAAACTAACAACCTTACGAAAATAATTAATTTTAGCATGATGAGTGGTTAACCAATCAATCCCTAAAATCACATCAAATGAAAGTATTTTCAATGAAATAAGATCGGCAGGTAATGTGATGGTTCCAACTTGAATGAAGCAAGATTTATAAAGAATAGATGTAATGAAAGTTTCTCCTAACAGAGTCTCAATAGATAAGTCAAAGTCTAATTTCTCCGAAGTCAAGTTCAAACATTGAGCACAAGCAAGAGAGATAAAAGAATGGGTAGAACCGGTAACTAATAAGATATAAACTTCGCAAGAGTTTATGATTAAATTACCCGTGATCATCTGGTTTGGGTTCTTCGCGTTTTGGGCAGTCACGACAAACGCCCTTCCAGGAACCATCGACTTTGACTTGTTTGGGATAGCCTTTGGAGTCACCATCCACGTTGGACTTGGTTTCATTACAAGACAATCTCTAGCTATATGACCTTCCTTTCCACAGTCATAACACACCTTAGATTGTTGTGGGCAATTTGGGCTGATGTGTCCCTCTTTTCCATATTTATAATGTGACAACCCGATATTTTCTATATAATTAAATCTTAAATTTTGCGTATAAATTTTTTTTTTTTTTTTTTTATTTTAAGGATGAGGATTTGTACAAGATTATGTGTATATGTATTTATGTGGTAAATAAAAATATATTTATTACATGAATATTTACAAGTAAATTTATTTTAGAATTATTGATTATTGTAAAGAATATTTTTATAATAATTAATTTTAAGATAGAAATATTTTTATTAATTATTTTCCATGAACATATAATCATATATTATTTAAATAATATATGAAGTGATTTTTAGAATAAATATAATAATTATTTTATTATGTGAATTTTGTACAGATTATTGAGGTAATTATTTTACCTTAATTATTAAGGTTAAATATGAAAGGATAATCAGATATGGAATCCAAACCCTAATTTTGGATTATTGTCAAGGTATGAGAATAATAATATAACATTAATTATATTTTGATTTTTCAGTGCTATGTATATGTACGATATGTCAGTATTGAAAATAGTTGGTCAATTACGGTGTATTTTGACCCAAACCCTAGTAATCATGTTAAACCCTAATTTGAGATCCAAATTAGAGTGTGGGATTATTTTATAAGTGTATAATATTAATTATGTCATGTATTTTATGTATTAATTAGGAAAACCCTAATTAAAAATTCTTGAAATCCTAATTGCTAAATTAGCAAAGTTAATTGTGATTAAGGGTTTTAAACCTTAATGTCCATGAGTTAGATAACTACAAACCTATTTTAATTAACAAAGTTAATTTTTCAAAATTTAGAAACTAAAATTTTAGTTTATTATTTTAGTTTATTTTATTTTTGTGCAAAACTTAAATTTGGAAATTTTTGAAATCCTAGTTGCTAAATCTTTAAGGGTTAATGTTAAAACCTAAACATTAAATTGTCTAAACCCTAAACCCTAAATCAAGTTTCTAGAAATTCAAGGAATTGGCAAAAATGCCCATATTAGGCATTTATGAAGCTAGCCTTAGGTTTTGACAATTTGAGAAGTGGTTCACCAAATCTAACAACTCCACATGCTCAAAATTGACAGCAAACAAGCCACAACTCAGCCATTTCATGCATCTTGTGGCCTATAAATAGATTGAAGAGAGAGAAATTGCATTTTGTTAGATTATTTTGCACAAAAACTTGTTAAACTCTCTCAAGTCCCAAACCTCCGAAAATCTTTAACAAATCAGTTCCTTTATCAAGCCCCACGTCCATCATAAGCCAATCACAAACAATTTGGAGAGCAAAAATCAAAAATCGATCAAGAAAGGTATAAAATCTCTAAATTTAGAAATCCTTCAATTTGATGTTAATTGTTGAAATTGATTTGTTAAATATGTGTAATAAGAAGTGTATTAATGTTCTGGGTCGTTAGATTCATGACCCATAACATCAAAGTGCTCAAAATCAAAGTTTTTCCAACTTTTGAAAAACCGAAATCTGTTATTTGTAGGTAAATGTCAGGGCTTATAACGCTTTGATAGATCATGATTTTTGTGTTCTCAAAGTTGTTATGTGTATATTGTTATGTTTTATTTAATCTACAAAAAGAATCAGGTCCATATCTATTGTGGATTAAAAGTTATTTAAGGTCAAAGTGGGTTGACCGGCATTGACCAGACAAATTTTGGACAGCCCAAAATTTTCTAAGTGTCGATTTTTCGGACACCGTTTGACCATACTTTATCTGCTTTATTTCTTGTTGTTATGATGATGTTAAAAATTATAGTTGTAGTCCTACATGAGGCCTAAACACCGAAATTGATAGATCACAAAAACATTACACGGATTGCAAGTTATAAGGACTCAAAGTAGGTACCTCAGATCTGTTAAACTCTGACAATCTGAAGAACAGCGTTGTCAGGTTTTTAGAGAGCTTAAATCTCTCTGATCTAATGTTGTTTAACCACAAAATTTGTTATGAACTTGTATTATTACATGAGTAATACAATATGTATGTGTTATATCGGCCAGAAACGTTTTGTACAGAAAGTTATTCATGGTCAAAGTACCCACCCTCGCATCTGACTTTGGAATTCTGGGTAGCTCAAGAACACCTATAGCGACAGAAAGTGTCGCTATAGGCCTTTAGCGACAGATTTAATTAATAATTTCGGAAATTAATTAAAAAATAGAAAAAAATAGTTTTTAATACAAAATAAATTATAAAAAAATTATTTTAAATTCTGAAAATTAGTTTTTAATTATTTTAAATATATTTCATAAATATTTAATATTTTTGGAATATTAAAAGTAATTAATTTATTTAATTATAATATTAAATAAATTATTTAAAAATGATTTTAATTCATGAAAAATCATGAAAAATTATATTATTGTGTTAGAAAATATTTTTGAGTTATTTTGATAACTTTTAATATTATGTGATAATTTTCATTAATAAATTAATATTAATGATAATTAAGTTATTTATTAAATGAATTAAATAAATGAATTAAAAATGATTTTATTATATTAAAAATCATTTTAAATAATAATAAGGTATTTAAAAATATTTTAAGTTATAAATATAACTTTTAATATTTAAAGGTAAATTTCATTAATTAATTATTATTAATGATATTAAAGTTATTTAATAATTATATTAAATAATTTAGTTTAAAAATGATTTTAATATTATAATAATCATTTTAAATGGAAATAAAGTGTTTAAAAATATTTTAAGTTATAAAATATAACTTTTAATATTTAAAGGATATTTCATTAATAATTTAATAATATTTAATGATTAATGATATTAAATTTATTTAATAATTATATTAAATAAATAGTTTAAAAATAGTTTTATTTATTTAAAAATCATTTAAAAAGGATATAAATGAATTAAAAATATTTTAAGTTGTAATTAATGACTTTTAATATTTGGATAAATAGTTCATTAATATTTAAATATTAATGGTAATTATTTAATAATGGTTTTATTTATTTAAAAATCATTTAAAGGTAATATAAATGTTTTAAAAAAATATTTTGAGTTATTATACATAACTTTAATATTTTGACAATAGTTTCATTAATAGTTTAATATTAATTAAATATTAATGATAATAGAATTGTTTAAGATTTAAATCATTTAATAATGATTCTGATATTTCAAAATTATAATAAATGATAATAATTATTTAATAATTGTTATAAGGCCATGAAAAATAGTGCGACTGATGTTTAAGTTATCCAAATGGATATTGAACTACGAATTAGAGTCTTAGACTCGATATTTAACCTATAAAGCTGTCGGTAGACCGACATAGATCAGAAATTGATCTGGACTTAGATAAATTGGTTAGTTAACTGTTTATTTGTGATTCAATGGTGTTAAAGTTATGTGACAATGTGAATAGGAATGTGCTGACTGCAATAAGCAGTATTATATGATATGATATATTATATTAATCAGTAAAATGATCTGATTAATGATAGGTTGTGATAGAAAAGGGTAGATCTAAGTTGAGTAAGTGTAATCAGCGCATCAGGCAAGTATCCTAACTTTGCATTTTCTTTATGCAATGGATAGAAGTGAGAAATTCAGAATTAATGTTATTATTGTACAGATTGTTAGACTTATATTATATAAGCCCATTGACTATCAACATGCTAGTATATGATAATTCAGTTATATATATTCTGTTCGTTAATTTCTATAAATGATTATACAAGTGTCCCCACTTGGATAATTATTGCATTCAATCGCATGTTGATACACTTTTGATATACATATATGTTGAATTATATAAGACCTTTGTTATAAAAACCCGACAGGTATGAACATCCCGATAAGGGGAAAATTTTTATGCGCCCAAGGCGGAACAGAGTGAACGATAACATCGTTCTTATACATGTAGTATTGATCAATACAGGGTACAACAGGGCTGATCACCCTCCGTGCCCGTAAGTCATGACGGTTTACAGATGAATTTCTGTTCAAACCTTTTCGAAAATGAAAAACAATGTTCATAGTATGTCACAGAAACCCTATGTATAGTCAATACGTAGTTTCAAAAATTTGAAAGAGGGTTGTTATGTTAATATTATTGGTACATATTACTTCACAACTACCGACTAGTTGTAGAAGAATATTATAAAGAAAACATTTAAATTCCTTCAGCCTATATATATATAATACTTGCTGGGCACTCAAATGCTCATCCTTGCTTAATTTAAATGTTTTCAGCTAAGTGTGAAGGACCAGAAGGATCTGTCAAGGGCAAAGGAAAAGGAAAAGTTGCTGAATAACTTTATATGCTACTGTTTGTAATAGTTTTAGATTATGAAGACTATGATATATATATTTATATATTTAATGACATGTAATGAATGTTTAAAGGTTACGTACCTGGGAGAGAGACTCTGATGTATTTATAAATTTAAGTTTAAGTTTTATATTATTGTTATTATTATTAGTAGTATTCCGCTCATAGAAATGGTATCGTGAAGTACCGAGTTCGGGTTTCAAGTATCCGGGTTCGGGGGCTTTACATATAACATATTACTGGTGAGCGTTCTCCTCCCCTAGAAACAGTTGATGTTGGTGCTAACATCTTCACATTATCATTGTTGTACCTTCTCTTTTTGAAATCTCCTCCTGACTCGCTTCTTCTATTATCATGGCCACGATTACCACCCGAATGGCTACCATTTTTATCCGTATTCTTTCCTCCCTGCTGGTTATCATTGCTCCGATGGCTACTGCCACCGGTATGACCTTGTTTGTGGTCCCTTGGTTGAACATACTCATTATCTCGCTCTAATAATTGAGCCTTGTTGACAACATCTGAATATAGAGAAAATATGTGAGAAATAAGATATTGTCGAATCTCAGGTTTTAGACCTCTCAGAAACATCTGTGTTATACATTCCTCATTCTCTACCAAATGAGGTGTAAACCTGGATAACTCTGTGAACTTAGCCTCGTACTGGGACACAGTCATGTTGTTCTGTTCAAGTGTAATAAACTCTACCTCCTTTATATGACAAATACTTTCAAACAAGTACTTGTTATTGAACAGTTTCTGAAATGTTTCGCAAGACATATTGAGTGCGGCTGGCTGGGTACACTTCACAGACTCCCATTAGTTGTCTGCCTCACCACAGAACATAAAGTTGGCGAATGAAATATTCTGTTTCTCTGTGCATCCCAAGATATCAAATATCTTGGTAATTTGCTTAACCCACATTTTTGCCTTGATTGGATCCGACTTTCCCACAAATTCTGGTGGTCCCAACTCTTTGAACTGCTTGGCTGTGACAAGCGACGCGTTGCTATCATTTCCACCCGTATTTTATACACGAGTCTCCCTCGTCTGATTTTGCATACAATGCAAAAAGCTTCTAAACATTCCATCATTCATCGTTTGTTCGGTAGTGTTGTTTACAAGAGGAATATTGCCTTTGTGAAATCTTGAAATTATAAAATGAAAGTATTCAATTTTCTTATAATTGTTATTTTATTTAGTAATTGGTTAAATTGAGAAAGGGTTAAAGTTAAGGGTGATATGTGAAAAATTTTCAATGTATGCAAGTTATTATAAAATATTCGTTTGGTCGGGGAATATCCGTACGACGGCACAATCATTGGTTGACCCCACAATGGAAGTATTGTCGTAGTGAGAAAATGATAGAATTATCTTTTTTATAAAAATAACGGCGAAAGTGTTACCATCAAAACTGTTGAACTACCCGGTAGTAAAAGTACAGTAATACTCATGGTTGCATAGTAGCACACGATATTGATTATTGATGCTTACGTGAGAAGTCACTTAGTTATACTGAACTATTGCTACAATAATTGCTGCATCATATCTCTCATATTATTGATTCAATTATTATCACAATATCATCTGCATAATATGTTATATTATTAAATCAATAATTGAGACGACAAAGTTATTCATATTATTATTTGCAATATTGACAATGTCTAGAAAGTTCTGTTAAGGAGAGGTTTCGTCACCTAATTGCGCGCCAATAGGGAGCTATCCTTATCGGAAAGCCCCCTCTTTCTTGGGAACGACCTGGTTATTAAATATTATGAATTATAATGTTAATGATGAATAAGTTCGTGTTGATTAAAGATGAAATGGATAGTTCCATTGTGTTGGAATTATAGTGTTAGTGAAAATACATATTTATTTCGATAATAATTGATGTCTGGAGGTTATGTTGACCAATCGGGTAATTAATCGGATAAATGACCAATTAATTGCTATTGATTCACATGATTATAACTATTTGTTCAAATATGTGTACTATTTATTCACATTCATTTACTATTAGGGGAGTTGGTGCAAGATTGATAATACTTGCATGACTAAGTTAAAAATGGAGGTATAGATGGAGGTAATATACTATAATTAATTTGTTCACATGTTTAGAACTATTGATTCACATAATTTATTATAATGGGAGGTAGTGCAAGTTTGATAATACTTGCAAGACTAAATTAAAAATGAAGAAAAAGAGGATGGTATTATACTGTAATATTTTGAGCCCCAAAATGTGCAATTATCGAAACTATATTTTTCTATAAATAGAAGCTCATTCCTTCATTTTTTTTCACCAATACACTAAAGCTATAGAGAAATTATTATAGAGAGAAATTATAGAGAGAGAAGAAGAGAAGTCTGCTACCTCACTATTCCAGTATCCAGTCTTCTTCTAAGGTAAGTGGTATTATTTCTTTCGTATTCATGAAGAGAGCTATTGTTATTCCATTCCATATTATTATGTTGGAATAACATGTCTATGCGAAGTACCACATACATGGTAAAAATTTTCTATTATTCCATTCCTTATTATTCTGTTGGAATAACCTGTCTGTGCGGTCTATCGCATGCCTGGTGAATTCTGTTGTTATTCCATTCTTTATTATTCTGTTGGAATATCCTGTCTATGCGGATTACGCATGACCTGGTTCCATTCTTTATTATTCTGTTGGAATATCCTGTCCGTGCGAATTACGCATAACCTGGTTCCATTATTTATTATTCTTTTGGAATAACTTGTCTGTGCAGTCTATCACATGCATGGTGAATTCTTCTGATATTCCATTCTTTATTATTCTGTTGGAATAACCTGTCTATGTGGTTTACCACATGCAAGATGAATGATCCTTCGAATTAATTCTTTATTAAATTGTGGAAATGATCTATCTACGTGGATAACCGCATGACGGGTGAAAATCCATTTGCAGTTTCGTATATTCTAATATTTTGTATGAGATATCATTTCTTTTGTACTCGTCGTGAAATA
This sequence comes from Panax japonicus, assembly GCA_020205505.1. Classification (NCBI taxonomy): domain Eukaryota; kingdom Viridiplantae; phylum Streptophyta; class Magnoliopsida; order Apiales; family Araliaceae; genus Panax; species Panax japonicus. Next base: position 36,908,954 of record CM035105.1, read on the forward strand.
TCATTTTCTTTGGTAATTTTTTTACGAGTTACTATTCACGGGTTATTATTCACCCGGTTACTATTCACTATGGTATTATTCACTCGGGTATTCGGGGGCACTTTTCGTGCCAGAGTACTATTCACGAGTTACTATTCATGGGTTACTATTCACCCAATTACTATTCACTCTAGTATCATTCACTCGGGTATTCGAGACACTTTTCGTGTTGGGATACTATTCACGGGGTACTATTCCTGAAGTACTATTCACGGGGTACTATTCACCTGAAAAATATATTTTTTTTTCTGTCCAAATTATTTTTGGTACATGAATATTATTCTTGGATTTTACTCTACAAAACAGTATCATGTTGACAATTTGGACGTTATTGATTTCTGGATAAATTAAATTATAAATAATTAAAATTTATCCTTGAACTTGTTTTATTGAATTATTATGTCATCGTCATCATCCTCATGCTTATATTGTGATGAAAGTCATCTTTGTCTTACGTGCATAGATGGACTTGGTATGATTATAACCAGGGATTATTCAGTATAATCATGACTGTAATGTAACGAATGATGTGGTGAAAGTCCTCATTGGCCTGTAGTTCATTGATGGACAGTTGTTGGTATGATTATGACCAAGGATTATTTGGTATAATCATGACCATTGATGATTACATGAATATCCTTGGCCTTGGTGCAGGGATCATTTGATTATATTTATTAAGTTGAGTCTCAGCGATAAAGTTGATGAAAAACTTTTTAAATCATAGAAGATAGTAGATTTTATTCTCTACTTGACTCTTCTATTTATTGGATTGCTTATTTTCGCTGCAGTTGTTGATGTAAAACTTGATGTCTATTATATTCTATCAGTTGTTATACTATTAAAGGCTAAAGATAATTTATTCGTCATTATCTTAGTCATAATATTTCTTACTGGGCTAGTTGAGCTCACCCTTTCTTTCATTGTTCTCTTCAGGAAATGAGAATATAGCTGGGACGAGTCAGGGAATGGAGTGATGGTCCAGGATAAAAGGCTTTAGTAGTCATCACTATTCTACGGAATAATGTGATAATAATTGTAATGAGGACACCATTGAGTTTAGATATTGTTTAGATAACAATATTCTTTTTAAACTCTCAGCTATGTTTTGTCGTATTTTACACGACTGTTGTATAATTAAGTTGTATTTGAATTTATGTATCATGTATCTGGCGACTCAAGATGGGTGATGTATACCTGTTTTGGGGGTGTCACAGCTTTCCTGTTGCACGTTCCCCTGGTTGGTGCTTAAAGGTGTCTCCACGGTCTCATTCACTCCATTGTTAACATTCTCAGCTGTCATTCTCAAATACTTCCATAAAACAAGAGTTAATTAAAGAAATTGACATACCACATAATACCCCTATATTATGACCGACCAACAAATAAGCTTAGGTACGACACACTATCGAAGGATTTACTCGTTTCTCCCTTCCTAGTTCTATTCCCCGATCTCCGCCAGAGACCATATCCCTAAGCTCTGATACCAATTGTGACGCCCCCAAAATAGGTATACATCACCCATTTTGAGTTGCCAAATATATGGTACAAAAATAACTACAACTTCATTATTACAATTATCGTGCAAAATATGACAACACATATACTATGAGTTTAAATACAAATATTGTCTTCTAGACAGTATTTAAACTCAAATAAGTCCTCATTACAATTATTGATACACTATTTTACAAAAAAAGTGATGATTGGTAAAACAACTTTCTAGAACCATCACTCCATACCCCGATTAGTTCCTTCTATATTCTCTTCTCCTGAGAAGAAAAATGGAACTAAAAGGAAAAGAGTGAGCTCAACTAGCCTAGTAAAAAATATTATGACTAAGATAATGAACAACAAATTATCGTTAGCCTTCAATAAATTAGATAAAATATAATGGACAATGTGACAACCCCAAAATAGGTCCATTCCATCCAACCCATTCTGAGTCACCAAATACACATGGTACAGAAACAACAACAACTTTTACCACCCATAAGCTGTGAGTTTGAATACAAACATTATCATCTAGACAATATCCACATGCAAATAAATCCCCATCATAATTATTGATACATAATTTTACAAAAAATGGTGAGGACTACTAAACAACTCTCTCTAGAACCTTCATTCCATACCCCGACTAGTACTCGCTACATTCTCGCCTCTTGAGAAGAAAAATGGAACAACAAGGAAAAGGGTGAGCTCAACTAGCCCAGTAAAGAATATTATGACTAAGATAATGTACAACAAATTATTCTTAGTCTTCAACAAGAAAAAATCTGATAGAATACAATAGACAACAAGTTTTAGATCAACAACTGCAGCGGAAACAACAATTCATTAGAAGAGTTAAGTAGAGAATAAGATCTACTAACATCTATGAATTTAAAAGTCTATCATAAATATTTTATCCCTGTAACATCAATCAATATATATCTCAAATCAAATCAAATATTCATCTTTGCACTACAGGCCAAAGATATTCATCAGTTGGTCATGTTCATCTAAACACCTGTTCATCTTTGCATTACGGGCCAAAGATATTCATCAATTGTTCATGTTCATCTCAACACCTGTTCATCTTTGTATTACGAGCCAAAGATATTCATAATAAAATCAACCATCTTTGCAGTACAGGCCAAAGATATTCAGTAACACCATCATTTAGGACTGAGGATGATGAAAAATATTTTAAAGGAAATGAATTCTGTGAAACAAAATAACAATTATTAAGGATTCGTACTCTAAACAATCCGAGTTCAAAAATACTTCATAAATAATCATACTGAAGTAAAATTCAAGAATGATCAAAACATAGATCCAATCAAAGCTAGTATCCAGAATAGATATTTTGGACAAAAAGAAGAAATTTCATTTTTCGGTGAATAGTGTCGTATTCGTGAATAGTGCCGTATACGTGAATAGTGCCGTATACGTGAATAGTAACTCCGACACCAAAAGATAGAAATTTCACAAAAAAACATCATCACACTTCGTGAATAGTACTCGTGAATAGTAACTCGTGAATAGTAACTCATGAATAGTAACTCGTGAATAGTAACTCATAAATAGTAACTCATGAATAGTAACTCCGGCATGAAAAAGTTCCAAATTTGATAAAAACTTCCAACCAATATTTCAGCATAATGATATTGAAGAAATAATATCATTTGAGAAGAAAATAACATCCCTTACCTCGAAAGACAGTACTTCTAGTTGAAACACCGGATATAGGCTATGACTTGAACTTGCACCGTATAGCAATACTCAAAGTATACTCATAATACTCACAAGAATACGCTTGATAATATAGAGAGAGAAAACTTCAGTTTCTGGTGTGATTTTCAATTCTAACCTAAGCACCTATTTATAGGAAATTGCTTAGAACACCAAAGCAGAAAATTTATTATAATAATAATATATATAAAAATTTTCTACGTATTCTTAGAATCTGAAAATCAGAATACAAACCACATGCTACCTTCTAGAAGAAGTAAAAAAAAACGTTTTTCTAATTAAAAATATTTTAAACTTCCAAAAATCAATTATTTCGGAGTTTCGGAACTTCAATAATTCACAATAAATAGCCCTTTTGTCAGAAAATTCGAATCTCGCTTTTTTTTATAGGAAATTCAATTCTGTACAACTTTGCAGAAGGAAGTTTTTCCAAATTCCAAACAGAAATTGACAGAAATCCATAAACGGACGATTTTACAGGCTATAATCAAATTTTCAGTCAAGAAATAGGTCTACCGACACACAAAATCTGTTTTTAATATTTATTGCAACAAAAATACTCTTTCTCCTCATATACTCATATATCCCACATTCATTTAAAAATATCACCGTTAATATATTATTAAAATAATATATTTAAATGAATTATTTTATCAAAAAAAAGATAAAATATTAATTTTTAACAATTGTCACATTAAAAATTTTCTCCATCTATATCCACATAAAATCAATATTTTTCTCATCATATAAATCAATAATTACTTATTCACAAATAATATTACAGAATCACAATATTGACAACCATGCAGTTCCCAGGAAAGAGGGGGCTTTCCAATAAGAATTTCTCCTTACTGGCGCGCAATTAGGTGACCAAACCTCTCCTTAGACAGAACTTTCTAGACATTGCCAATAATGTTATCTAATAATATTATTCAGATAATATGAATTATTGCTTCGATAATGGAAAATACTATGTAATGACAATTATTGAAACAACAGTAATATAAAATATCAATACAACAATTATTGAATCAATAACATAAAATACTGAACAGTAATTACTGTAACAATTATTGAGTAGTGCCTTCTTACGTAAGAATCAATAATTGGTGCAATACCGTGTGCTACTGTTGAACAACGCGTATTACTGTGTTTTAACCAACGGGTATTCCAACAGTATTAACGGTAACAACTACGCTGTTTTTTCTAAACAACTTATTTTTGTCGTTTTCTTCATCCAATCGCTTTCCGTTATGGGGGCCCACAAAAGACTGCGCCGTCGTACGAATATTCCCCGACAGCAAGAATATTCCACGACCAAACGAATATTCCCCGACAACAATGAATATTTTATAACCACCTGTTTATTTTTATAACCACCTGTTTATTCGAAATATTTGCGCATTTACCCATAACTAACCACATTAATCAAATTCACCCTTACTATTTCAAAAAAATAAATAAAGGAAATTCCTTTTTATTTAAAAAATTTTCGGGGTCTTACAACCTCCCCTCCTTATGAAATTTCGTCCTCGAAATTGACGTACGTAACTGGTGTTTCAAAAAGGTAAAGATACCTCACTTTCATTTTCGTTTCCCACTCCAATGTCATTTCTTCTATAGCATGATTCCTCCACAAAAATTTAACTTGTGGTATGACCTTCGTGCGTAGGACATGCTTCTTCCCATCCAACATCTTGACAGGTACCTCCTCGTACGTTAAGTCTTCAGCTATTTCGTCCGGTTCTATCTCAATGACGTGGTTCGAGTCGGCCACATCGGTACATAAAAAAATATTATAAACACGCGACATACTTAGCAGTAAAACGAGTCTATAGGCCACAGTTCCTATTCGATCGAGAATTTCAAATGGATTAATAAATCGAAGGTTTGAGCTTTGCTCACATCGCCAATTCTCGCTTTTGAAATAACAACTTCTTGTACCTGCTTCTTCGTATTCACCAGCTCCGGTGTGTAGCTTGAACGTTTTTAACTTTATCGATTAAAGTCGATTATACTCGTATATCATCACGTGGATACCTAGAGTTTTTATCTCCATCTCTATTATTTATAAATTATACGAAATGGGTCTTTGACAATATCGCATTCGTACTCGTATACGATCTTCTACTCAACACGTCAGCCACCACGTTCGCTTTTCCAAGACGGTATGGTCAGAACATGTGCCGAAATGAGTCTCCTCTTGAGTTCTTCGAATCTCTTTCCACATTCCTTGCTCCATTTGAATTTTGTATCTCTACGAGTCAGTTGCGTTAATAGAATAGCGATTCGAGAATATTCTTCAACGAATCTCCGATAATAACCAACTAAGCCTAGAAAGCTACGTATTTCGATTACCGACTTAGGTTGTTCTCAACTATGACTCATATCCCAACCTTGGATAGCACGTTAAAATGACACCTATTAGTTTACTATCGCACAAATATTGTGTCCCCTACGAAGAGTCTGGCTTTGGTGCATTCCACAAAGGAAGTCACCAGATAAAGGCTCAGGTATCAACTTCTACAGTTGGGTTTTTAACTCCTGAAGTTCAATAGGAGCCATTCGATATGAGATTTTAGAAATGGGTTTTGTACCGGATTCAAAGTCGATACAAAATTTAATATCACGCTCTGGGAGTAAGCCAAGAAATTCTTCAGGAAATACGTCAGGAAATTTACTAACAACAGAAATATCATTCAAATCTGATGTACTTTTGTTCAAGTCCATGACATGGGCTAAGAAAACATGACATCCATTTTTCAATAAATGAATGACTTCATGGATTGATATAAAAATGTTTGACTTCAATGGTTTGATTGCTTGAGTTCGAATATCAGGTTGCTTAGGAATATGAAAACTAACAACCTTACAAAAGCAATTAATTTTGGCATGATGAGTAGTTAACCTTAAAATCACATCAAAAGCAAATATCTCTATAGAAATAAGGTTAACTGGTAATGTGATAGTGCCAACTTGAATCAAGCAAGATTTCTAAACAACGGATGTAATGAAAAGTTTCTCCTAACGGAGTCTCCATAGATAGATCAAAGTCTAATTTCTCCGTAGTCAAGTTCAAACGTTGAACGCAAGCAAGAGAGATAAAAGAATGGGTAGAACCGGTATCTAGTAAGGTATAAACTTCGCAAGAATTATAATTAACTAACCCGTGCTAACTTCGTTCGGGTTCCTCGTATTTTGACCGGTCACGACAAACGCTCTTCCAGGAACCGTTGACTTTGACTTTTCTGGGACAGCCTTTTGAATCACCATCCCCGTTGGAATTGGTTTCACTACCGTACACTCTCGAGCGATATGTCCTTCCTTTCCACAATTATAGCATACCTTGAACTGTTGTGGGCAGTTTGGGCTGATATGTCCCTCTTTCCCGCATTTATAACATACGACCAGTGATCTTTCTCCTCCCTTGGAACCAGTTGCTGCTGGCACTGTCGTCTTCACATGGTCGTTGTTAAATTTCCTCTTTTTAAAATCTCCTCCCGACTCGCTTCTTCTATTTTCATGGCCACGATTACCACCAGAGTGGTTACCGCCTTTGTCCATATTCTTCTTTCTCCGCTGGTTATCGTTATTCTGATGACTGCTATCTTCGGTATGATCCTGGTTATGGTCCCTCGGTTGAACGTACTCGTTATCTCGCTCTAACAACTGAGCCATGTTGACAACATCTGAATAGAGAGAAAATTTATGAGAAATGAGATACTGACGTATGCCGGGTTTCAAACCTCTCAGAAACATCCGCGTCATACGTTCCTCATTCTCCACCAAATGAGGTGCAAACCTGGATAACTCCGCTAACTTCGCCTCGTACTGGGACACCGTCATGTTATTCTGCTCTAGTCTAATAAACTCCACTTCCTTCATATGGCGAATACTTTCAGGAAAGTATTTTTCGTTGAAAAGTTTCTGAAACGTCTCCCATGACATGCTGAGTGCGGCTAGATGTGTACGCTTCACAGACTCCCACCAGTAGTCTGCCTCGCCACAGAACATAAAGGTGGCGAATGGAACCTTCTGTTCCTCCGTGCATCCCAAGACATCGAATATCTTGGTAATTTGCTTGATCCACGTCTCCGCATTAATCGGATCCGGCTTTCCCAAGAATTCTGGTGGTCCCAACTCTTTGAACTGCTTGGCTGTGACAACTCGTGAATTGCTATCATTTCCTCCTGTATTTTGAACACGAGTCTCCCTCGTCTGGTTTTGCATGAACTGCAAAAAGCTCCTAAACATCCTGTCGTTCATCGTCTGCTCAGTGGTGTTGTTCACAAGAGGAACATTGCCAGCCTGTTGCACGTTCTCCTCGTTGGTAAGTACAGGCATCTCCACGGTCTCATTTACTCCACTGTTAATATTCTCAGTCGACATTCTCAAATACTGTCATAAAACAAGGGTTAATTAAACAATTTAACAAATCACATATTACCCCTATATTATGACCAACCAACAAATAAGCTTAGGTAGGACACACTATCGAAGGATTTACTCGTCTCTCCCCTCCAAGTTCTATTCCCCGATCTCCGCCAGAGATCATATCCCTAAGCTCTGATACCAACTGTGACAACCCCAAAATAGGTCCATTCCATCCAACCCATTCTGAGTCGCCAAATACACATGGTACAGAAACAACAACAACTTTTACCACCCATAAGCTGTGAGTTTGAATACAAACATTATCATCTAGACAATATCCACATGCAAATAAATCCCCATCATAATTATTGATACATAATTTTACAAAAAATGGTGAGGACTACTAAACAACTCTCTCTAGAACCTTCATTCCATACCCCGACTAGTACTCGCTACATTCTCGCCTCTTGAGAAGAAAAATGGAACAACAAGGAAAAGGGTGAGCTCAACTAGCCCAGTAAAGAATATTATGACTAAGATAATGTACAACAAATTATCCTTAGTCTTCAACAGGAAAAAATCTGATAGAATACAATAGACAACAAGTTTTAGATCAACAACTGCAGCGGAAACAACAATTCATTAGAAGAGTTAAGTAGAGAATAAGATCTACTAACATCTATGAATTTAAAAGTCTATCATCAATATTTTATCCCTGTAACATCAATCAATATATATCTTAAATCAAATCAAATATTCATCTTTGCACTACAGGCCAAAGATATTCATCAGTTGGTCATGTTCATCTAAACACCTGTTCATCTTTGCACTACGGGCCAAAGATATTTATCAATTGTTCATGTTCATCTCAACACCTGTTCATCTTTGTATTACGAGCCAAAGATATTCATAATAAAATCAACCATCTTTGCACTACAGGCCAAAGATATTCAGTAACACCATCATTTAGGACTGAGGATGATGAAAAATATTTTAAAGGAAACGAATTCAGTGAAACAAAATAAAAATTATTAAGGATTCGTACTCTAAACAATCCGAGTTCAAAAATACTTCATAAATAATCATACTGAAGTAAAATTCAAGAATGATCAAAACATAGATCCAATCAAAGCTAGTATCCAGAATAGATATTTTGGACAAAAAGAATAAATTTCATTTTTCGGTGAATAGTGTCGTATTCGTGAATAGTGCCGTATACGTGAATAGTGCCGAATACGTGAATAGTAACTCCGACACCAAAAGATAGAAATTTCACAAAAAAACATCATCACACTTCGTGAATAGTACTCGTGAATAGTAACTCATGAATAGTAACTCGTGAATAGTAACTCATGAATAGTAACTCATGAATAGTAACTCCGGCATGAAAAAGTTCCAAATTTGATAAAAACTTCCAACCAATATTTCAGCATAATGATATTGAAGAAATAATATCATTTGAGAAGAAAATAACATCCCTTACCTCGAAAGACAGTACTTCTAGTTGAAACACCGGATATAGGCTATGACTTGAACTTGCACCGTATAGCAATACTCAAAGTATACTCATAATACTCACAAGAATACGCTTGATAATATAGAGAGAGAAAACTTCAGTTTCTGGTGTGATTTTCAATTCTAACCTAAGCACCTATTTATAGGAAATAGCCCTTTTGTCAGAAAATTCGAATCTCGCGAGTTTTTATAGGAAATTCAATTCTGTACAACTTTGCAGAAGGAAGTTTTTCCAAATTCCAAACAGAAATTGACCGAAATCCATAAACGGACGATTTTACAGGCTATAATCAAATTTTCAGTCAAGAAATAGGTCTACCGACACACAAAATCTGTTTTTAATATTTATTGCAACAAAAATACTCTTCCTCCTCATATACTCATATATCCCACATTCATTTAAAAATATCACCGTTAATATATTATTAAAATAATATATTTAAATGAATTATTTTATCAAAAAAAAGATAAAATATTAATTTTTAACAATTGTCACATTAAAAATTTTCTCCATCTATATCCACATAAAATCAATATTTTTCTCATCCTATAAATCAATAATTAATTATTCACAAATAATATTACAGAATCACAATATTGAGAACCAGGCAGTTCCTAGGAAAGAGGGGGCTTTCCAATAAGAATTTCTCCTTACTGGCGCGCAATTAGGTGACCAAACCTCTCCTTAGACAGAACTTTCTAGACATTGCCAATAATGTTATCTAATAATATTATTCAGATAATATGAATTATTGCTTCGATAATGGAAAATACTGTGTAATGACAATTATTGAAACAACAATAATATAAAATATCAATACAGCAATTATTGAATCAATAACATAAAATACTGAACAATAATTACTGTAACAATTATTGAGTAGTGCCTTCTTACGTAAGAATCAATAATTGGTGCAATACCGTGTGGTACTGTTCAACAACGCGTATTATTGTGTTTTAACCACCGGGTATTCCAACAGTATTAACGGTAACAACTACGCCGTTTTTTCTAAACAACTTATTTTTGTCGTTTTCTTCATCCAATCGCTTTCCGTTATGGGGCCCACAAAAGACTGCGCCGTCGTACGAATATTTCCCGACAGCAAGAATATTCCACGACCAAACGAATATTCCCCGACAACAATGAATATTTTATAACCACCTGTTTATTTTTATAACCATCTGTTTATTCGAAATATTTGCGCATTTACCCATAACTAACCACATTAATCAAATTCACCCTTACTATTTCAAAAAAATAAATAAAGGAAATTCCTTTTTATTTTAAAAAATTTCGGGGTCTTACAGACAACAAGTTTTAGATCAATATTCGCAGTGGAAATAACAATTCATTAGAAGAGTTAAGTAGAGAATGAAATCTACTATCTTCTATGATTTAAAAGTCCATTATCAATATTTTATCCCTGTCACATCAATCAATATACATCTTGAACCAAATATTCAGTTGGTCATGTTCATCTCAACACCTGTTCATCTTTGCACTATGGGCCAAAGATATGCATAAGGTAATCATTCATCTTTGCACCGAGGATGAAAAATATCTTAAAGAAAATGAATCCAGTGAGATCAAAAATTAGCGATTCGTACTTTAGTTTATCCAAGTTCAAAAATACCCAATAATAATTAATTGTGGAGCAAAATTCAAGAATGAAGATCAAAACATGGATACAATCAAATATAGTAACCATAATAGACATCTTGGACAAAGAAGAGAAAATTATATTTTTCTGTGAATAGTTCTTTATTCATGAATAGTGTCGTATACGTAAATAGTGTCGTATACGTGAATAGTAACCCTGACACAAAAATGTAGAAATTCCACAAGAAAAATCATACTTCGTGAATAGTACCGTATTCGTGAATAGTGCCGTATACGTGAATAATAACCTTGACATCAAAATGTAGAAATTTCACAATAAAATTCATACCAATATTTTGGCATAATGATATTGAAAGAAAAACATCATTTACGAAGAAAATTACATCTCTTACCTCAAAAGAACTGTACTTCTGACTGGAATATCGGATGTAATGCTGAAAGAAACTTTCACTGAATAGCAACTCTCAAAATATCTAAATACTCACAAAATACGCTCGATAATATAGAGGGAGAGAGAAATTTTATTTCTGGTGTGATTTTTAATTCTAACTAAGCACCCTATTTATAGGAAAATGCTAGAACGCCAAAGTAGACTAAATTAAGAAAATATTAATTTATCAAAAAAATTCTACGCACATATTCTTGACCAAAATATCAGCTACCACAAATGGGGCACACCAAAAATTAGAATTTCCACACCAACCAAAAGTGGGGCCCACCCATGTTTAAAAAAACATTTATTTCCGAAACTTCAATAATTTATAATAAAAAGCCATTTTATCAGAAAAATATGAATGTTTCCAATTCCATAAGAAATTAAATTCTCTACAACTTTGTAGAAGAAAGTTTTTCCAAATTCCAAACAAAAAATGTTTGAAATCCACATACAGATGATTTTTAATACCTCCATTCCGATAAAATACTGATAAAACACCTCAGCATTAATTCCTTCATTTATATCCACACAAAATAAATATTTCCCTATCCATCCACATAAATTAAATATTTCCTTATCATATAAATCAATAGTTAATTATTCACAAATAATATTACAGAATCACAATTATGGCAACCAGGTCATTCCCAAGAAAGCGGGGGCTTTCCGATAAGGATTTCTCTTTATTGGCGCGCAATTAGGTGACGATACCTCTTTCTTAGACAAAACATTCTTAGACATTGCCAATAATGCTATCTAACAATATTATTCAAATAATATGAATTATTGATCTGATAATGGAGATATTGTGCAGTGACAATTATTGAAACAACTATAATATAAAATATCAACATAGCAATTATTGAATCAATAAAATAAAATATTAAACAGTAATTACTATAACAATTATTGAGTAATGTCTTCTTACGTAAGAATAAAAAATTCAAAAATACTGTGTAATACCGTGTTCTACTGTGCAACCACGCGTATTATTGTATTTTAACCGCTGGGTATTCCAACAGTGTTAACGGTAACAATTACGCCGTTATTTATTAAAACTCAAACTTGTCATTTTCTTCATCCGACCGTTTTCCGTTATGGGGCCCACAAATGGTTGGGCCATCGTACGAATATTCCCTGACAACAAGAATATTCCACAACCAAACGAATATTCCCCGACAACAATGAATATTTTTATCTGCTTGCTTATTTTTCAAAATTTGCACATTTCACCCATAACCAAAGTATTGTATCAAATTAACACATTATTATTCATAATAATATTTAGAGGAAATTCGATTTTATTTATAAAAAGTTGGGGTCTTAAATTTTCAAAGAGATAAAATCGACAGGTAATGTGAGGGCGCCGATTTGAATCAAACTAGACTTATAAACAATGGATGTAATGAAGGTTTCTACCAATGAAGTTTTAATAGATAAGTCAAAGTCTAATTTCTCTGGAGTCAAATTTAAATGTTGAACGCAAGTAGGTGAAATAAAAGAATGGGTAGAACCGATATTAAATAAGGTATAGACTTCACAAGAGTTTATGATTTGCTTACCCATGATAACCTCGTTCGGGTTCTTCGCTTTTTGGGAGGTCACGACAAACGTTCTCCCTTGAACTACCAGCTTTGACTTGTTTGGGATGGCCTTTGGTGTCTCCATCCCAGTAGGACTTGACTTCACTACATGACAAAATCGAGCTAGGTGACCTTCTCTTCCATAATTATAATACACTTTGGGTTGCTGCGTACAGTTTGGACTGATGTGTCCTTCCCCTTCGCATTTGTAGCATACGACCGATGTTTGTTCTCCTTCCTTGAAAACGGGTGCTGGTGCTGATGTCTCTCCATCATTATTGAACCTTCTCTTCTTAAAATTTCCAATTAACTCATTTCTTCTATTATCTTGGCCAGGGTTACCACCGGAGTGGTTACTATTTCTGGCATGTTGATTTCCTCCACATTTGTTGTCACTTCTTCGATGACTGCTACCACTGGTATTATCATTTTGCAGACTACTATCTCGTGGTTGGGTTTGTTAGTTCCCGGTAGGCACATAATAGATCTAGAAGGGGGGGGGGGGGGTTGAATAGATCCTTTTTAATTTCAAATACTTTTCTCGTTTATTTTGTATTGCTAATGATTTAGCATATAACAAACATAAGAATCTTTTCAAGCACATCGAAATAAGTAAAAGATCCCCTTCATTGATATATTCATAATTATACATACATTGATCTTAGAGTTAGTTAAGTTGTAAGCAGTTAATACAAGCATATTAGTTATAACAGTTAAGTACAAAATGTAAATGACATAAAGTAAAAGGCATAAGGCATTTTAAGTGGTTCAGAGACTCAAGCTCCTAAGCCACTCTTCTGCTTTCAACTAGCAGGATTTCCACTAAGGAAGGGCAGCACCCTGAATCACTAAGATTCCTTCAAGTCCAGTAGCCTTGGAACTTAAGTTCACTGAGAACTCTTTAAGGCCAGCAGCTTTAGAACTTCTCTAGTTCCCTTAGAACTCTTCAAACCCAACAGGCTTGGAACTTCATTTAGTTCTCTGGACAAGGACCCCTCAAGCCCTAAATTCTTGTTGATGTTTATGTTGTTGGTGCTGAGCTGCTAAGATGCCTTTAAGCTTGAACATCTTATGTACTTAGCAGCTTGGCGTAGTCCTCTTGGCATTCTACTTTGAGTCTGGACTACTTCTTCTTTGGTGAAGTTGATCTTCATTCTGTTCTGCTCATCTTCATACGATGTCAGCTATGCACCATCATCATTCCCTGAACCCTTCTTGACTGGTTAACGGATATGGTTCTACACTTGTTCTTGTTCAACTTTACGTTCATGGTGATTCATAGAGTGGCTCTCTGGATCTTCTTTATGCTTTGCCACTCTTCTGGATGCTATCTTCTTGTCCTTCTTGGCTCTCAGCTTAGCTGCCATCTTCAGTGGCATTCTCATCTTTGTTGAGTGAAACTTTAGTCTGTTCACATCCTTCTTCTAAGACTTGTTCTTGTAAAGCTCTGGTGGAACTCGTAGAGTAAACAATATAGCATTCCAACAAATCAACGATTTTGTAATGTAGCAATCATCAGCAACTATTGATCGTTGAAGCTCTCGCTTATTTATATTCGTTCCTAATCTCCCTGTTGGTATATAGCCGTTGAAAGCTATTTGAATGGCTTCGCAGATATCGAGTTATTTGAGGTAGACTGCAGATGTGACATGACATGACTTTCTGACACTATTATCTACTGTTTCACCTACACAGACAGAGATGTCACTTTAATGTCTCAGGTAGGTAGTCGACTTTATTTCCTCCTTCTAATTTCTCGATCAAAGGTTGTTCTTTTTCATCGATGCCCTCAATAAACTCTGTTCGAATATCAATCTTCAGATTGAACCGTTGCCAATACTTCAATCTTCAGACGACCGAACTCTACAATTTTAATGGATATCTTCTTGGACCTGATCGTAGTTGTGACAACCCGGAAATTCGAATCGTCCAGAATTTAGGGTTAAAGAAATAATTATTAATAAAAGGAATTTTTATTAATATTATTATATGCTCTGTGTTTATTAATCGTTCTATAACCTAGGATGATTATAAATCGGGACTATTCTGGCTACGAGCTAGATTGAGCGTATAAGTATTTTCAAGACGAAAACAGAAGTTTTCCAGGAACAAAATATTTTCGAGGAAAAAGACGAAATAGGCACTATTCATCCGTTTCTGCTCGGAGATTTATTTTGAAATTCCGAGAAGCTATAGATTACGTTTAATTTTGAGACGTAATGGAATATTCAATAATATTTCAGTTATGGTAAAAATGAAGTTTTCGCCTACGAACTCAAAACTTAAGGGTTAGGAAAATTGAGTTCCGAGAATTTTATGATTATATATAATAATTAGGGTTATTATGCGTGAAAGATATGAGTATGATATGAATTATTATACGAGTATAGTATGAAGATTATTATGACATATAATACGAATATCGTACGAACAATATACGAATAGATTACGAGAAAAAATGAGAATAGAATGCGTAGAATACGATTAGTCTTAATGAACTTTGAGTTCATGGACTTTGTAGGATCCAATTGGACTTTGATTATGTCAAGCCCAATGCTTTGTGAAATCAAGCCAAGTTAGGCCCAATAAGAAATAGGGTTAAGGCCCAAACCAAGAAAAGAAACCGCGGATCGAACCAATGGGTAAACGGATAGGTAATAACCAATGGGCAACCCATGGGTTGACCCATGAGCATGCGAGACGGCTACTTGGCCACCAAGTAAGGGTGGTGGCCAAGTAAACTTGGTGGCTAAGTGTTGGAGGAGGTGGGAATAGTAAGGAGGTGTGGGGGCGAAATGACTAAAATGCCCTTAGCCTTGAAAATCTATAAATAAGAAGCTCATTTCATTATTTTTGGATTTTGAAAATTCCACACTTGAGAGAGAGAGAGAGAAGTCAGATGGGAGGGAGAAGGAAGAGCATGAGCATGAATGATCGGATCGAAAGTGATCGTGTAATAGTTTGCTTGCAAATCGTCGGCTTTGTATAACGGAAGAGGATTAAAGAAGAACGGTAATCCGGAACCTAATCTTTTTTAAATTTTCTTTAAGTTTTTATGTTTAAAAACATAACTTAATGAAGATAAGAGGTAGATTAGGTTAGAGATGATTTCATATTGTTGAAATCATAAGAAAATGAAGAAATAAGAATTAGAAATTTAGTTTATAAATTTCTTAAGGAAGTATAAGATTTATAATGAATTAGAGCGATCCGAAAGGATTATATGAATAAGTAGGTGAAATAAGTAAGGAATAATGTTTTATAACATCAAATTCCAATAAAAAGTGGAATCGTAATAAAAAATATCGATTAAAACGAAGAACGATCGAAGAACACAAAGAACACGCGAAGAACACGAAGAACGTTGTTGATGGACAAATTTAAAACCATCATAGGATAATTGTTGTTGATGGACAAGTTTAAAACTATCGCGTATAAGTTAGTTGCATATTGCTTGTGTGACAACCCGATATTTTCTATATAAATAAATCATAAATTTTGAGTATAAATTTTTTTTTATTTTAAGGATAAGGATTTGTACAAGATAATGTGTATATGTATTTATGTGGTAAATAAAAATATATTTATTACGTGAATATTTACAAATAATTTTATTTTAGAATTTATGATCATTATAAAGTATATTTTCTTCAATAATTAATTTTATTGTAAAAACATTTTTATTTTTTTATTGTTCAAAGGAAATATGATATTATATTTTTTAAATAATAAAAGGAATGGTTATTGTAGTTATTATAATTTATTTATATTAATGATATGTGTCAAGGTAATGTGCAATATATTTTTATATGTGATAAATAAAATTTATTTATTACATTAAATATTGCAAATAAATTTATTTTTAGAATTATTGATTATTATCCATTATAATTTTTATACTAATTAATTTCTTATTGGAAATGCTTTTATTAATTATTTTCTATGAAAATATAATCTTATATTATTTAAATAAGATATGAAATGATTTTATAATAATTATAATGATTATTTCATTATATGAATTTGTTCAGGATATTAAGTTAATTATTTTAACTTAATCTATAATGTTATTTCTGACAGATAAATCATATATGAAATCCAAATCCTAATTCTTGGTTTTGATCAATGCATGAGAATAATATAATAATATTATATATATTTTAATTTTTCAGTGCTATAATTATGTACTGTATGTACGTATTGTAGATGGTTGGTCAATTATGGTATATTGACCAAACCCTAGCATTAATTGATTTAACCCTATTTCTCAATTTAAATGGAAAATTTAAGATTATTTAATATCTGTGTTATATGATATGTGTTATGTGTTACTTCGTGTTATGCTAATTAGGAAACCCTAATTATAAATGTCAAACCCTAATTAGATTTGAATTTCTGATATTAGAAATCCTAATTCAAAAATTAGAGAATTTTATCTGTCAGAAATTGTGTTACTGTGATTAATAACACGTGTGATATACTTTAATTACTAATTAAGGTAACCCTAATTAGTAAATTAAAACCCTAATGATTAAACCCCTAATTGTTGTCGCGATACCCTAATTGCGAAATCAAAACCTTAACCGATATTTCTTGGAACCCTAATTGCTAATTTTAAACATTAATTGTTTAAATATCAAAGTTAATTATGTTATAATACCCTAATATTCCTGTATAATAAAATTATTAATTTAATCTAATTAATAATTTTATTTTTTTTTAAATTTTGGAAACTAAAATTAGTTTATAATTTTACAAACCCTAGGTGCTAAATTTTATTTTTACTATGTACTAAACCTTAGGGTTAAACCCTAAGGGTTTACAATTTACATTTTTGCCATTAAATGTGTTGAACAAAAGACCATTATACCCTTTTGAGCATTAAATAAGCTAAGATATAGGTTTTGACATTTAGGTTGGGTTGTTAACCAACTCTTAATAACCCTAACAACTCTTGATGACTCATATGGACAGCACACAGCCTCTAATCAGCAAATTCATGTATCATGGTTGCCTATATAAAGATTTAAGGAGAGAGAAAGCTAATTTTGTTAGCCATTTTAATTCAATACTCAAACAATAACTTTTCTCTCTAGAACAAACGAATTTATCTAGCATTATTAATCCCAAACACAGCCCCACGAAATTCATAATCAAAACAGCAACACAAAATCAGAAAATCAAACCAAGAAAGGTATAAACCCTACTTTAATTTCTATCCAAATTTGTTGTTTGATTTTTTGTTTAAGTGTTTTAATATGTTGTTTATAGTGTCTAATGATGATCTGGGTTGCTAGATGTTAGATCCATAACATATAGAGGCTCAGATTTGAAGATTTGTAAAATCTGGAAAAATGAGAAATATGGTCTGACAACCCAATGTCAGGTCCCATAGATCTCGTCCTGTTATGTGTTTTTGTGTTTTTAAGCTTTGATCTGGTAGTATGCTGGAAGATCTTTGATCTGAAACTAGAATCAAAGTCAGATCTTAAGTCAGTAGAAAGTTATTAGTGGTCAAACCAAGTTGACCGGCATTGACCACACGTTTCTGGGTAACCCAGAACGTGACCAGAAAGTCTGACAGCTTGTTCAAGCACTTGGATCTTGCTTCTGTTTATGTGTTAGACCTTGTTATTGTTGTAATATTGTTGTCTGACGTCTAGTCTACACGAACATGCCTCTAGAATCATTATATCCTTCTCTGAATCAAAGTAATCAGTGGTCAAAGTAGTGAGGACGAAACTGTCGGATGAAGTTTCTGGGTAACCCAGAAACCTTCATAAGCAGTTTCAGACTACTACTTGGACCAGTCCATAATTATTTTATGTGATGTTGTTAAAATATTTTTATGTAATGAAATTGTAGACTTACATGTGGTCTACATAATGAAGGCTTAATATCACTAAAACATTACAAGATCAACAAGTTGTGGAAGCCCAAAACGAGCCAGTCGAATTGTTCTCCATTTCTGGGTAACCCAGAAAATGAAGAACAGCTCTGACAGCTTGTTCGTGGCTCTAGATCTACTTTGTTATGGGTTGTATGGCCATGTTAGTTGTTGGATCTTGTAGTCGTGCATTAGTACTACAATATCTGACTAATAACATGCCCAGTAACATCAGGATATGACCGGAAATCTTGGTCAAACTCGATACCTTGCAAACTGGCTATGAAGTTCTGGGTTTAGCCAAGAACACGAAGAACACATATAGCGACGGTTTTGTCGCTATAGGAAGTCTTCAGCAAAAATTTTAATAAAATTAATTATTTTATTTCTGAAAATTATTTAAAAATAGTATTTAATTTTCAAAAATTACAAAATTTATTTTAAAAATTATTTTTAAATTATAAAAATTATATATTAATAATTTGGAATATTTTCATAAATATTAGTATTTTTTAAAATATTATAGATAATTAATTAATTTATTAAATGCATTAAATAAATTAATTAAAAATGGTTTTATTATATTAAAAATAATTTTAAATTATAATAAGGTATTTAAAAATATTTTAAGATATAAAATATAACTTTTAATATTTAAAGGTAAATTTCATTAATTAATTAATATTAATGATATTAAAGATATTTAATAAATATATTAAATAATTTAGTTAAAAAATGATTTTAATATTATAATAATCATTTTAAATGAAAATAAAGTGTTTAAAGATATTTTAAGTTATAAAATATAACTTTTAATATTTAAAGAATAATTTTATTAATAATTTAATATTAATGATTATTAATTTATGATTAATGATATTAAATTTATTTAATAATTATATTAAATAAATAGTTTAAAAATAGTTTTATTACTTTAAAAATCATTTAAAAAGGATATAAATGAATTAAAAATATTTTAAGTTATAATTAATAACTTTTAATATTTAGAAAAATAGTACATTAATATTTTGATATTAATGGTAATTATTTAATAATGTTTTTAAACGTTTTAAAAATCATTTAAGGGTAATATAAGTACTTTAAAAATATTTTGAGTTATTATACATAACTTTAATATTTTGGCAATGGTTTCATTAATAATTTAATATTGATTAAATGTTAATGATAATAGAATTGTTTGATATTTAAATCATTTAATAATGATTCTGATATTTCAAAAATTATGGTAAATGGTAATAATTATTTAATAATTATTATAAGGTCATGAAAAATAGTGCGACTGTTGTTTAAGTTATCTATTTGGATATTGAACTTCAGGATAGAGTCTTAGACTCGATTTTTACCCGATAAAGTTGTCGGTAGACGACATGTTTCAAAAATTGATCTGAACTAAGATAAGTTAACTATTTAATTGCGATTCAATGGTTGTTAAAGTTATGTGACAATGCGATTAGGAATGTGTTGATGTTTGTTTGTGAGTCAATGATTGTTGAACATGTGTGATAATGTGATTAGGTTATGTGCTGACTGCAAAATGCAGTACTATGTGTTATGTTATATTGTCCTAATCGAACGAATGATTTGATTAATGATAGGTCGTGATAGAAAAGATAAATCTAAGTTGCGTAATTATAAGCAGCGCATGAGACAAGTATCCTACCTTTGCATTTTCTTTATGCAATGGACAAGTGTATGAATGTTTCAAAATTATACTATTAATGTACAGATTGTTAAACCTATATTATATACGCCAATTGATTATCAACATGTTAGTATATGATAATTCAGATATATATTCTGTTTGTTAATTTCTATAAATGATTATACAACTGTCCCCACTTGGATAATCATTGTATTTAATCACATGTTGATACACCTTTGATATATATATATATATATGTTGAATTATATAAGACCTTTGTTATGAAAACCCGACAGGTATGAACATCCCGATAATGGGAAAATTTTTATGCGCTACGGCGGACAAAGGATGAACGATAATATCGTTCTAGCAATGTAGTATTGATCAATACAGGGCCCATGGACTATACACCTTCAAGCCCGTAAGCAATGGCCGGTTTACAGATGAATTTATGTTTAAACCCTTTCGAAAATAAAAATAATGTTCATAATATGTCACAGAAACCCCATGTATAGACCATACATTGTTTCAAAAATTTGATAGAGGGTTGTTATGTTATTATTATTGGTACAGATTACTTCACAACTATTGACCGGTTTTAGAAGAATATTATAAAAAAACATTTAAATTCTTTCAACTTATATATATATATATATATATATATATATATATATATATATATATATATATATATATATATATATATATAAATACTTGCTGGGCACTTAAATGCTCTTCCTTGCTTAATTTAAATGTTTTCAGCTAAGTGTGAAGAACTGGAAAGTTCGGCCAAGAACAAGTGAAAAGGAAAGCAAAAAGGACATGTTATTGGTATCATTTGTAATAGATAGATTGTATTAAATTAATGATATGTATTATAAATCATGTAAAGAATGTAGTAAAGATTGCGTACTTGGGATTAAACTCCGATAAATGTAAGTTAAGTTTAAAATTTATATTATTGTTATTATTATTAGTAATATTTCCGCTCATAGAAATGGTATCGTGAAGTACCGAGTTCAGGTTTCAAGTATCTGGGTTCGGGGACTTTACAACTTGTTTAGGAACGGTAGAAACGTTCATGAAGAACGGATTAAAACTTAGCTATAACGAAGTTATGGCGAAATTTTGTAAAAGACGAACGAGAATTAGAAAGTTAGTAAATGAACCCGGATGGGTAGGGTTTTATAAGAAAGTAAGAGAACATAGAAAACGTGAGTCGTGGACTCAAGAATGAACGAGTTCCGAGTTCGGATGACCGAATTACGGATGAACAAATGAAGAGCATTAAAAGCGTAAAATGAACAAAGGGTGAAGATCAAGCAAATTGAATGGCACACTAGCGTATTTAGAATAAATTTATGCTCGATGGGTATTAAACTACGTAAGATAAGGAAGAGAATGGCTTTGAAACGACCTCGTTCCGAGTTATAACGAAGGAGTTATGAGATCGGGAAGTAAGCGTCTCAAATTGGATTTAACACTTACAGAAATTTTCTATGGTTAGGGCATGGCGCCGCGGCGCCAGTCATTCCTTGTTGAGTGGCGCGGCAGCGCCAGACCGAGGGTCAATTTCTTCTAACTCGCACAGTGGCGCAACAGATAACAAAGGGAGTGGTGCCACGGCGCCAGTGTTGGGAAAAAGCCAGAGATAAGCTTTTAACTGCTCAGCTCTTGGGGGAAATGTAAGGGACGATAAAGAATATAATATTCAACTAATGTAACTGTGACGACCCGAGAATTTGGGCAAATTATTAAAATCTTAAATGATTGATTTAAGGTCAAATATTAGACTTAGACATAAAATAAGTGTATGCGTTTGATGTTATAGGGATTGAATTTTGAGGGTTTCAAAATTCAGTGAAGGATATAGGTGAATTATTCAGGATTAAGGATTTATGTGAATATGTTTTGTGTTTATGGTTAATGATGTGTTCAGAATGTAGTTAAGGGTCATGGGTTGATCAGATAAATTACATCTGTGATAAACCCTAAGAATATATTAAGAACGACGGCGTTCGATTAGAAAACCCTAACGTCTGATAAGAAACCCTAAAAATCGGTCCTGGAAACCCTAGATTCAGTTCCGGGAGTTCGAAATCTTAAATCGGATATTGAAAACCCTAGATTGGGAATGCAATGCTATGTACAAAGTTAAACGTCATTAATATTAAATTTATTAGGAAAAAAACCCTAATGAATTACTGGAAATTCTAGTTGTTTATTTGAAAACCCTAATACCAGATCTGAAAACCCTAATTTCAGATTCTGATAAATTGGAAGCCCTAATCTGGGATATAATGGAGAATTTTAATGCGTAAGTGTTATTAATTAAGTAATAATTAGGGTAAAGGTTAATTAATTAGCAAACCCTAATTTCTAATTTTTAGAACCCTAATTGTTCCGTCAGAAACTCTAATTGTTCAGTGGTGGATTTAATTGCTATATTAGCAATGTTAATTAGAAAACCCTAATCTAATTACGAGATTTAATTTATAAATTGGAAAATTTAATTTTCTATTTAAAACCCTAAAATGTGGTTTTGAAACCTAAAGTACAATATTGACCCTAATTGCTTAATTAGCGGTGGTAATTATGAAATGCTAATCCTAATTAGCAAGAATAAATTTATGATTAAGAAAATTTATATAATTAGAAAATTCTAGTTATAAATTAGAAATATTAATTTTCTATTTTTTAACCGAAATTCGGAAATTGTAGAAATTAAATTATAAAGTTAAGGGTTAAAACCTAAACCTAAATGCTCCAAACCCTAAACTTTAAAATTTCCAAACCCTAAACCCTAAGGGTTTGATAAAATACCAATTTTAGAATTAAAATAGAATGGAAATGTCTGAAATGCCCTTATGTCACATTCTTTAATAAGGTGACTTGCAAATCTAGATCAATTTTGGGTTGTTCAACAACCCTAAGCCTAAACCTAGCTAGCATTTGACAATTTGTATCTATCTCAGCCGAAAATTGCAAGATCATAGCAACATGTCATCAAATAAATTATTAAAGAGAGAGAAAATGACACTTAAAATTCTCATTTTCTCCAAACCCATTCTCTCACTAGAAATTCGAGATTAGAAGGAGATAGAGAGAGAAGGTAACACATAATCAGTGACTTAGCAAGCCAAGATCAGAATCAAAAAGTCAGAATTGAAAATCAAAGCTCAAAAGGTATAAAACCCTAAAAATTTGAAATCTCATGATTTGATGTTAAACGTTGTTGTTGATTAGTTAATGTTGTGTATTTAGGTGTCATTTAGTGATCTGGGTTGTTAAAACCCAGATCCATAACATTAAAGAGCTCGAATCTTGCATTTGATGAAATCTGGAAAAATATAAATTTGGGGACTGACAGTCGAATGTCAGAGCCCATAGATTTATATCTGTTAGTTGTTTTTGGTGTTTGAAGTTATAGATCTGTTCTTTGTTGATATGGCTTTAATATGAGACTTGAATCAACCTTATAGGATGCTTAGATTTTGAGTTATTAACGGTCAAAGAGCGTTGACCGATCACGCTTTATGGAAATTCTGGGCAAACCCAGAAACCCAGATCGCCTGACAAGATGTTCTATCCTTCTGATCTTGCAGTGGTTTAATGTTTTGACCATGTTGTTATTTTCTTCTTATAGCCTGTTGTGTAAACTACATATCCAAGGCTTTAGATCAACCAGATCCGTAACATAAGCCAAGATATGAGTGGTCAAACCACCGTTGACCGACTGTTCTTGACGAAATCTGGAAAACCCAGAAATTGTGAAGAACAGTGCCTAACCCGTACTTTGACCGGATTGAATCTTGTTGATATGTTGTTGTTGAACTCAGATCGTGTTAGATAATTGTTCCTTGACATAGTAACTACACATTTGAACCATAATATTACATATAAAATGAATGGAACCTAAATTTAATCGAGCCATAAGATGGTCACTCGAACCTGTCTGGAAATCTGGGAAACCCAGAAATCCATGTAGGCCTCTGACATTGACTTTGCAGACTTGGATCTTGCGATTTTGTTGCTTAATGACTTATATGGTGATATATAATTATAGTACTACATAAATACTACAAGGCTAACGTCTTAACAAACCCAGAAATCGAACAGAACACGGATTAAATCGCGGTCAAACTAGGTACCCTGCAATCTGTCTATGAAGCTCAAGGACACCTATAGCGACAGAAAGTGTCGCTATAGGCATTTAGCGACAGTTTATTTATTAATTTCTGGAAATGAATTAAAAATTAGAAAAAAATGGTTTTTAATTATTAAAAATACAAAATAAATTATGAAAAATTATTTTAAAGTCTGAAAAATAGTTTTTAACTATTTTGAGTATATTTCAGAAATATTTAGTATTTTTGGAATATAATTGGTATTTGTTTATTTAATTACAATATTAAATAAATTATTTAAAAATAGTTTTAATTCATGAAAAATCATGAAAAATTATTTTATGGTATAAGAAAATATTTTAAGTTATTTTTGATGACTTTTAATATTTTGGAATGAATTTCATTAATTAATCAATATTAATGATAATTAGTTTATTTAATAGATATATTAAATAAATTAAGGAAAAATGGAATTAATGCTTTATAAATCATATAAAAATGATTTAAGTGTTATAAAAATATTTTAAGTTATAAAATATAACTTTTGATATTTTGTCATGAAAATATTAATATTTTAATATTAATATTAATTATCGGATAATGGATTTAAGTGTTGGAAAATCATATAATTATGATTTTAAGGTATTAAAAATACTTTGTGATATTATAATTATATTATAATATTATGTAATGATTTTCATTAAAATTTTATATTAAATGAATATTAATGATTAAGGAATTTTGTGGTATTTAATTCTTTTAAATACGGTTTTAATGATTGAAAAATGTTGATAAATGGTAATAATTATCCGAAAATTATTACGAGCCTAGGAAAAATGTTTTGAATGATAAGAAAGTTATCTGTGATATTATTAAGTATTAAGTCAGAGTTTAATTGAACTTAAACTCGATTTTTGTCCGACTAGACCGCCGGGATGATAGAATTGTGTCGGTTTCAAGTCAGACTGAAATAGTTTGACCTAATACTAAGTCTTATGTGTTGTAAAGACTGATAGGGTTATGTGCTATGTGTTTAGGTTATTCTATGGATATAAATATAACAGTATTATACTGTGATGATATTATTCTAATTATTGGAGATCTATGTTACTAATATTAGGTCTTCGGGGTAAAGCGTTATAAATTGCGTTGCGGTAATCAACGGTTCAGGCAAGTTTTCTTATACTTAACTCTACTAAGAGTGTTTCATTCAAACTGATGGTTAATCATTGTTGATTGCCATGAAAATTGTACTCTGTACATTTTGCATGTATAAGTCAGGTATGAAAGGCTGATCACCTTCATTACCAGTTGATTCAGAAATGTTTGTTCATGTTTAAAACTTGTTCAGTCAAAAGTTTGTTCGTAATAATTCTCAACTATATTGATGAATTATAGTCAGCTTATTATTCATACTCTTCAATCATGATATATTGTTATATTGTTGTATTTAAACTTGCTGGGCAACTTTCATGCTCACCCTTGCTATATCATGATAAATCATTGCAGATAAGGCGAACGTGTTCGAATACAGGAAAAAGGTTAAGGCCAAGTTCAACTTGGGATATAAAGTGCGGCTTGTTTGTAATAATATATTGTGATAAATATTGTTGTATAATAGATATTATATGAATGGTGTTTAAGTTAAGGTTACTTGACTTGGGTAAAATAGTGTGTAATGTATTGTATAAACAATTTATGTTTATATCTTCCGCAAATAGTGATAGTAACAGTGTACCGAATTCGCGGCGATTTGGAGCCCGGGTTCGGGGCTACTACAGTTGGTATCAGAGCTGTTGGTTATGAAGCTTAGGTAGGAATACCTGAGACCAATAACCGCAGTGATTAGGATTAAGTACTAACTCAAATCGAGTTAGTTGGTTAGTAAGATTCAAAGATGAATCTCGGCGAGTGTAAAGCACAGAGTTCCCTAACTCTGATAATAAAAACAGTAATGGTGAATAGATCGAGTCTAAAAGACTGAAAGTGCAGGAATAGGAGATCGTAAAACAAAACGATCATAGTGCATGGAATTGAATCGTAATATATACGATAAGATCACCCCGTGATCTGATAAAGGTTATGATATGGGAAATGAATCAATCTAATGATTGAAAAGTTAACAGCAAGATGCTGTGTGAAAGTTGTACTATGAAATGGTACTATGAAAACTCATAAAAGAGTTATGGATTATGAATACGAATTGAATTCGTATTGAAAAAGGGGGTTAAGGTTAGGTGGGGATTTCAATGAGGACTCGTGTCAGCAACTGAGTTGTATGATTCCTTGTATGGGCGGGGAATTGTACTTGGTGTAAAAACTACTTAGTTGGTGGCATTGGTAATAGTTGAAATGTTGTGTCACGTTAGTTATTATATAGATAAATAGGTCATAGGTAGAGAATATAGGATTAAGTACAAGTTCTTAGAACTCATACTTATGTGACATTCTTGACGCATAGTTATATGAAATGTTTATGAGCCCCTCAGCGAACGGACGCCAAAGGTCAGACTAGGGTAAAGTTCGTAAACTCATATAATTGTGGTCAGGTTATGAACTCATAAGTGTGGTTTTATGAATTGGGTATAGTTGTGTGTGAATGGAGTGTTAAGGATTATAGGAACAGATAGATTATTAAGAAAATGATCATTAGTGGAGACTTAGATTTTCCTAAACTCCTAGCTATGCTAAACTTCGAAATTTTTGACATCAAGCTAAATACGCACTATGTGCCTTTTTAAAAAAATGTAGACTTGTAACCATTTTGAAACGGTTTAAAGTACAGTCTATGCTACTTATTTCGGCTAGACGCAAATGATTTGAAATATCAAATTTTTTTTTTTTAATTATCACTTATGTACCATGTAACCTGGTGCAGAGATGATAAAAATGATGGAGTCATCAATGCATTATTACTTAGTGTGAATTTGACCTGAAGTCACTATTCTACTATGGTAAGATGTAGTATGATAAAATCACCAATGACGGAATCCTCAACGGACTGTTAATACAGTGCGGCATCATGACGTCATTCTCGAAAATATTTTCAAAAAAATTTTAATTTGCCAACGGGGTTTGGCTACACCTAAACAATTCGATTGAATTAAATTATTGATATGAGTCTATGCTATTTGATTCAGCTAGACTAATGATATAAAAACTCCAAGTGTTTATTGAAAGAATTTCCCAAACCAAATTGTTTTGGTGCGGAATCCAATGATAAGACTGAGGTGAACGATAATGTTTGGATAATAAATCCAATCTAGTAGCGTAAATATTCGCTAAAAAAATGATTAATACGTTATGCATGACGTAACTGTACAATGGGATGATCACCTAAAGTACTAATAATGGTAGTTTACCTTCTTTGTGATTGTAAACAGACCAATTAATGTATTGTTTTGCGGTATGATCACTACCGTTAAAACTAAATGTGTTCATGGTCTATATGACCCCTCAGCACAATTTCAAAACTTTTACTCTGGTGAGAGGTGTATTGGGTGGCATGTAATAATGTGTGTGAATGGTATATGTGTGAATGGTGTAAGGTGCACGGTGTAAGGTGTAAGGTGAATTTTGGGGATGAAATTCTTATAAGGAGGGGTGAATGTGACAACCCGAGAATTTGGGCAAATTATTAAAATCTTAAATGATTGATTTAAGGTAAAATATTAGACCTAGACGGAAAATAAGTGTATGCGTTTGATGTTATAGAGATTGAATTTTGAGGGTTTCAAAATTCAGTGAATGATATAGGTGAATTATTCAGGATTAAAGATTTATGTGAATATGTTTTGTGTTTATGGTTAATGATGTGTTCAGAATGTGGTTAAGGGTCATGGGTTGATCAAATAAATTACATCTGTGATAAACCCTAAGAATATATTAAGAACGACGGCGTTCGGTTAGAAAACCCTACCGTCTGATAAGAAACCATAGAAATCGGTCCTGGAAACCCTAGATTCAGTTCCGGGAGTCCGAAATCTTAAATCGGATATTGAAAACCCTAGATTGGGAATGCAATGCTATGTACAAAGTTAAACGTCATTAATATTAAATTTATTAGGAAAAAAACCCTAATGAATTACTGGAAATTCTAGTTGTTTATTTGAAAAAACTAATACTATATCTGAAAATCCTAATTTCAGATTCTGATAAAATGGAAGCCCTAATCTGGGATATAATGGAGAATTTTAATGCTTAATTGTTATTAATTAAGTAATAATTAAGGTAAAGGTTAATTAATTAGCAAACCCTAATTTCTAATTTTTAGAACCCTAATTGTTCCGTCATAAACTCTAATTGTTCAGTGGTGGATTTAATTGCTATATTAGCAATGTTAATTAGAAAACCCTATTCTAATTATGAGATTTAATTTATAAATTGGAAAATTTATTTTTCTATTTAAAACCCTAAAATGTAGTTTTGAAACCTAATGTACAATATTGACCCTAATTGCTTAATTAGCGATGGTAATTATGAAATGCTAATCCTAATTAGCAGGAATAAATTTATGATTATGAAAATTTATATAATTAGAAAATTCTAATTATAAGTTAGAAATATTAATTTTCAATTTTTATAACCGAAATTCGGAAATTGTAGAAATTAAATTACAAAGTTAAGGGTTAAAACCTAAACCCTAAATGCTCTAAACTCTAAACCCTAAAATTTCTAAACCCTAAACCCTAAGGGTTTGATAAAATACCAATTTTAGAATTAAAATAGCATGGAAATGTCCGAAATGCCCTTATGTCACATTCTTTAATAAGGTGACTTGCAAATCTAGATCAATTTTGGGTTGTTCAACAACCCTAAGCCTAAACCTAGCTAGCATTTGACAATTTGTATCTATCTCAGCCGAAAATTGCAAGATCATAGCAACATGTCATCAAATAAATTATTAAAGAGAGAGAAAATGACACTTAAAATTCTCATTTTCTCCAAACCCATTCTCTCACTAGAAATTCGAGATTAGAAGGAGATAGAGAGAGAAGGTAACACATAATCAGTGACTTAGCAAGCCAATATCAGAATAAAAAATTCAGAATTAAAAATCAAATCTCAAAAGGTATAAAACCCTAAAAATTTGAAATCTCATGATTTGATGTTAAACGTTGTTGTTGATTAGTTAATGTTGTATATTTATGTGTCATTTAGTGATCTGGGTTGTTAAAACCCAGATCCATAACATTAAAGAGCTCGAATCTTGCATTTGATGAAATCTGGAAAAATAGAAATTTGGGGACTGACAGTCGAATGTCAGAGCCCATAGATTTATATCTGTTAGTTTGGTGTTTGAAGTTAAAGATCTGTTCTTTGTTGATATGGCTTTAATATGAGACTTGAATCAACCTTATAGGATGCTTAGATTTTGAGTTATGAACGGTCAAAGAGCGTTGACCGATCACGCTTTATGGAAATTCTGGGCAAACCCAGAAACCCAGATCGCCTGACAAGATGTTCTATCCTTCTGATCTTGCAGTGGTTTAATGTTTTGACCATGTTGTTATTTTCTTCTTATAGCCTGTTGTGTAAACTACATATCCAAGGCTTTAGATCAACCAGATCCGTAACATAAGCCAAGATATGAGTGGTCAAACCACCGTTGACCGACTGTTCTTGACGAAATCTGGAAAACCCAGAAATCGTGAAGAACAGTGCCTGACCCGTACTTTGACCGGATTGAATCTTGTTGATATGTTGTTGTTGAACTCAGATCGTATTAGATAATTGTTCCTTGACATAGTAACTACACATTTGAACCACAATATTACATATAAAATGACTGGAACCTAGATTTAATCGAGCCATAAGATGGTCACTCGAACCTGTCTGGAAATCTGGGAAACCCAGAAATCCTTGTAGGCCTCTGACATTGACTTTGCAGACTTGGATCTTGCGATTTTGTTGCTTAATGACTTATATGGGGATATATAATTATAGTACTACATAAATACTACAAGGCTAACGTCTTAACAAACCTAGAAATCGAACAGAACACGGATTAAATCACGGTCAAACTAGGTACCCTGCAATCTGTCTATGAAGCTCAAGAACACCTATAGCGACAGAAAGTGTTGCTATAGGCATTTAGCGACAGTTTATTTATTAATTTCCGGAAATGAATTAAAAATTAGAAAAAAATGGGTTTTAATTATTAAAAATAAAAAATAAATTATGAAAAATTATTTTAAAGTCTGAAAAATAGTTTTTAACTATTTTGAGTATATTTCAGAAATATTTAGTATTTTTGGAATATAAATCGTATTTATTTATTAAATTATAATATTAAATAAAATATTTAAAAATAGTTTTAATTCATTAAAAATCATGAAAAATTATTTTATGGTATAAGAAAATATTTTAAGTTATTTTTGATGACTTTTAATATTTTGGAATGAATTTCATTAATTAATCAATATTAATGATAATTAGTTTATTTAATAGATATATTAAATAAATTAAGGAAAAATGGAATTAATGCTTTATAAATCATATAAAAATAATTTAAGTGTTATAAAAATATTTTAAGTTATAAAATATAACTTTTGATATTTAGTCATGAAAATATTAATATTTTAATATTAATATTAATTATCGGATAATGGATTTAAGTGTTGGAAAATCATATAATTATGATTTTAAGGTATTAAAAATACTTTGTGATATTATAATTATATTATAATATTATGTAATGATTTTTATTAAAATTTTATATTAAATGAATATTAATGATTAAGGAATTTTGTGGTATTTAATTCTTTTAAATACGGTTTTAATGATTGAAAAATGTTGATAAATGGTAATAATTATCCGAAAATTATTACGAGCCTAGGAAAAATGTTTTGATTGATAAGAAAGTTATCTGTGATATTATTAAGTATTAAGTCAGAGTTTAATTGAACTTAAACTCGATTTTTGTCCGACTAGACCGCCGGGATGATAGAATTGTGTCGGTTTCAAGTCAGACTAAAATAGTTTGACCTGATACTAAGTCTTATGTGTTGTAAAGACTGATAGGGTTATGTGCTATGTGTTTAGTTTATTCTGTGGATATAAATATAACAGTATTATACTGCGATGATATTATTCTAATTATAGGAGATCTATGTTACTAATATTAGGTCTTCGGGGTAAAGCGTTATAAATTGCGTTGCGGTAATCAACGGTTCAGGCAAGTTTTCTTATACTTAACTCTACTAAGAGTGTTTCATTCAAACTGATGGTTAATCGTTGTTGATTGCCATGAAAATTGTACTCTGTACATTTTGCATGTATAAGTCAGGTATGAAAGGCTGATCACCTTCATTACCAGTTGGTTCAGAAATGTTTGTTCATGTTTAAAACTTGTTCAGTCAAAAGTTTGTTCGTAATAATTCTCAACTATATTGATGAATTATAGTCAGCTTATTATTCATACTCTTCAATCATGATATATTGTTATATTGTTGTATTTAAACTTGTTGGGCAACTTTCATGCTCACCCTTGCTATATCATGATAAAATATTGCAGATAAGGCGAACGTGTTCGGATACAGAAAAAAGGTTAAGGCCAAGTTCAGCTTGTGATATAAAGTGCGGCTTGTTTGTAATAATATATTGTGATAAATATTGTTGTATAATAGATATTGTATGAATGGTGTTTAAGTTAAGGTTACTCGACTTGGGTAAAATAGTGTGTAATGTATTGTATAAACAATTTATGTTTATATCTTCCGCAAATAGTGATAGTAACAGTGTACCGAATCCGCGACGATTTGGAGCTCGGGTTCGGGGCTACTACAGTAACACTTAATCAAGTGATGCAAACCTTTATTAAAGGTTGAACATATAGATTAAACGAGATTAAATAACAAAGAATATAAATCACGAGTTACGTAACCGAAGTCCGGGGACCGTAGTCGGGATGAACGAACGTGAGGAATTGCTATGGTTGTGATTCCTTAGACGTTGAGTGACGAGGGTAATGAATAACATTTTGATGTTATATCATGATAATGAAAGATAAGTGTGTAGCGTATAGACGACGTGAACACAACATTGTTGCAATGGGCGAGCGGTCTTAGCATACAACGATCAGTATGGCTTCGACACTAAGAATGAGTAATGAACATGGGGTTCATATAATGAATAACAAAAGTATTAATAGGATATGATTTATCAAGAAAGCCTTAATGAACAGTAATAAGATTAATGAAAGCCGAAGGTGAGTCGGATAAGAATGCTAATCATCCAAGATGATGAACGTATAAGTAAGACATCTCCGTATGTCATAAAGCCGTAAACGGGTAAAGGAAGTTAGTCACGTAAACTTATATTGCAAGAACGCAAACCTTAAGAAGTAAAGTTAAGTAAAGAAATACGTAAGTTTGATATATGACTAATTGGTGTTTATGTTTTCTCCTTATGTGTTATATAGGAATTGGAACGAGCAGTTCAGCGTAAGCTGTAGCTGCGCGTAAGGCAAGTTTCCTAACTTCATTCATATTACATGAATGCTAGTTTCTTAAACTTCTCAGATGTTGTACTTGAGAAGTCTTGTCTATGTGCATATGTGCGATGTATGTACAACGTGGTAGTATGTATGAGGCCTTTTGCCACAGTTTGAATACTTCGGTATTTCTATTATATGAATTGTTCTGTGATTGAGCTGTTCAATACACGTATGTTCTATTTATACATGAATCGTTATTGTTAAGTCTGTGCTAATGATTCTAGCCAAACAGGATGTGTATGAAAAAGGTAGAGGAATGAAAGTATTTAAAAATGAAAGTGACCGATGTTTTAACATGATAGGAATCGAGACTAATCCTATTATTGAAGCTGCTTCATAACCTTTGTTCGGTTATAAATGTTCTAAAGAAATGTTTTAATTTTGAAGTTGTTTGTTCAACTGTTATGACTTGTTGGGCAATTGAATGCTTAAACTTGATTTAAATGAAAAAAAAATTTCAGCGAACAAGGTTAGAAGAACTTAAGGATCCCGTAACAATCAAGCTGACGGTCTCCAGATGAATTGTCCTTCAAAGGGTGAAGGTAGCGAGAAGATCAAGTGAAGACTTGTAATTTAGAAAGATGAATTGAACACTAGACTAGTTTAAGGAACTGTTATGTATCCTTGGTGGCGGATAAAAGTCACTCTTGTAAGATGAAATGAATAATGTATTTATTATTACTTGTAATGAAAAAGGTTATAAGGTTTTCAGAACCTGGGATTTGAGAGTGTATGCTATTATATTTCGGTATATAATGATGTATGTTGGATGAAGGATGTACTCGTGACGTACGGAATTTGGGTGTAAAGATAAATCGGATTTCGGGGCATCACAACTTGGTATCAGATCTGATAGGTTATAAACCTTAGGTAAGAGTACTTAAGACTATAATCGTAGAGAGAAGGATAAGAAGATCACCACGTGATCATAGTGACTCGTAGTAACAGATGGGTTGTTAAACGATGAATGATTTATAGCTAGTGCTATGAATGAAAGGTACTATAAAGTAGTACGGGAAGAAGAACTTATATTAAGTTTTGAAGGATAGTATATGAATTAAAGAAAATTCGTATTAAGTTGAGAGAGATTTAGAAGTTGTAAAATTTCAAATGAGGACTCATATCAGCAGCTGAGTAGTATGATTCCTTGTATGGGCGGGGAAATTGTACGTGGTTTTAGAACCACTTGGCTTCTTATGCGATATAGTTGTTAAGTTGAACAATTCTTTGTATGGGCGGAGAATTATGCTTGGTGTAACAACCGCTTAGCTTCTTATATCGTTCAGTAGCTGAGTTGACCAATTTTCTGTATGGGCAGGGAATTGTGTTTGGTTCTACAATCACTTAGGTTCTGGTAGTGATAATCATTGGGATTGGTCGCATTATTAGGATGTATATGATGACGAGGTGAATCTTTTCTCATATATATACTTGATAGGTAGAGAACGATAAGGTAGGTGCGAGTTCGTGAAACCCATACTTATGGTAAGTTCGTGACTCATAAGAATGTGGTATGTTTTCGAACGTCTCAGTGAATGGACGCCTATGGTCTGACTGGATGTTCTTAAACTCATATTATTGTGGAAAGTTCCTTAACTCATATTATTCTGGAAAGTTCCTGAACTCATAATGTGTGGTAAGTTGATGGACTGTACTAAGGTATATGAATGTTTAGACTGAAAATTAGTTGTTTTGAGTAGGCTTAGTAGTGAATGTGCTAGAGAAGATTAAGTATTTTCGCAGTAAGACAATGAAGGGAGAAGAAGAATAGGATATTCCAAGTCATTTAGCTATGTTAGATTTCGAAGTTTATTGAACTCGTGCTGATATGTACATTTTGAAAAGGAAAAGATTGGTTCAACTTTTGGAACCAACGTATTTTAAAAGAGCTATTCTTGATATGTCTATGCTAATTGCTTCCACTAGACAGAAATTGATTTGAAATATCAAAATGAATTTTATATCATCAGTGCATTTGATGCAAGGATGGTTAAAAGATGAAGTTATTAATGCAATTGAACCTAGTGTTGGATGTGATCTTAGGATCAACAACCCGCTATGGTATGATGTATAATGACGAAGTCACAAACTGATGAAGTCGTCAACGTACTGTAAAAAGTACGGTGTCACGACGTCATAAACTGTTTTGATGTATTGCGAAAAGAATTTAAAGAAGTAGTCGATGTCAATTGAGTTGACTAGATGAATGTTTCCAGTTGATATCCAATTTATTGGTATAGTCTAAGCTACTTAATTCGGCTAGACAAATGGTATATCATCGAGCTTTCTTTGAGAACTTGTGCCAAACCAAATTATTTTGGTGCGGAATCTAATGATTTAGTCTGAGGAGAACATGGAAGAGGTAGTTACTTTCATTGTGATTATAAACTGACCGTTAAAGAAGGGCTTACGGTGAAATGCTGTTTAACCTAGTAAGAGTTCATGGTCGATTTGACCCCTCAGCAAAAGTATGAAACGTTTTAAGAGGAAATTTTATATTCCTCGTTATTCCTTCTGTTTCATGATTCTTGATAGGTTATGGGGGTTAGGAACGAGGGAAAGATAAGAACTACGTTGAAGTGAAGTTGAGAAGAAAGGTAGGCTAAAATTTTGAGGGCGAAATTCTGTGAAGAAGGGGTGAATGTGATGACCTGGGTAAGGGTGTGGTTTTAAGAAATTCCGAGGACAGAATTTTTATAAGGAGGGAAGAATGTGACAACCCGGAAATTTGGATCGTCCAGAATTTAGGGTTAAAGAATTAATTATTAATAAAAGAAATTTTTATTAATATTATTATGTGCTATGTGTTTATTAATCGTTCTATAACCTAGGATGATTATAAATTGGGAGTATTCTGGCTACGAGCTAGATTGAGCGAAAAAGAATTTTCAAGACGAAAATAGAAGTTTTTCGAGAACAAAATATTTTTTGGAAAAAGACGAAATATGTACTATTCATCCATTTCTGCTTGGAGATTTATTTTGAAATTCTGAGAAGCTATAGATTACGTTTAATTTTGACACGTGATGGAATATTCAATAATATTTCAGTTATGGCAAAAACGAAGTTTTCACCTACGGACTCAAAACCTAAGGGTTAGGAAAAGTGAGTTCTGAGAATTTTATTATCACGTATAATAATTAGGGTTATTATGCGTGAGAGATATGAGTATGGTATGAATTATTATACGAGTATAGTATGAAGATTATTACGACATATAATACGAATATCGTATGAATAATATACGAATAGATTACGAGAATACGAGAATATATTCCGTAGAATACGATTAGTCTTAATGGACTTTGAGTTCATGGACTTTGTAGGATCCAATTGGACTTGGATTATGTCAAGCCCAATGCTTTGTGAAATCAAGCCAAGTTAGGCCCAATAAGAGTTAGGGTTAAGGCCCAAACTAAGAAAAGAAACCGCGGATCAAACCAATGTGTAAACGGATGGGTAATAACCAATGGGCAACCCATGGGTTGACCCATGAGCATGTGGGGCGGCTACTTGGCCACCAAGTAAGGGTGGTGGCCAAGTAAACTTGGTGGCTAAGTATCGGAGGAGGTGGGAATAGTAAGGAGGTGGGGGGCAAAATGACTAAAATGCCCTTAGCCTTGAAAATCTATAAATAGGAAGCTCATTTCATTATTTTTGGATTTTGAAAATTCCACACTTGAGAGAGAGAGAGAAAGAGAGAGAGAGAGAGAGAAGTCAGATGGGAGGGAGAAGGAAGAGCATAAGCATGAATAATCGGATCGAAAGTGATCGTGTAATAGCAAAGCTTGTGAATCGCCGACTTTGTATAACGGAAGAGGATTAAAGAAGAACGGTAATCCGGAACCTAATCTCTTTTAAATTTTATTTAAGTTTTTATGTTTAAAAACATAACTTAATGAAGATAAGAGGTAGATTAGGTTGGAGATGATTTCATATGGTTGAAATCATATGAAAATGAAGAAATAAGATTTAGAAATTTAGTTTATAAATTTCTTAAGGAAATATAAGATTTATAATGAATTAGAGGGAACCGAATGTATTATATGAATAAGTAGGTGAAATAAGTAAGGAATAATGTTCTATAACATCAAATTCCAATAAAAAGCGGAATCGTAATCAAAAATATCGATTAAAACGAAGAACGATCGAAGAACACAAAGAACACGCGAAGAACACGAAGAACGTTGTTGATGGACAAATTTAAAACCATCGTAGGATAATTGATGTTGATGGACAAGTTTAAAACTATCGCGTATAAGGTAGTTGCATATTGCTTGGTTAGGAACGGTAGAAACGTTCATGAAGAACGGATTAAAACTTAGTTATAACGAAGTTATGGCAAAATTTTGTAAAAGACGAACGAGAATTAGAAAGTTAGTAAATGAACTCGAATGGGTAGGATTTCATAAGAAAGTAAGAGAACATAGAAAACGTGAGTCGTGGACTCAAGAACGAACGATTTTTGAGTTCGGATGAACAAATAAAGAGCGTTAAAAGCGTAAAATGAACAAAGGGTGAAGATCAAGCAAATTAAAAGGCACGCTAGCGGATTTAGAATAAATTTCTGCTCGATGGGTGTTATACTACGTAAGAAAAGGAAGAGAATGGATTTGGAACGACCTCATTCAGAGTTATAACGAAGAAGTTATGAGATCAGGAAGTAAGCGTCTCAAATTGGATTTAACACTTAGAGAATATTTCTAGGGTTAGGGCCTGGCGCCGCGGCGCCAGTCATGCCTTTTAGAGTGGCGCGGTAGTGCTAAACCGAGGGTCGAGTTCTGCTAACTTGCGCCGCGTCGCGAGAGATAATAAAGGGAGTGGCGCCGCGGTGCTAGTGTTGGGAAACAGCCAAAGATGAGCTTTTAACTGCTCAGCTCTTGGGGGAAATGTAAGGGACGATAAAGAATATAATATTCAACTAATGTAACCCTTAATCAAGTGATGCAAACCTTTATTAAAGGTTGAACATATAGATTAAACGAGATTAAATAACAAAGAATATAAATCACGAGTTACGTAACCGATGTCCGGGGACCGTAGTCGGGATGAACGAACGTGAGGAATTGCTATGGATGTGATTCCTTAGACGTTGAGTGATGAGGGTAATGAATAAAATTTTGATGTTATATCATGATAATGAGATATAAGTTTGTAGCGTATAGACGCTGTGAATGCAACGTTGTTGCAATGGACGAGCAGTTTTAGCATACAACGATCGGTATGGCTTCGACACTAAGAACGAGTAATGAACATGGGGTTCATGTAATGAATAACGAAAGTATTAATAGGATATGATTTATCAAGAAAGCCTTAATGAACTGTAATAAGATTAATGAAAGCCGAAGGTGAGTCAGATGAGAATGCTAATCATCCAAGATGATGAACGTATGAGTATGACATCTCCGTATGTCATAAAGCCGTAAACTGGTAAAGGAAGTTAGTCGCGTAAACTTATAGTGCAAGAACGCGAACCTTAAGAAGTAAAGTTAAGTAAACCAATGCGTAAGTTCGATATATGACTAATTGATGTTTATGTTTTCTCCTTATGTGTTATATAGGAAATGGAACGAGTACTTCAGCGTAAGCTGTAGCTGGGCATAAGGCAAGTTTTCTAACTTCATTCATATTACATGAATGTTAGTTTCTTAAACTTCTCAGATGTTATACTTGAGAAGTCTTGTCTATGTGCATATGTGCGATGTATGTACAATGTAGTAGTATGTATGAGGCCTTGTGCCACAATTTGTATACTTCGGTGTTTCTATGATATGAATTGTTCTGTGATTGAGCTGTTCATTACATGTATGTTCTGTTTATACATGAATCGTTATTGTTAAGTCTGTGCTAATAATACTAGCCAGACAGGATGTGTATGAAAAAGGTAGAGGAATGAAAGTATTTAAAATTTAAAGTGACCGATGTTTTAAGATGATAGGAATCGAGACTAATCCTATTATTCAAGCTGCTTCATAACCTTTGTTCTTTTATAGAAGTTCTAAAGAAATTTTTTAATTTTGAAGTTATTTGTTCAACTGTTATGACTTGCTGGGCAATTAAATGCTCACACTTACTTTAAATGAAAAATAATTTTCAGCGAACAAGGTTAGAAGAACTTAAGAATCCCGTAAAGATCAAGCTGACGGTCTCCAGATGAATTGTCCTTCAGAGGGTGAAGGTAGCGAGAAGATCAAATAAAGACTTGTAATTTAGAAAGATGAATTGAACTCTAGAATAGTTTAAGGAACTGTTATGTATCCTTGGTGGCGGATAAAAGTCACTCTTGTAAGATGAAATGAATAATGTATTTATTATTATTTGTAATGAAAAAGGTTATAAGGTTCTCAGAACCTGAGATTTTAGAGTGTATGTTTTTATATTTCGGTATATAATGATGTATGTTGGATGAAGGATGTACTCGTGACGTACGGAATCCGGGTGTAAAGATAGATCGGATTTCGGGGCATTACAGTAGTGTCTTGTTGAATGTTTGCTAATTGATAGGTAGAGACAACACTACAATCCTGAACAGTGTTGATTGGATCTTCAATATAGAACACCTCTTCCTTCTTTTGTGCAGTGCTTTAACACTTCTATTTGCTTCGAATGCTCTTAGATACTGATGGCTTGACTCCTTGTTCTGGCCCCTTCTAAAGAGCAAGACACTTTGGATTTGTGGCATGTCCATCTCGCTTTCTCCTTGTGATCTCCCGTTCACTTATCATCAATGGACTGACCCGATGCTTAATCACTTTAGCCTTGTTCTTCATAGACTGACCATTATCTTTATGTAAACTCCATCTGTTCCTTCTTTGTTTGGCAAACACTATGATCCTGGTTAATCCCAAGATCGTTGTCTTCTATTTACTTGACAGTTACTGTACTTACAAACTTTTTTTAGTAATTTACATTGATTGAAGTCTTCTTCTGATCAACTTGGGGAAGACTTCAACTTGAATGACTTCACAACTCAATCAGAATCCTGATTGGGTTGGTGCTTAGATCTTCTGTTAGCTTACATGCTGTTCACTGAGTGCTCTCTAGTTTCCTTCAGGTTGGATGTAACTTTGCAGCTTAGACTAGAGGCTTCATACTTTGGATATTTTGGGAGTGCTCCTTTATTGAGAATCGTGTTTGCTCTACGATTCTACCTTGGTATTGTGAGCACATCTGTTGAGGCCTTAGTTCTACACTCTACGATTCAGCTTCGGCTGTACAGACACTACGACTCCGAGATCAGATCTTGACACTTTATGATTTCTGTCGTTATGCTTGTTGTCTTCATCTGATCTTTCTCGACTACGATCTCTGCCTCTGATATGATCAGTAGACTCTACGACTCTGAGTGTAGTCTACGATTCTTGACTTGACTTCGGCAGATGCTCGGTCGACTCATAGACAGGCTGTCTCTACGATTCTGAACATGACTTCCTCAGTAGACTATGACTCCGAGGAAGTTCTTCTCGACACACTATGATCCTTCCTCGTCTCTCCTGGCAGTCTACGAACTCCAAGATCTACTATCTTACAGACTACGATTATGCCTTGATAGCTCTCGAGTTTTCCTTGACTCTACTGGTAGACTACGATTTTTGGTGCAGTGTTCGATGGTCAGACAAGCCTATCTATTACATTATAAGATCACCCTAACAAACTTGATCTTTCTACATTTATAGTCCTTGTACATCATTTCTTTTTAAGGTCTTTATAAAGTTGTTTTTCTTATGTAAGATCAACCTAACACATTTGATCAATTCATTCTAAGTCCTTGTAAATATATTCCTATTATCTATCAAAGGACTTTACAGCTTTTCTTGATGCAAACATACTTTCATATTCACTCAGATATATCATAATCAAATCATATATAAAATAGGAATATCATTCACATACTTATTCCTGACAATCTCCCCCTATTTGATTTTGACAAAAATAATAAGTGTATATGTATGTTATGAATGAATCTTATATACAGAGAGCAGCTGTATTTCTATAACAGATAATCATGAGTATCATTGATAATACTATGGAATTTCGTAACTTACGACACTTTACATCCTAGATCCAAAACATACCTAATTAGTTAGAGATGTACCTCTTTAGCTCCATGTGAGTTTCCAGGATGTTTGTTGATGTCTGCTGATTAGCTATTCATCTGTTTGATCTCTTTGCTCCTTCTCCCCTGGGACTCATGCTCTTCTTCTTTTTCTGGCTTCCCCTCAAACTCTGCATTCATATGTTCATCATCCTTTGGCTCCCCCTCAGATGATGATTCAGCTTATGCTGCTGCTATCTTCTTCTTTACCTTCTTCTTAGCCTTCTTGTCTTATTTACTTCTCTTCTTCTTGCTTCTCCTTGATTGCTTCTTCCTATGTCTCTTTTTCTTCCTTTTTTTTTCATTAATCACTTGTGAAAGCTGCTCCATGTTGGACATAAGTTGCTCCATCAGATAAGAGGAGTTATCAACCTCAATCTTGAGTTCTTGTTGGCTCAACTCAAGTTGTAGGGAAAACGACTGATTCAAATTGTCAATTCTGTCGGAGAGGGCTTGGACTTGCTCTTCATTAGCCTTCTGTGCTCGTAGAGCTTCTGCCTTCTGATTATTCATATCTTTCAGATAGATTTGATCTCTCTCTTTGATTTTGAGAGATATATCAGATATAGAGGCTTGAAGTCTGTCTTGAGCTGCATTGTCTCCTACTTCGATCAACATCTTTGACTTTTCAGTGATGAGAGACATCTTCTCAGCCTGCTCATCAGAATTTTCTAGTAACTCCTACTCCGTAGGAGTTTGGTCATGTGGTTAAACAGGGTCATGTTGAACACTAGATTGAACTCTACGATTTTCATTCTTGGTCAGATTTTCGAAGGCAGTGAAAATCTAAAAAATAACTTATTTTCAATTGTTGTTGGAGGAGGAAGGCATGTCAGACAACTGTGCTTGAGTAGAGGGAAGCCCTTCAAATTGAACTTGATTATTTTTAGTGATAGAGAGAAGGGACTCTACGATCATGTTCGTGGTCATGATCCTTTTGCTGTCAGAACCCACTCTATGATCATAGGGAATATAATGGTTGCCAACATGTCGGTAGACTTTGTAGTGAGGATGGTCTTTGATCATCATGGTTGCAAACTTCTTTACCCTTGGGAAGTTCTGAGACACCAGCTCCAGATTTGGAAACAATGAGTAACACCAGCTGTAGTAACTTCCATCCTTTTTAGTTTATGCCATTAACCATGGCATCCAAGGGAAGAACCATCTCATCATAAGATTATTAGGATTGTAGAGGATAATGGTGCAGTCTAACT
Organism: Panax japonicus; assembly: GCA_020205505.1. Classification (NCBI taxonomy): domain Eukaryota; kingdom Viridiplantae; phylum Streptophyta; class Magnoliopsida; order Apiales; family Araliaceae; genus Panax; species Panax japonicus. The sequence goes on from CM035105.1 coordinate 36,951,239, forward strand.
CAATGTTGTTCTAATTTTTGAACACATCATATGCAGCCATCCTCACAACCTCGAGTTGTTCATTGCCATATCTTACCCATCTTTCTGCTAGTACTTTTAGTGGTTCATCAAAAACTTCCACCACTATTCTTCTGCTGATTCTTGCTAGAGAACGGATAGGATAGTCTGCTGGTTCCTCTGATTCCTGATTTACATTCTCTATTCCTTCACCTTCTGAGCTTGAATCATGCTGACTTCTTTCATCAAATTCATCAGTGAATTCTTTTTGCTAATTTTAATCACTGGTACCTTCTTCAGCATTTTCTTCCATTGATTCAGATTCATCATCACTCACTTCAATGATTGTAGTAGAGAGTTCCCCTTGCTTCTTTGATACAGACATGGCAAGTAGTCGGTAGCTCTTTCGTCTTCTTGGAGGCTCATCTAAAGGAGAGTCAGACTTTTTTTCTTTTTCAGAATCTGAAGCTTCTGTATCATCAGACAGATTTCCTTGATGTTTATCAATAGTAGGGGTATATCCTTCTTCTTCGGACTCAACATCTTTTGAGCCATCATGTGAACTTGTTGGAGCATTATTAGTAGGGGATGCAATTGTGTATACTTGCAACTGTTCTTCATCATAAGAGTGGATGCTCTGAGTGTTAGGCACAGGGCTTGAACATTCTTCTTCATTTCTAGACTTAGCTCCTTCTTTCATAGAAATAACTTCTTCCTCACTGATGGATTTACTTCTCGAGGGCTCAATCTTAAAACTTTTAGTTCCCTTCTCATCTTCTGACTCTACGCTCTCATCCTTGGAAGATAGACTTTTTTGGGGAAATGGGGCTGGCTTATTTATCACTTTTGCTTTCTTTCTGGGTGGCCATTGAAGTAATCTGTTACTTCTTCTCTTTGATGTTTCTGCAGTTGAGACCTTTTCTTCTCATGCTTCCTTGTTGTTAGTGGAGAGACTTCTTAGTGGAGCCTCTGTTTTCTTCACACCCTTGGACTTCTTCCTTGCTTATGTGGCTGCCACTGGTACAAAGTCATCAGATTGAGAGCTTTCCACCTCCTTTGCATTCCTTTCTTTGTATAGACCTTGCTGTTGCTCCTAGTTGTTATTAGCCTCCTGTTTTCCTTGGGATTTTTCTTCCAGTTCACATACAGCTATGGAGACATAACTTTATGGACATTTAGTGGTTCTCCTTCATCATCTTTGATCATGCTTCTCAATTTCTTCTTCAGGACAATGCTCAAGAGTCTTCCATGAAAAACCTTTGTAAGGGGTTTATCTATAGACTTCTTCATTTCAGCCTTTTCCAGCCATTTGGAAATTTGATCGACCATGATAACCACAAAGTTTATTTGCTTCTTCAGAACTATTGCAGACATAATCTTTAGTTGTTGATCAATCACAATGTCGTGTGTAGTATCCTTGCATAATATAAATTTGGCCACTATCTCAGCAATGAACTCGATTTCTTTAGGAAACTCCTTTTTCTTCATGTCTTTCAGACTAGAATTTCTTTTGTATACCATACTATTCTTTTCTTGTTCGATGTCGATCTCATCAAGGTTTTTCAGTCCTATGTCAGGAAGGCCTAAGCATTGATTGATGTCAGACAACTTCAGCTTTAGAATCTAACCTTTGACCTTGGTAGAAAGGGTTCTGGAATTTATGGATGTGTTTGAGTAAAACTCTTTAACAAGTTGACCATTAATTCGAGTGTTTGCTTCAAGACATTCAGAGAATCCAGCCTTCTTTACTAATTCAAGAATATCTCTGAACTTCTATTTGGATTTCTCAAACGTCTTGGTTTCAAGCTAAATTCCAGTGATTACTCGCTAATCTGCCATTTGAAGAGTTCGAAGAATATGGGTATTTGCTTTAGGAAGTTTTATGAGAGATAGTTGAATGTGATTTGGGCAAGGCTCTGGAGGGTTATTTGATTTGGACTGTGAAAAGGATTCTAGGGTTTGAAACAGAGAGAGAGAGGTTCGACATCCTTTAATAACTATTTGTAGATTTTGAATTTGTCTTTATGGCAGTTCCTTCTGACTCTGCATAAGCTATGATGTGTCAACCAACCATTGGTTACACGATGCCCAATAATAAACTGTAACTCCCCATATAATTTTCAGTTTAATATTTCTTTTAAGAAAATAGGCATCAATGATGTGGATTGACCGTTGACCTTTTTGGTTCGTAAAGTAGCTTGGTGAGGTAGCTATGGACTCTATGTTTTTCTTTGTTGACTCAACGATCTTCTTCTGAGGGATGCTGCAGTGGATGGTTTGACATTAATCCTCATCTTGAAACTGCATGTCTTAGCCACTGATATATTTTATGAAGGTTTGGGCACTCTACTTCTGAGATGAGTCTGCAGGTCATCATTCCAACCAGTATTCGAACTTTTCTTCTCATGATCTGAGTAGTTGAGCATTTGTTTAGTTCTTCAAAGCTCCTCATGAGCTAGTGTACCCTCTGGGAAGTCTGCGATCGTCGATCCTGCTTCTTCGATCGTTGAGATTGCACTACGATTGTTGAGTTCTCTTCAAACTCTACTCTACGATCGTGGACTGTCTTGGTCCTTGAGATGAACTTTGCTAAGCATTTCTTCTAGGTTAAGGTAGCTCTGGAAGCGCCGACCTTTTAGAGTGAACTAAGGGTCAGGTTTGTCCCTGAGGCACTTTCCAAATGAAAAACTTTAGAAGTGATTTGTATATACATCTCATTCAACCTTTTCTACTGGAGAGTTCCTCTACCAACTTTAGACATTTACATTGGCTTTAATCGTGGTGTCCTCCTGCTATTACACTATGATCAGATGTTAGATCGTAGGCGCTCCACGATTTTGAGTTGGGTGGTTGAAAAGGTTATCAGTAGTACATTTTGAGACATTTCTACTGACTATGGATCTTCATTTGGTTCATCAGCCACAAAGTTTTAGGACTCTGTAACTGGTATATTGCTTCATAATGTATTTCTAATATTTTAGTGTTGTTGTTTTGTTAGCAGTTCACTGCTCCCCCATGGTTCATCATTTCCTTGGTTATGTTCACAAAGTTTAAATGTTCACAGAGTGAGAATCAACACTATCACTCATTTGTATCTGGTTGATTCATGGAGGTGATCAGTTTCTACGAATCTTCAAGATACACTTGTAGAACTGATCATACTCTATGTGTTATCAAAAACTTAAACATAGGTTTGTATATACATACTAACCCAATAACAAAGATTACTCCACTTAATATTAATTAAAACATGATATGATTATGACCAATTTCAAACTTCTTTCAAGATGCAATCTTCAACCTAAAACTTGGATGGAGAGAATGTTTGTAAGTATTTGAGTTACCAACCTCAGTGTACTTTCTCTCTTCCTCTTTTTAGCTAGAGTATGATCTCTTGATATAATACTTTTATAGAGCATAAGGTGAGGCAACATGATGTACACATTTATATTGATGAGGAACCGTACCTTTCTACTGTCAGTTTCTTAACAATCATTTAACTTATATATATTGAGGTTAAGCATTGATGTGCATAGTTTTCATTTGCTCGTGACAGCTTATTGCTCCAGTTGTCCTTCAATCAATCAGTCGTGGTATTGAAGATTTAAGCTGAGAGAATCTTGACATCTTTAGTTCATTGACATCCTTGAGTCCACATGGTTCACATCCAGCTGCTGGTTGGCCAAATATATGTTTGAGAAGTTCTTCCTTCTTCTCTGAATAAGCATTTTTTAGTATGTATGGCCTTTTAATCTTTCAGGCTGGTGGATGTTTGACTCTTTTCTGTTGATGTCTCTTGTGCTTCCTCGCCTGGTCTGCAGACTACAAGATTGATTGTGGCCAAGGATTGGTCTTGTTGTAATGACATTTAAGAACAAGGACTAATCTGAGCAGCTTCAGTTATATATACACATTTACCTGTACACAATATTTTCAACGTGTGAGCTCATCTGCATTTACAAGTGACTTACTACTAAACTAAGTTTAGAACAATATTTGTGCCTAGGATCAGACTCAAACCGATTAGCTTTTGAATATAGCATGAGAACCTGCTTTGATACCAATTGTTAGTTCCCAATAGGCACATAATAGATCTAGAAGGGGGGTTGAATAGATCCTTTTTAATTTCAAATACTTTTCTCGTTTATTTTGTATTGATAAGGATTTAGCATATGACAAACATAAGAATCTTTTCAAGCACAAAAGATTAAGTAAAAGATCCCCTTCATTGATATATTCATAATCATACACACATTGTTCTTAGAGTTAGTTAAGTTGTAAGCAGTTAACATGTAACGACCGAAAAATTCGGATCCTTTGTAAAAGACTTGGAAGAATTAAATAATGAATAAAATAATATTATTTGTTATTATATGTGTTAATAAGATGTATGTCGTTCTGTAACCTAGAAACGTCGGAAGATCATAGTATTTGAACCACATGAATGAATTAAAGTGTTTGAATTTCCAAGATGAAAATAAATGTTTTCCGAGAAAGTTTACAAAAAACACTATTCACCGTTTATCGCTCGGGAATTATTTTTGAATTTCCGAGAAATACGTAACGTAAGAATATCGAGGCGAGATGGATTATGTAATAATAATCTAAGTATGGAAAATGCAATAATTCGCATGCGGACTTAAATTGAGAATGTATGTATTAAAAATCTAATGAAATGGAATGGTGGATATTGTATAAAGAGCAAGTTCAATATGTATGAGATGTAAACCTATGTGAATTTATTATTAAGCCCAAGTATTTAGTTAAGGAATCCCATTAAGTAATTAGCTAGATTTATTAACAAGCCCATTGATTTGGACATGATCCATGGGGCAATCCAAGTGTAATGTGGGTAGTCTTGGTGGGCAAGAACTTTATGTAATAACCAAGTAAGAGATAAGTGTTGTGGTTAGCAAGTAAACTTAGGGATTAAGCAAGTGAATAGTAAGGAGGTTACTTAAGGAGGTGGAAGGTCTTAATGACCATACTACCCTAACTTTGTGTTTCCTATAAATACCAAGCTTCAAGTCATTTGTTGCTTGTTCAAATTTCATCCAACTTCTCTTGAGATAAACAACTTAAGTGTTAGAGAGAATAAGTCACATAAGCACTTATCAGTCATTTCAACTTTTGGCTAGATTTTCCAAAGTGAAGTGAAGTAATAATTCATCAAAGGTAAATTATATTGTCTCTTCTATCTTTATCATAATAGGATTGATAGAGAAGTGGGATAGTTTAATGATAACATGTCATAAGTTATTGATGAATGATCTTAAGCTGAATAAGTTGAATAAGTAACTTGAAATGTCTACATGTTGATTAAAATTCGCATAGAATGATTAGTAATGAGGATTCGCCGGAATTTACATGATTGGACGATAATTGTCGAATTCGTGAAATTCTCGGAATGGAAGTCGTATTTTGTGCTTGAAGTCATAAACGTTGGTTTTCGATAGAGACAAATCATATTTGGCAATTTAGAGTTGCGGACTCGAAAATGGCCGGATTCTGACTTAGAACGAAGAAACGAGCGTTGAACGTTAGCGAACGTTTATCGTTTTTGTTAAAATGAACTAATAGGTGAAATTTTAGCGAACAAAGTAAAATAGATAAAATTCTTGCATGATCGCATGGAGCACATAATTTGTGACCCGTAGGCTTTTGAACGAGCCAATTCAGACTTATAACGAAGAAGTTACGAGTACGGAAGTTTCACAAAATTTCTAAAAATTTCCAAGTTTCTGGTACACAGAGCTGGCGCCACGGCGCCAGCACAAGGCAAATAATCCCACGCTGCAGTGCCAAAGTGGCCATCAGCCCCTGGAGATTCACACCGCAGTGCAACATTTAACACAAAGACTCGTACAGCGGTGCCGAGTCTGGATTTTTGAGCAATGAGTGGTGACACTGCAGCGCGGCACCAAGTGCAATAGTCGGTGCTGCAGTGCCTGCTTCATAACCTAGATAGTGAAGAATGTTTACAAACTAAACAAGAAGAGTAATGGTTAAGCAATTAAATAAAGATCTTAATGAAACATTGTTATGACATATTAAAACTTAAGTATGGCCACTTAAGGTTAAGATTAAGTCAATTACTGATGAATGTAAGAGTGATGTAATGGAAAGTCGGAACCAATAATCTATATAATAAAATAGAGCGGCTCGCAAATCAATAAAGGCTTCAACATCCGACGCTCTCAAATCAATTAAGGCTTCAACATCCAACGGTCCATTTTAAATCTTATTTTCTCTTTTTCTCTCTCCTCTTATTCCTCCCCTTCTTTTCTTCCTCTCCTTTCTCCTCTTTGTCTCTCTTCCCCTCTTCCCCCATTTACTTAATTAATATTTTATTTTAAATTGTAATAATTTTTTATAGTATGCATATTTTAAAATGTATAATACATAAAAAAAACATCAATGGTTACAAAATCAAAAAATTAAATATATTATTTTTCTTTTTTCCTTTTTTTTAATTTTTAATTTTTCTTTATCATAGAACAAATGTTAACAAATTAAAAAATTGGTTAATTGTAGGCATGATTTGATATCTAAAGTTAAAATACTAGATGTGATAATTAACATAATTTTTAATATTTTTTTTATATGATATATAAGATTTGTTTCGTAATAAATTTTTTCTAAGTTTGTTTTACGTAAATTTTAATATTTAGAAAAAAATAATATTTTTTGTGTGTTAATTTGCACTTTTTATGAGTATTACAATTTTATTTTTATATTAGAAAAAATTATGTTTTAATGTATATTATGAAAAATTATTTTTTTAAAATTTAATTAACAAAAAAATTTTGGATTTATTTTTTTAATATTTATGTTATTTATCGCACAAGTTCATAATTTGATTAATTTGATCAATTTAAATGAAAATGATAATATACATATATATATTTAGTGGATATATAAATGAAAATGATAAAAGTTTGGGAAAATATTTGACTAACAAAAATTGACCAAAAATAAAGAAGGAACATTTTTGCTATACCTGGCAAACGGGCGGGCGGGCGCGGGCCGGGCCGGGCCAAAATGGCCCGAATTTTCACGGGCCAAAAAAGTAAGCCCATAGCCCGCGGGTTCACGGGCGGGCCGGGCCGGGCCGGCCCGCGGGCCGAAGATGATTTATGCCTATTTTTTCACTTTTTTCAGCCTGCTAAGCCCGCGGGTGGGCCAGGCCGGGCCGGGATGTGAACGGGCCGGGCCAAAAAGGTCCGGTTTTTTTTTGGCCAAAAAATTGCGGCCCAAAGCCCGCTTTTTGGCGGGCGGGCCGACCCGGCCCGCGGGCTTTGGCCCGTTTGCCAGGTCTAATTTTTGCACAACTAATGCATATTTGAGGAACAGATGTGCCAAAAAAAATATAAGGAAAACTTTAGCAAAAATATGACAAATAGGAGGGTCAAATTTGCTAATTAGTCTAAAGTAAGGGGTCTTATGTTTTATATTTTAAATATTTTCATGTATACATTGAAGGATACTTGGTGTAATCTGTAAAGAATACGAAGTTGTTTCTCTATAGGATACATGTGTATATTTTTTTGGTATGGAATGGTGATTGTTTTGGTGGTATGAAATGGTGATTGTTTGTATACATGTTTAGATTTTTCTGGATATCTATTTTTAAAGAAAAATCTGTCGAAATTTCTCTAGCTTGATGTTTTGATGGTTGAATATGTGTTGATGATTTAGTATGTATTAATTATTGTGGTTGTATGGTTAATTATGATAATTGTTATGTCTGATTGTAATTTATTTTAGGTTACAAAGAGTCTTTATGTAATGTAGTATTTTTCGAATTTTAGTCTAATTATTTGTTACTCCGTGCCTTCAGGCACGGGCAATTACTAGTAACAAATATAATACGTAATTAGATTGAGAATAAGGGTAAGATTCTTTAGGAACATGTATGATCATTCATGACCTAATGTTCTATGTTATGCTATCGTCTAATATAGAGACCTTAAAGATGTAATGTGCACGTGTTATATCTATAAGCAGACGCTAAAGGCAAGTACTTTAACCGTTGTTCCAGTTCAATTTGGACAAGTCTTTATAATTCATGTATTCTTCACATGAGTTAGTATCTGTGGAAGTCAAAGCCAATTCTTTTGGCTAGACGTATGCTATGTTATTCTATCAAGTGCTGATAAGAATTTACCAAACTAATATTGTTGTGGTTTTTAAAAGTAGATTGTGTATGCTCAAATTGTTTTGTCGTCAAACGACAGGCACATAAGGTTGCCACAACTTAAACGTATACACATTTAATGAATGTAGTGTTGATCAACATAGAGTACTATAGGCTGATCACCTAGACGTGCTCGTAAGTTATGTCGGACTTACGGACTTAGTGCCGGGACATCCTTTTCGAAGTACTTATAAAATGCTTACGGTCTTGAACCGAAATAGAAGTTTTACTGAATATTGTTGTTGTAAAACATTTTAAAAGAAAAGAAGTGCTATTTTGAATTCTCAATAGTACTTCATAACTCTTGTCTAGTTATTCAAGATATACGATTCCTATGTTTCAAGCATGCTTTTTCCCTAGAATTATTATACTTGCTGAGCTAGTTAGGCTCATTCTTGCTTGTACCATATGATTGTAGCTAAGACCGAATGGAATGATTGATCCGACATGGATAAAGGGAAGGCAAAGGTGAACCTGTAGATTACATATGTAATAGTATAGGTTTTGTAAGAAATATTATTGATATTATAACAAAGACAATGTATTGGTTATAAAGAACCTGGGGAATGTAAATATTCTTTTAATATGTTTATAAGACATATACATTCTTTTGAGGCATTTCAATTGAATGTTTATGTGAACTGTAGCACCGTATAGCACCATCTTTCGGCTTGGAAGATACCTAGATTTGGGGGCGTCACAGGTTGGTATAAAAGCATTAGGTTATAAAACTTAAGGGGGGAAATAAAACCTTAAGTCATAATCTTAAGAATGTCAAATAATAAAAGATGGAAGTTAACCTTATAAAAATGCATTATATATGTTATGTGTTTTTATTATTCTACTAATGTGTACTAATCAACTTTTGTGTTGTTATAGATGTCAGGTGAATATAGAGATGTGCAGGTAGTCAGCGAAGGTTACCGAACCCCATAGCAGCAGAACCGGAGATAGTGGGTGTGGAGTCTGAAGACTCATAAAGTTTAGATCTCATGTCAGTATTTGATGACATGATAGAAGAAGAAATGGAATCAGTGTCCTTTAACCCAGTAGCAATAGCAGCGGAGATAAATCCAGGGGAGTCAATGATGTCACTGTTTATGTCAATGATAGATAGGAACATACACTACTGTCAGGAGGTTAAGGAGCTAAAGGAAGAGCTCCAAGCTGTTATAGAGGATAAGACAGACGTGGAGTCTATGTGGGAGCAGGAACGTGATGAAGGAGTTTTGGCCAAGGACAAGGTCTATGGGTTGAAACAGGAGGTCTTTGAGCTCAGGGAGGAGCTAAAGACCAAGAAGCAGAAGATAGGGAGAATGTCCTATATCCATAGGAATTCTCATGAGGATTTCCAGTTGCAGGTAGCTGGTTACCCCGTAGAGACAGGGCAGACACGACAGACTATCAGCCGTGATATTATTGTCGATCTTACCAAGGCGGATTTTGAAAATGCCTTAAGGTAAATGTAAGCTAGTAGTGGCTAGAGTAGTTAGATATGTAAATATTTTTGTATCTAGTCGTGACGTAAAACCCTCTTTTGTATAATCAAGGGTAGTCTTTTATAAATCCCAATTTTTGGAAAGCAATGGCGGGAAAGTAATGTATTCGGCTTAGGCTGTGTTATGTAACCGATGTAGTATTATACTACAATGAATTAATATAAGTTTTCTTTTTTGAAAATGTGGAGTAACGGATGTTTAAGTTATTGTTTAACATTGAATAATAACTAACTAACAGGAAATGAATAATAACAAAAAATGTGTTTATTGTAACAACAAAATGCCGCCAAGAAGAGTACAACGTAACCAAGGTACGAACACGAATCAACTGGAGGGAGGTCCGGTTAACTCCATGGAGGAATTTTTGAACCTTTTAACCGCAGCGTTTAACCAAACTGGGCTAATATTCCTGTAAATCCGGGTGTAGTACGAGTTACTAAATTTAAGGACTTTAAGAGTGTGGGTCTGCCGGAGTTCAAAGGAACTACGGATCCTATCAAAGCCCAAACGTGGGTGAGGGAGATGGAGAAGGCATTTGTGATAGCAAATGTTGACGAAGCTCAAAAGGTAGCCTTTGAAACCTACATGATGAAGGGAGATGCCAACTTTTGGTGGGAGGCCAATCAAGCGAGGGCTGGAATAGATGTTATAACGTGGGTGAGGTTCAAGGAAATATTTTACGGGAACTACTTTCCCACGAGTATGCAGAGAAGGATGGAGATGCAGTTTTTAGATTTGAAACAAGGGGACATGACGGTTCCCCAGTACGCCACCAAGTTTAATGAACTAGCAAGGATCGCTCCACACCAAGTAGATACCGAGGTGAGAAAAGCTCGAGGGTTCGAACATGGCTTGAAACCCTAGCTCTATAACCGTATCTTTGTGTTCGAAAGTACTTCCTTTGGAATTATTTTAGAAAAGGCAATAATTGTCGAAGGTGGTAGCGAGGCGTTGAGCCAATACCATAAGGATAAGAAAAGCAAGGGGAAGGTGGATGGAGGAGTTAAGGTTGAAGGTGCCAGCGTGAGTGACGAAGGGTATAAGCAGAAGGTGAGTAGCTCGGGGAATCTTGAAGTGAAACTAAGGGACTTGAAAAGGAGGATGGAGGCCTGCAAGACCTGCGGGAAGACTCATTTAAGAGTCTGTCTCAAAGGTAAGGCAGTGTGTTATAACTGCGGACATGAGGGGCATATTGCGCCAAACTGTCCAAGCCTGAAGAAGAACCTTGGATGCTTTGTATGTGGGTCAACAGACCAAATGAAAAAGAACTACCCCAAGAAGGGGACAAACGGGAATAAGGGCGCCAATAGTGGCAAGTTAACTATTGGGGGTCTAGCGCAGCCAGGTAGGCCGATGGCCCGTACCTTTAATATGATTGTCCAAGATGCGATGGCCTCAGGGGACGTAGTCGCATGTATTATTTCGATTAACGACTTAAATGCATACGTGCTGTTTGACTCGTGTGATATTTGTTCGTTTATCGCATATGATTTTGCTAGACGACTAGGATTACTTCCCGAAAAGTTGCCTACACCTTTGAACATTAAGGTAGCAAACGAGGAGATAATTCCTATTTAAGATATTCATAGGAGTTGTTGCATAGACATTCGAGGTTGTAAATTATCGGTAGATTTGATACAGATAAAGTTAGGAGAATTCGATCTAATTCTCAGAATGGATTGGTTGATAAATCATGGGGAAATTATAGATTGTCAAAAGAAATGCGTAAATATTAAAACATCAATTCAATCTCATGTAATATTTTACGGGAATAAATCACCGGGACATTCTTGTTGTCTTACCATGACACAAACTAGGAAATTATTGAGGAAGAGGTGTGTAGGTTATTTGTGTCATGTGGTTGATACCCAGAGAGTGGGAGCGACCATGGAACATGTACCTATAGTGAGTGAGTTCATGGATGTATTTCCAAGTGAGTTACCGGGTCTTCCACCGGATAGGGAGACCGAGTTTGTAACAGACATTGTATCAGTAGCGGCACCAGTTTCCAGGGTACCGTATCGCATGGCGCCAGTGGAGATGAAGGAGTTGATGGTACAGTTACATGAATTGTTGAACTGGAAGTATATTCAACCGAGTGGTTCACCGTGGGGAGCACCGGTAGTGTTTGTTAAGAAGAACGATGGATAGTTGAGACTTTGTATCGACTAACGAGAGTTGAACAAGTTAACGATAAAGAATAAGTATCCATTACCCAAGATTGATGATCTTTTTGATCAGTTAAAAGGGGCAAAATATTTTTCCAAAATAGATTTAAGGACGGAGTATCATTAGCAGAAGGTTAGGACTGAAGACGTGCCAAAGACAACATTCAGAACTCGTTATGGTCATTACGAGTTTCTGGTGATGTCATTTGGGTTGACTAATGCACCTGATGCATTTATGGATATGATGAACAAAGTGCTCAAACAATATTTGTACAAGTTCGTTGTGGTGTTTATTGATGATATTCTAGTCTACTCTAAGACGCCAGAAGATCATGCTAAACACCTAAGAATAATGTTAGAGACATTAAGAAAGGAGAAGTTATATGTGAAGTTCACTAAGTGTGATTTTTGGTTAGAGAGGGTACAGTTTTTAGGTCATGTTATTGACCATGAGGGGATTTCAGTAGATCCAGCAAAGGTGGAAGCCGTGATGAATTGGGAAAAACCGAAAATGTCGACTAAAGTGCAAAGTTTCCTAGGGTTAGCGGGTTACTATCGGAGGTTCATTCATAAATTTTCAAAGATAGCTACTCCGCTGACTAACTTGATGAAGAAGACGGTGAAGTACGTATGGACTGAGAAATGTGAAGACAATTTTCAATAACTGAAGAAGAGATTGAGTGAAGGACCTATTTTGTCATTACCTGATGACACGGGAAATTGTGTAGTTTATAACGATGTTTCGCATAAAGGACTGGGTTGCGTGCTCATACAACATGGCAAGGTAATTTCATATGCATCTAGGCAGTTGAAGGATTATGAGAAAGTTTACCTACCCATGATCTAGAACTGGCCGCAGTGGTGTTTGCCTTAAAGATATGGCGAAATTATCTTTATGGGGAAAAATGTGAGATATACACGTACCACAAGAGTCTAAAATATATCTTCACACAGAAGGAGTTGAATATGAGACAGAGGAGGTGGCTGGAGTTGATAAAGGATTACGATTGTGAAATCCTGTATCACCCTGGAAAAGCCAATGTAGTGGTCGACGCCTTGAGTAAAAAGGGTCGGGAGAAGTTGACTTTGTTAACAACTCAAACTGAGTTAATAACAGAGATAGCTAGGATGGAGTTGGAGGTGAAGTTGCCAAGTGAGGTGGAGCAGAGATTTTTTGCGATAGAGATTTAGTCTACAATCATAGAGAGAGTCAAGGAGGTTCAGCTCAAAATCGATGAGTGTGACCAAATGAAGAAGCGGTTGACCAATGAAAAAGATATTAAGTTTAGTCTTGATAATGAGGGATTATTAAGATTTGAGGGAAAAATTTGGGTTCTGAATGAGACAGAATTAAAGGAGCAAGTGTTACAAGAGGCTGATAGTTCGAGGTACTCGATTCATCCTTGTAGCACTAAGATGTACCAAGACCTTCGACAGAGTTTTTGGTGGCCGAACATGAAAAGAGAAAAAGCCGAGTATGTGAGTAGGTTCTTGACTTGTCAAAGAGTTAAAGCTGAACATCAACGACCGAGTGGCTTGTTACAGTCATTGCAGATTTTGAAATGGAAGTGAGAGCATATCACGATGGACTGTGGTGGGACTTCCGATGACTCAGAAGGGATATGATGCGATTTGGGTAATAGTGGACCGGTTAACGAAGTCGGCTCACTTTTTGCCAATTCGAATTAAGTATAACTTAGATCAGTTAGCTACACACTATGTTAAGGAAATTATTTCCAGACATGGAGCACCTATTTCGATAGTGTCAGATCGAGATCCACGATTCCCATCGAACTTTTGGAGAAGTCTTTAATAGTAGTTGGGGACGCAGTTGAAGTTTAGTACGACATATCATTCCAAACCGATGGACAGAGCGAGAGGACAATTCAGACGTTAGAAGATATGTTGAGATCTTACGTCATGGATTTTAAGGGTAGTTGGTATGATCATTTAACATTAGTAGAATTTGCGTATAACAACAGTTATCATGCAAGCATAGGTATGCCGTCGTATGAAGCTTTGTATGGAAGGAAATGCAGAACGCCGTTGTATCGGGATGAAGTAGGGGAAAGCCGAATGCTAGAACCAGAATTGGTGCAGCAAACAACGGAAGTGGTAAAGTTGATACGTATGCGTCTTATCGCAGCTCAAGAGAGACAGAAGAAATATGCGAACTTACAACGAGAGAATAGAGACTTTGAGGCAGGCTCGTACATATTTCTAAAGGTATCTCCCAGGAAAGGAAATATACACTTTGGAAAGAAGGTAAAACAAAGCACAAGGTTTATAGGGCCTTTTGAAGTATTAGAACGGGTAGGTGAGGTAGCTTATAGGGTAGCGTTACCTGCAGACCTAGAGCGAATACATAATGTATTTCACGTGTCAGTGCTACGTCCTTACAAACCGGATTACAAGCACGTGATAGAATTTGAGCCTATTCAAATCGAGAAAGATTTAACATATGAAGAGATGTCAATTCAAATCATCGATAGAAAAGAGCAAGTTCTGCAAAACAAGGTAATACCGTCTGTAAAGGTGTTATGGAAGAACCACGATGTTGAAGAAGCAACGTGGGAACATGAAGAAAAGATGAGAAAGAATTATCCTCTTTTGTTTGAGTGATGTAGGGCGAGATTCTGGGGACAAAATCTTTATAAGGGGGAAGAATGTAACTACCGAGAAATTCGGATCCTTTGTAAAAGACTTGGAAGAATTAAATAATGAATAAAATAATATTATTTGTTATTATATGTGTTAATAAGATGTATGTCATTCTATAACCTATAAATGTCAGAAGATCGTAGTATTTGAACCACATGAATGAATTAAAGTGTTTGAATTTCTAAGATGAAAATAAATATTTTCTGAGAAAGTTTACGAAAAACACTATTCACCGTTTATCGCTCGGGAATTATTTTGAACTTCCGAGAAATACGTAACTTTAGAATATCGAGGCGAGATGGATTATGTAATAATAATCTAAGTATGGAAAACGCAATAATTCACATGCGGACTTAAATTGAGAATTTATGTATTAAAAATCTAATGAAATGGAATGGTGGATATTGTATAAAGAGCAAGTTCAATATGTATGAGATGTAAACCTATGTGAATTTATTATTAAGCCCAAGTATTTAGTTAAGGAAGCCCATTAAGTAATTAGCTAGATTTATTAACAAGCCCATTGATTTGGACATGATCCATGGGGCAATCCAAGTGTAATGTGGGTAGTCTTGGTGGGCAAGAACTTTATGTAATAACCAAGTAAGAGATAAGTGTTGTGGTTAGCAAGTAAACTTAGGGATTAAGCAAGTGAATAGTAAGGAGGTTACTTAAGGAGGTGGAAGGTCTTAATGACCATACTACCCTAACTTTGTGTTTCCTATAAATACCAAGCTTCAAGTCATTTGTAGCTTGTTCAAATTTCATCCAACTTCTTTTGAGATAAACAACTTAAGTGTTAGAGAGAATAAGTCACATAAGCACTTATAAGTCATCTCAACTTTTGGCTAGATTTTCCAAAGTGAAGTGAAGTAATAATTCATCAAAGGTAAATTATATTGTCTCTTCTATCTCTATTATAATAGGATTGATAGAGAAGTGGGATAGTTTAATGATAACATGTCATAAGTCATTGATGAATGATCTTAAGCCGAATAAGTTGAATAAGTAACTTGAAATGTCTATATGTTGATTAAAATTCACCTAGAATGATAAGTAATAATGATTCGCCGGAATTTACACGATTGGACGATAATTAACGAATTCGTGAGATTCTCGGAATGAAAGTTGTATTTTGTGCTTGAAGTTGTAAACATTGGTTTTCGATGGAGATAAGTCATATTTGGCATTATATAGTTACGGACTCGAAAATAGCCGGATTCCAACTTAGAACGAAGAAATGAGCATTGAACATTCGCGAACGTTTATCGTTTTCGTTAAAATGAACTAATAGGTGAAATTTTAGCGAACAAAGTAATATACATAAAATTCTTGCATGATCGAATAAAGCACGTAATTTGTGACCCATAGGCTGTTGAATGTTCCAATTCAGAATTATAACGAAGAAGTTATGAGTCCGGAATTTTCACACAATTTTTAAAAATGTTCAAGTTTCTGGTGCACAGAGCTGGCGCCGCGGCGCTATAACAAGGCAAATTATCCCACGCCGCAGCGCCAAAGTGGCCATCATCCCTTGGACTGTCACGCCGCAGCACGACATTTAATACAGAGACTCGGGTCGCGGCGTCCAGTTCGGATTTTTGAGCAATGAGTGGTGACGTAGCAGCACGACAGCAAGTGCAATAGTCGGCGCTGCAGTAACAACTTCATAACCTAGATAGTGAAGAATGTTTACAAACTAAACATGAAGAGTAATGGTTAACCAATTAAATAAAGATCTTAATGAAACATTGTTATGACATATTAAAAATTAATAAGATTAAGTCAATTACTGATGAATGTAAGAGTGATGTAATGGAAAGTCGAAACCAATAATAACAAATCTAATACGTAATTAGATTGAGAAGAAGGGTAAAATTCTTTAGGAACCATGTATGATCATTCATAACCTAATGTTCTATGTTATGATATCGTCTAATGTAGAGACCTTAAAGACGTAACGTTCACGTGTTATATCTATAAGCAGACGCTAACGGCAAGTACTCTAACCCTTGTTCCAGTTCGATTTGGACAAGTCTTTATGATTTATGTATTCTTCGCATGAGTTAGTATCTGAGGAAGTCAAAGCCAATTCTTTCGGCTAGACGTATGCTATGTTATTCTATCAAATGTTGATAAGAATTTACCAAACTAATATTGTTGTAGTTTTTAAAAAGTAGATTGTGTATGCTTAAATTGTTTTGTCGTCGAACGACAGGCACATGAGGTTGCCACAACTTAAACGTATTCACGTTTAATGAATGTAGTGTTGATCAACATAGAGTACTATAGGCTGATCACTTAGACGTGCTCGTAAGTTATGTCGAACTTACGGACTTAGTGTCGGGACGTCCTTTTCAAAGTACTTATGAAATGCTTACGGTCTTGAACCGGAATTGATGTTTTACTGAATATTGTTGTTGTAAAACATTTTGAATGAAAAGAAGTGCTATTTTGAATTCTCAATAGTACTTCATAACTCTTGTCCAGTTATTGAAGATATACGATTCCTATGTTTCAAGCATGCTTTTTCCCTAGAATTGTTGTACTTGTTGAGCTAATTAGGCTCATTCTTACTTGAACCATATGATTGCAGCTAAGACCGAATGGAATGATTAATTCGGCAAGGATAAAGGGAAGGCAAAGGTGAACCTGTAGATTATATATGTAATAGTATAGGTTTTGTAAGAAATATTATTGATATTATAACAAAGATAATGTATTGGTTATAAAGAACCTGGGGAATATAAATATTCTTTTAATATATTTATAAGACATATACGTTCTTTTGAGGCATTTCAATTGAATGTTTATGTGAACTATAGAACAATGTCTGTCGGGTTGGAAGATACCTAGATTTGGGGGTGTCACATAACACATGCATAGCAGTTATAGCAGTTAAGTACATAATGCCAATGACATAAAGTAAAAAGACACAAGGGATTTTAAGTGGTTTAGAGACTCAAGCTCCTAATCCACTAAGGAAGGGCAGCACACTGAATCACTAAGATTCCTTTAAGGCCAGTAGCCTTGGAACTTCAGTTCACTAAGAACTCTTTAAGGCCAGTAGCCTTGGAACTTCTCTAGTTCCCTTGGAACTCTTCATGCCCAACAGGCTTGGAACATCATTTAGTCCCTCTGGACAAGGACCCCTCAGGCCCTGGCTTCTTGTTGACTTTGATGTTGTTATTGGTGGTGCTGAGCTGCTAAGATGTCTTTAAGCTTGAACATCTTATGTACTTAGCAGCTTGGTGTAGTCCTCTTGACATTTTCTTTGAGTCTGGAATACTTCTTCTTTAGTGCAGCTGATATTCATTCTATTCTGCTCATCTTCATATGATGTCATCTATGCACCATCATCACTCCCTGAACCCTTCTTGACTGGTTGGTAGATACAATTTTGCACTTGTTCTTGTTCAGCTTTAGGTTTATGGTGATTTGTAGAGTGGCTCTCAGGATATTCTTTGTGCTTTTCCACTCTTTTGAATGTTATCTTCCTGTCCTTCTCGGCTCTTAGCTTAGCTACCATCTTTAGTGGCATTCTCATCTTTGTTGAGTGAAACTTTAGTCTGTTCAAGTCTTTCTTCTAAGGCTGCTTCACATCCACCTTCGTAGTCTCACAGTCACAAAGACTTATTCATGTAAAGCTCTAGTGGAACTCGTAGAGTCAACAATATAGCATTCCAACAACTCAATGATTCTACAATGTAGCAATCATCAGTAACTTTTGATCGTTGAAGCTCTGGCTTATTTATTGTGACAACCCGAGAATTTAGATAATTTATGAGAATATTAAATGATTGATTTAAGGTCAAATAATAGACCTAGACAGAAAATAAGTGTATGCGTTTAAAGTTATTGAGAATGAATTTTGAGGGTTTCAAAATTCTGTGAAGGATATAGGTGAATTATTCAGGATTAAGGATTTATGGAATTATGTTCTGTGTTTATGGTTAATGATGTGTTCAGAATGTGGTTAAGGGTCATGGGTTGATCAGACAAATTACATCTGTGATAAACCCTAAGTTTATATTAAGAACGACACTGTTCAGTTAGAAAACTCTAACGTCTAATAAGAAACCCTAGAAATCGGTTATGGAAACCCTAGTTTCAGTTCCGGGTGTACGAAATCCTAATTCGGATATTGAAAGCCCTAGATTAGGAATGCAATGTTATGTACAAAGTTAAACGCCAATAATATTAAATTAATTAGGGGAAAAACCCTGATGAATTATCTAAAATCTTAATTGATTATTTGAAAACCCTAATACCAGATCTGAAAACCCTAATTTCAGATTCTGATAAAATGAAACCCTAATCTGGGAATGAAAAGGATAATTTTAATGCTTAAGTGCTATTAATTAAGTACTAATTAGGGTAAAGGTTAATTAATTAACAAACCCTAATTTCAAATTGTGGAACCCTAATTGTTCCGTCAGAAACCCTAATGCTTAATTGTGGATGTAATTGCTAAAATTAGCAATTCTAATTAGGAAACCCTAATCCTAATTATATCAATTTATGAGTAATTAGAAACCCTAATCTAATTACAAGATTAAATTTCTAAAATTAGAAAATTATTTTCTATTAGAAACCCTAATTATTGGGTTATAAACCCTAATCTGTGATTTTGACCATAATCGCGTAATTAGCAATTTTAATTAGGAATTATTAATCCTAATTAATAAGATTTAATGTATGATTAAGGAATTTTAATATAATTAGTAAATACTAATTATAAGTTAGAAATGTTAATTTTCTAATTTTTATAACCGAAAATTTGGAAATGTTAGAAATTAAATTTTTGCAAAGTTAAGGGTTAAAACCTAAACCCTAAGTTGTACAAACCCTAAACCCTAAGGCAATTTCTAGAAATTAAAGGAAATTATCGAAATGCCCCTTTTGTGTATTATTTTAAGTAGCTTGCAATCTTGGCAAAATCCTTGGTTGGTGACCAACCCTAGAGCTAATCTAGCCTAGCATGTGACTTATTTGGCCAGCAATCCAGCAAATCAGCAGCTTTGTAGCCTCATGCAATGAATCAAGCTTAAATATAAATAGATTTAGAGAGAGAAAGTGTTCAAAAATGTAGCTAAATTCATTTCTTGCTCTCACCAACTATCTCTCTCACCACACTTCGAAATATATTGCTAGATCAGTTCTAAAATCAAGCCCCACGTTGATCATAACAGAATCAAAGGCAGAAAATGAGAATTAAAGCTCAAAAGGTATAAAATTTCCTAAATTTTGAAATCCTTCAATTCGTTGTTAAATGTTGTAATTGATTGTTGAAAGTTGTGTAATAGGGTGTCAATTGATGTTCTGGGTTGTTAAATCCATGACCCATAACATCAATGTTCACGAATTTAAAGTTTTAGCAAATCTGGAAATCTGGAAAACTGTGATTTGCAGTCGAATGTCGTGGTCTATAGATCCGATTTTGTTACGTGTTTTTGATGTCTAAAACTTGTAACATGTAGCCTGATATGTGTTCTTTAAGTTGCAAAAATATCCAGACCCAGATCTATTTTAGATAGCAAGATATACACGGTCAAACGTCGTTGACCGAACTGCTAAAACCGCGAACCTAGAAAACGTAAGAACAGTGTCCGTGTCCTACTTTGACCGGCCATATCTTGTTCATTCTGTGATATTTTTGTGTTATTTTGCTTTATAGTTGTAGTACTACATGTTATCTACAAACTGTAATTGATGGATCTCATAAACGTTGCTCGGTCGTCAAGTTATAAGGGATCAAAGTAGGTGCCTAAGGCTGTTCTTCAAATCTGGAAATCAGAATTTGAAGAACAGGTCTGGTATCATTTTTGGAAGCTTAGATCTCTCTGTTATGGTGTTGTTTGGCCATGAACTTGGTTACATGTTGTAGTATTGCAAAAGTACTACAATCTGAAAGTTTTAACAATCCCAGAAACGCAATACTCAAGGAGTTACGTCCGGTCAAACCACCCAACCTCGCCCTGCCGGAAAATCTGGGCAGCCATAAGAACACCTATAGCGACAGAAAGCGTCGCTATATGGCCTTTAGCGACAGTTTTAATTAATATTTTCCGGAAAATGATTAAAAATTAGAAAAAAATGGTTTTTAATTATTAAAAATACATAAAAAATTATAAAAAATTATTTTAATGTCTGAAAAATAGTTTTTAACTATTTTGAGTATATTTTTGAAAATATTTAATACATTTGGAATATAAATGGTATTTATTTATTTAATTATAATATTAAATAAATTATTTAAAAATAGTTTTAATTCATGAAAAATCATGAAAAATTATTTTATGGTATAAAGAAAATATTTAAGTTATTTTTGATGACTTTTAATATTTTGGAATGAATTTCATTAATTAAATCAATATTAATGATAATAATTTATTTAATAGATATATATTAAATAAATTAAGGACAAAATAGAATTAATGATTTTAAAAATCATATAAAAATGATTTAAGTGTTATAAAAATATTTTAAGTTATAAAATTGTAACTTTTGATATTTTGGCATGAAAATATTAATATTTTAATATTAATATTAATTATCGGGTAATGGATTTAATGGTTTAAAAAAATCATATAATTATGATTTAAAGTACTAATAATACTTTGTGATGTTATAATTATATTATAATAATTATGTTATGATTTTTATTAATATTTTATATTAAATACAATATTAATGATTAAGGAATTATGTGGTATTTAATTCATTTAAATACGATTTTAAGGATTGAAAAATATTAATAAATGGTAATAATTATCCGAAATTATTACGAGCCTAGGAAAAATGTTTTGTCTGATTAGAACTTATTGGTGTTAATTGTTAAGTGGATAGACAGAGTTTAATGAACTTAAACTCGATAAAAGTCTGACTAGACCGTCGGGATGATAGAATTGTGGTCGGTTTCAACTCAGACTACAATAGTTTGACTTGATACCTAGTTTTTTGTGCTGTGTAGACTGATAGGCTTATGTGATAATGTGTTAGGTTATTCTGTGGATATAAATACAACAGTATTATACTGTGATGATATTATTCTAATATTGGAGATCTATATTATTAATATTAGGTCTTCGAATAAAGCGTTATTAAATTGCGTGCGGTAATCAACGGTTCAGGCAAGTTTTTCTTATACTTAACTCTAATAAGAGTGTTTTATTCAAACTGATGGTTAATCGTTGTTGATTGCCATGAAAATTGTAATCTGTACATCTTGAATGTATAAGTCAGGTATGAAAGGCTTATGACCTTCATTACCAGTTGGTTCAGAAATGTTGTTCATGTATAAAACTTGTTCAGTCAAATGTTTGTTCGTGATAGTTCTCAATTATCTTGATGAATTATAGCCAGCTTATTATTCATACTCTTCAATCATGATATATTGTTATGTTATGTATTTAAACTTGCTGGGAAACCTTCATTACCAGTTGATTCGGGGCTACTACAGTTATTGAGAATGAATTTTGAGGGTTTCAAAATTCTGTGAAGGATATAGGTGAATTATTCAGGATTAAGGATTTATGGAATTATGTTCTGTGTTTATGGTTAATGATGTGTTCAGAATGTGGTTAAGGGTCATGGGTTGATCAGACAAATTACATCGGTGATAAACCCTAAGTTTATATTAAGAACAACAATGTTCGGTTAGAAAACTCTAACGTCTAATAAGAAACCCTAGAAATCGGTTCTAGAAACCCTAGTTTCAGTTCCGGGTGTACGAAATCCTAATTCGGATATTGAAAAGCCCTAGATTGGGAATGCAATGTTATGTACAAGGTTTAAACGCCAATAATATTAAATTAATTAGGGGAAAAACCCTAATGAATTATCTAACATCTTAATTGATTATTTGAAAACCCTAATACCAGATCTGAAAACCCTAATTTCAGATTCTGATAAAATGAAACCCTAATCTGGGAATGAAAAGGATAATTTAATGCTTAAGTGCTAGTAATTAAGTACTAATTAGGGTAAAGGTTATTAATTAACAAACCCTAATTTCCGATTGTGGAACCCTAATTGTTTTGTCAGAAACCCTAATGCTTAATTGTGGATGTAATTGCTAAAATTAGCAATGCTAATTAGGAAAACCCTAATCCTAATTATATCAATTGTATGAGTAATTAGAAACCCTAATCTAATTACAAGATTAAATTTCTAAAATTAGAAAATTATTTTCTATTAGAAACCCTAATTATTGGGTTATAAACCCTAATTCGTGATTTTTGACCATATCGCGTAATTAGCAATTTTAATTAGGAATTATTAATCCTAATTAATAAGATTTAATGTATGATTAAGGAATTTTAATATAATTAGTTACTAATTATAAGTTAGAAATGTTAATTTTCTAATTTTTATAACCGAAAATTCGGAAATGTTAGAAATTAAATTTTTGCAAAGTTAAGGGTTAAAACCTAAACCCTAAGTTGTCCAAACCCTAAACCCTAAGGCAATTTCTAGAAATTAAAGGAAATTACCGAAATGCCCCTTTTGTGTATTATTTAAGTAGCTTGTAATCTGGCAAAATCCTTGGTTGGTGGACCAGCCCTAGAGCTAAGCTAGTCCTAGTATAGTGACTATATTTGGCCAGCAATCCAGCAAACCATCAGCAGCTTTGTAGCCTCAATGCAATGAATCAAGCTAAATATAAAATAGATTTAGAGATAGAAAGTGTTCAAAAATGTAGCCAAATTCATTTCTTGCTCTCACCAACTATCTCTCTCACCACACGTCGTAAATATATTGCTAGATCAGTTCTAAAATCAAAGCCTCGCACGTTGATCATAACGAAATCAAAGGCAGGAAAAATGAGAATTAAGACAGCTCAAAAGGTATAAAAATTTCCTAAGTTTGAAATCCTTCAATTCGTTGTTAAATGTTGTAATTGATTGTGAAAGTGGTGTAAATAGGGATGTCCAATATTGATGTTTTGGTTGTTAAAATCCATGACCCATAACATCAATGTTCACGAATTTAAAGTTTTAGCAAATCTGGAAATCTGGAAAACTGTGATTTGCAGTCGAATGTCGAGGTCTATAGATCCGAGTGTGTTACGTGTTTTTGATGTCTAAAACTTGTAACATGTAGCCTGATATGTGTTCTTTAAGTTGCAAAAATATTCAGACCCAGATCTATTATAGATCGCAAGATATACACGGTCAAACGTCGTTGACCGAACTGCTAAAACCGCGAACCTAGAAACCGTAAGAACAGTGTCCGTGTCCTACTTTGACCGGCCATATCTTGTTCATTCCGTGATATTTTTGTGTTATTTGCTTTATAGTTGTAGTACTACATGTTATCTACAAACTGTAATTGATGGATCTCATAAACGTTGCTCGGTCGTCAAGTTATAAGGGATCAAAGTAGGTGCCTAAGGCTGTTCTTCAAATCTGGAAAACCAGAATTTGAAGAACAGGTCTGGTATCATTTTTGGAAGCTTAGATCTCTCTGTTATGGTGTTGTTTGGCCATGAACTTGGTTTCATGT